>CM042157.1:90330986-90627287 GCA_023376005.1 Doryteuthis pealeii | reverse complement strand
GACCCCAAGCACGAAGTCCAGATGTTAGAGAGACGTTAGAAGAGACGCTAGGAGAGAACTAAGATACCAAAGATGAACAGAGAAAAATAGAAGTTGAAAGTAAAGAAGGTAACAACTTAAAATGTTTTTAAGGAAAAATATAGCTGTTATTTCATATTAGAGTAAAGTAGGCTTTTAATTTATGTTTTCATAGTTCAGGATTCATAACAAAAACGGACCATATGACCTTAGCACCCTTTGTGATCTCGATTACAGAAGGACATGTTTTTCATTTACACCGTCAATATCCAGTTGTTTGTATAACGACGATTTTAAGAGGATTTTTTTAAAAATTATAAAACTAACCCCTAAACCGTAAACCCCTAACAAACAAACGGATATGCGGTGTAAAGGAAAAAACATTGTTCCTTCTGAATCAAGATCAAAAAGGAGTACCAAAAGGTATATGGTCCAACAAAACTATATCAAACAAGCAAGATAACTGAGTTTAGCTACCAAAGATAATATATCTCATTCTTATAATTAGTATAATTATAATTACAAGCCCTATCAGAAGAAGGAGAGATAAAAGGTGAAGAAATAGAGGAAAATTTGCATGAAATAAACACCACAATCTATAACAATTAAATTATACAAAAAAACTGGCATTCATTCAATAAAACTCATTGATTTTACATTTAAAAATCATTTTTTACGGATATTGAATAAGTACTACTTACCTCTTGTTCTACAATGAATGATTAAATGCTTAATTATGACTTAATATATCATCTAAGTATCCTAGTTCCACTATAACTTGACCTTCATAAATATTAACAAATTGGTAACAAAATGTTGTAAAGGAATAACGGTAATCCTCACTATTGCAAATGAGTACGTATAAAAACACACGAAATTAGCTCACTGATGTGAGGTGATCTCCACCCACGAAGGTTGTTTTCTTATTCTTGGATGTAAACAGGTGCTACAACTCTTCAGAAGATCAAGTAATCCTTTACAATCCTCTTTACGCTCAGAGACTTATTAACCTTGCGGTCGGGAGCCATTGCATTTGTATCCGTGTTAATAATAAACTATTATTACACCACCGCAATCTCTGCGTTAATGTATTTCTAATTACATACAAAAAATTAAGATGTCAATTTTAAAGACTTAAATTATGAAGCCAGAATTTTATGAAATGATATTGGAACATACAGCAAAAAGAGAATAAGTTATGAGTAAATAATTTAAAGGGAGTACATCCGAAACAACTAATCATTGAATATTAAAAATATATTTATTATTCATTTACTACCTCTCTTCGATAATAGGTGGTGTGATGGTATAATTTTAGTTGAGGCTGTATGCATTCACCATCACAACTAACGCCCTGCAAAAAATGAATCGCTTTCTTCCTAGCATATAGATAAAATAATAGGTCAGACAGATTCTAGCCTTGGTGGTCAACGGGTATAGGAAAAGGCACTAAATTACATCAGAGCTTGAGTCCCTAGGCAATCATACATGTCCATTAACCTCATTGCGAACTCCGGTGTCAGTTATAATTGCCTGTTGGACTTTCTCTGGAAACATCATAGAGAGGAAACTGTCTAGGGTTATTTTTGCCTAGAGTTAGGACACATTCTTTTGTATTGTTTCTTTAAGGTTTCTTCGTTTGTTGGTTGCCACAGTCCTATTAAATATGAACATATATATATATAATATATAATATAAATATATATCCTTTGTCACCAATAATAGATATGTTAAAACCTATATATTGCACCCAATAATAGATATGTAAAACTATAATATATATATATATAATATATATTATATATTCCTTGTCACCCAATAAATAGATATGTAAACCTTATATTTATTTATTATATTAATATAACGCTCTACTTTTATATTGACACTTACCAATTAATACTACCTTTGGTACCATTACAGCAAAAGCGTAAATAGTGACCATCTCACACTACTATATTATATATATTATATATAATAATTATATTATTATATATATACCCATAATTGACCCTAAATGTACTACCCATTCTGGTGTCAAAATGAACTTGGAGTTTGCTAATGAAGGGGTAACTCCACACTGGGCTCACCATCAGATGCAGTTTAGTACTACCAGCAATAGAAGGAGAGGTCACTGCGATGGGCAGCTATTGGCTTTCTTACAACTTGCTGGCCTGCATCACGTCATGTGATGATCTATGGTTCACAAAATGATGGCAGCATAACATCTATACTTATATAAAGGGCAGTTTGTATTTATGTATGTCCGGAGGAACTGAAGAAAATAAACAATTAATGACAAAGTAAATATATTACACATTCACTATCACACATATTGTTTTTGAACAAAATAATGAAATTTGATTTCTATCATGAAAATTAATTAGAAAATAAATTTAAGTGATAACACATGGAATTTTCTTAGCATTTAGTATTTTGATAGAGACATTCATTTTCTTTCACAGTGTCTGGTAACACAAGGTCTTTTTTTTTACATAGGGATTCTAATGGGGCTTCTTGCAAAGATCCAACTCACAATTCACAATAATAGATCTGGCAGACTACCTGTTTAACTTAATTTCACTGTAAGATTTTAAAAAAATGCCTAACTTAATTAATTGCAAAAAATATTAGCAACGCTGCGGTAGCTGATAATTGTATTGTGAAATAAATTCATATGCTAAATGAGTTATATTGACTAATTATTGAGACAGAGAAGTAATATATCAACATTTTAGAAATACTATTTTTTACCCTCTCAATGATATAAAGCATTAAGATTTATTGTAATATGTTGAATCACATCAATCTACAAAGATTTCTTTCCATTGTTAAAGAAACACAAAAAAGAAGAAACAGGTTTAACAGAATACAACATGGCCACACTTAATGGAATCTTTAGAAAAATGTTAATAAAACTACAACCAAAATTGAAATTAAAGAAATTTAAATGAAAAATATATTTTTAGAGCAAATTGAGAAACCTTTTTCAAGAGCAAGTACATGAAGTGGACTCTCATCTCATCAGTGGCTGGGCTGCATAATAAAAGTTCAGTAATTTTATATTTGAAGCTACCTCAACATTTTCACTAAGAGGATCATACATGAAAGCATCTGTTAAGAAATAGGGGAAAGTTTTTTTTTCTTCTTCTTCAGTACAAAATTTCTATAAAAAAAATGAAGTCTTAGTATGCCATTCAGAAAGCACCAATTATGTAGTGTAGTCACCTTAAGCTGGTATGCCATTCAGAAAGAACATTGGCTTGTGCATCGCAGTTTGCCATGGCTATTCTAGAGAAACATTCAGAGAAATTATTTCAACCTCACAGACAATTATGGAAATTCAACAGTTTTTAGATTCTTAACTTTATTTAACCTCATAATAAGTTGTTTAGATCACTGATTAGACTATTAATGCATACATGCATTAAAGTTTAAGTCAGTGAATCTCAATTATTTGATGGTTCGTGTTGATTTATTTGTTTCATGCATATTAACCTTTGGGGTATTTAATGCCAAAATTATCCTTGTAGGAGAATAGTAGTTGTACTATTTAAACATAGATGGACAAACTATCTGATGTGGTATTACCAGAAGGAACTTTCCAATGTGCCCTTATTACATGGTGTGTGTATGTGTGTGTATTATATATATATATATATATATATATTATATTTTGAGCAATTTACATGCGTATATCGTATAAATTTTGAAATATTGAAATTAAATCATGACAAGCAATTGGCGAATACGATGGACGTGTGGAACCGCCAAACCCCATACAAGCTTTTTCCAACTAAATTTAGGGTCTTCAATTTTTCAAAAAGGGCCCATGTATACCTATGATCTCCCTCTGTGTCAGTGTTATTTTGAATAATATTCGAATTTTATACAATAGACGCATTGATAATGCTTCAAAAATATATAATAACATACTTTACTTAACAATGCTTCAAAAGAATTACAAATACTATTTATAATAGATATATATTATATATATATCATGAGTAGGTCAAACAATGGTTAAATGCGAAGCCGACAATTTGTGGGTTATTGGCTAATTAAAGTAAAGTAAACATTTAAACAATATGCATGCCGTATGCATTAATTATAATTGATAATAACAAATTAGGTATGACTTTTTAAGCAACATAATCTCCCACATTTATATATGATATGAACTAGAAACTATCTAACCGGCTTGTGTACCAGCACTGGTAACAGCCACCACTTGAGTACGTAGTCTAATGATATATAATATAAATCATATTCATATGTGCTTATACAAACAAATTTATATTTACATATATTATTTTTAGAGTAACTGTTTACTTATCTAAGAAGAAAAACTAAACTGTAAATATGTAATCATTATTATTTAGGCAATCTACTTTTTATTACACATATAAATGTATTTACTGACAGAAACTTTCTTGAATTATCCATAACTTTGTGAATAGTATGGGCGCCATCGCTGTGGCCAGTGAAAACTCAAAGAAAATAAGTAAGTAATAGTAAGTCCGAGTTCATAGAATCCTTGGTAAGTGAATAATCTAGTATAGAGAATCCTTTGGTAGGAATAAAGTCTGTGAAGAGAATCCTTAGGTCCGACGTCAAGAAAATCCAATAGTAGTGAGTTAAGATTAGAATCAGCCAAGTAGAAATAACAAACAACAGCGCAGAGCCTGCCAGTGATGGACATCGGTTGGCACATGGTAGTCGCGAGTCTATAAGTAGGAAGATGACCATTTACCACACGCCTTATATCACAAACGCAACACTTTAAAGTTTTATTGTTTAATTGAGTATTATGATAATTTACTTGAGTTTCTAAACTGCTTATTCAGTTATTCTTGAGACAGACCCCCCCCCCACGTTTTATTGAAATACAAAATCATCTATATTTGAGAATCCAAACTTAATTTAAAAAAAGGGATGGGGTAGTAAATTTAAGATTAAACTACATTTTACATTAGATGCTGATGATTTTCGTAAGGTTACATTCCTCCATTACAATTGGATTATCAGGAATTTATTAAAGTTTACGCCAACACTCAACCACCTGAAAAAAAAGAAAGAAAATGTCTACTTAATAAATAAGAACAATCAATTTCAACTTCATCATGTGATTTATTGTTGCTAAAAATCCAAAGTGTTATTGTTTTGTGATGATAACTTTTAAGTTTAAAACGTAAAGAAATTTTTCAAAGAATTGAAATCTCTTTGTATTTTACATATTGCACTGCATTTCAGATGATCTATTTTTCAGCCTTGTGAGATGTATAATCCAAGAAAAAAAACAGTATTTCAATTTAATTAACACTTTGAACTCTTACCTCTTGTTCTAATTACCTAGTAACAAGACTCATAAAAAAATGGGATCAAGTCTCCAATTAGGCACCCCAAATCAGACCGTAATCAAAAGGAGTTTTCTTGATACCGCAAACTCCACTACTTTTTTTGTAAACCACAATATGAATATTTATTAATCTATTGGAAGGGCAAATTACCATAATGCCAAATCTCAAACTTTGATTAAAATGTAAAAAGTATGATTAAAAAATGCTAAAACTTAAATTTTTTGCAATTATAAGTTTAGCATTTTAAAAATCTTTACAGTTAAATTCTAATGTCAGAATAGTCTGTTTGGTTTGCTTACAAATAAGCAGAAGCAGAAGCTCGTGCCAAGCAAACTCACCTTTTGATTACTGTCGGTTTGGGGCTGCTTATTGAAGCTTGATCGAAAAAAAATTAAAATAAAAAATTTAAAAAACTAATCAAGCACAAGCAACACATTCAAACTTTGTTCAAGGGTGTGACGGAGAATAGAAAGAAGGGAGCAACATTGTCTTCCTGCCGGATTGACTTGCTCCTCCCGGCATGCAAAAAAAAATGCGATTGGGCACTGACGGACGCGAGGTCGAACTGATGTGCCCAGATGTTTGGGTAATATTGTCCATAAAGACAAAGTGGTGAAGCGTGGTCAGCGCAGCAGAAACAGTTACGCGAAGCGCTTGCGCAAACGACCCTAAAAAATGGATTTTAGTCCAACAGAAACAAAAACAGGAATGCGTTTTGAACTGCTTAAAGGATTATTTCGACTATGACGGATTTTCCAGGCTGGCTAGACGAAGACGAGAATGGTACCAAGACTCTGGCTTATGACGAAGATGGTGAACTGCTTGTTTTTGGTCCCCACTCAGCAGGAAACTTCTTGATTCGTATCATTCCCCCCCTCTATTCTATAAAGGTGCTGACATTTTTTTTCTCCAATTATTCCATTAAAGAATTGCTGGAATAGTTTAATATATTCAAGCTTAACGTGATGTGATTTCCCTTGAGCCAAACATTAACTTACAATGATAGCAAGTTAAGTTCAAGCAAATATCAAGTTTATTCAAAGACTATGTGGACTAGTCAAGTATATCATTTGATTGATTGATTTAATGCATGTCAATCTGTCTAGGGTTATTTGATGCCGAGAAGTGAGGAAAACATTCATATTTACATTTATGTGTATTGGTTAAAAGTTTTGTTTGTTGTTGTTTTTAAAAATATTTTTGCAACATAGTCCTATTTAATCAATCATTTACAGATGTATTGGAACCATTGATGCGGACCCTAACAGGTACTACACTAGGGGTGCAGAGTGACCTGGAAGTAATGCATGAAGGGGTTACTCTTATCCTAGAACTCGATCTCACCCATCAGATTTTAGGGTCATACTAGGAGACACTTTGTTTTTTGGGGTGGCTTACGTTTCTGCAAGAGGAACACATCAACATTTCAGGCCTAACGACAGGGCATATTAATAGTAAGGTTATGATTTTTAATGATATAATTAACAACTTTTTTATTAAAATTTTCATGTTCATGCCTTGATAAAATCATCAAACACTAGTAGTGATAATTCAATAATCATTCAGTTTAAGTACCGCTTTGACAGGCATATAGGACGCACTTTTTTTTCCAAAGATTTTGTCAAAAATTGCCCTGGGTCTTATACAGTAGGTGTAAGTTTGAGACTCCCGAGGCTAGGCTAATCTTCTATGATGATGCTCACTAACCCAGCTCAGTACGTTACTACCCTAAACTCCATGTCTTTTTTATTGTATGTTTAATCAAGGTTAACAGGAGACTGCTTCACATATATGCTTAAATACAGCAAAAACTTTTTTCCTGAATCTGACCTGTTGAAATGGGGGTTGCATTCTTATATGCCCTGCGTCTTATATGCCGTCAATACGGTTAATAATATACGTTCATTTGTCATTTTCGAGAGAGAGAAAGAGAGAAAGAATATCCCTGTAAAGATTCTTGCTTTGCAGCTGTTTTTACTTTAAAATTGATAAAGGCACAGAACTATTTGGTAACAGGCAATGGTCACAGGTCCATGCCTATGTAAAAAAAAAAAACATAAATACATCTAAGAAAAGGTTTGAAAAAGATTTTTTTTAAATTCATAAAAACATTTTATTGTGTGAACTTAAAGAAAAAAAAAAAAAAAAGAATAAAAACAAAAACTAGTAAATTAAGAAGTTTTCAAAAATTGAAACATTTTAAGTTCCTTAAATAATCCATTGCTCTTATAGAATTATTTATCTAAAAAAAAAAAAAAGAAGTTTGTCAAACTTTAATATCTACAAAACCCAAAGTATATTAGATAAAACTAAAGTAATTTCAGCAAGAACAATATGACCTAATGATATAAACAAATCAAGTATAAAAAAAGACAAAAATTTATTTTATTATTAGGACATTTCTGAGACTCCTATGATCGAACATTACCAGTGTTGCACCAGAAAAACTTACAACAGCTCTATGCAGACCACTGGATACCAAAATTGAGGATTTGCCATGCGTGGAACAAAAGATGGAAGAGGAAATCGTGAGAGAGTCAGGATGTGTCTATCAAACATAGAGTTGGTGATGGAATACTGAGCATGTTGATTATGCCATACTGATTACACAGCCAAGATTTTGTAGTGTATTATATATAATCTATCGTATACAAATTAAGGGCAATTGGTGTGTATGTATGTGTGTATGTATGGCTATATGAAATATGAAAATAAAACAATTAATGACCAAAGTAATATTTTACACATCAAATATCCACAGTCCTTGCTTTTGTGCAAAAATTATGAAGATTTGATTATATTGAGTATTAAAAAAAATTTAAATAGAAATAGCATTGAATTTACTTAAAAGTTCAACATTTGTAAAATTTCAAAAGCAAACAATTCAATACACCAATTCATTTTTTTTTTTGCCCAACCCCCCTCTACCAGGCATGCTGGTAACCATTCTAGTCTCACAATGGACATCTTTTTAAACATATATGTCTTAAAATAATTAAAACATCATGACTGAACTACTAGCCTAAGTAATAACTTGACTATTTCTTACATATAAACTTTAGATTGTAAAAACATTTGGGAATCAATTATTTCACTATTTTTTTTTAAGAAAATAGAATAAATAGTGTACTGTATTAAGAAAAGT
The DNA here is from genome assembly GCA_023376005.1 of Doryteuthis pealeii. Classification (NCBI taxonomy): domain Eukaryota; kingdom Metazoa; phylum Mollusca; class Cephalopoda; order Myopsida; family Loliginidae; genus Doryteuthis; species Doryteuthis pealeii. The sequence goes on along the minus strand of CM042157.1, from coordinate 90,618,767 downwards.
AATAAATATGTAGGGATCATTGATAAACTTGTAGAGGCAACTGTTAACATAAAAAGTAGAGCAACTTTAACAAGGTAGAGCAACTTTTAACATAAAAGTTGAGGCAACTTAACATAAAGTAGAGGAACTTTAAATAAAAGTAGAGGCAACTTTACATAAGAGTAGAGGGCACTTTAACATAAAGTAAGCAACTTAACATAAAATAGAGGCAACTTAACATAAAGTAGAGGCAACTTTAACATAAAGGTAGAGCAACTACATAAAGGTAGAGGCAACTTTACATTAAAGTAGAGCAACTTTAACATAAAGGTAGAGGCAACTTAACATAAAGTGAGCACTTTAACATAAAATAGAGGCAACATTAACATAAAGTAGAGGCAACTTTACATAAAATTAGACAACTTTAAAAAGAAGCAACTTTAGACATAAAGTAGAAGCACTTTAACATAAGTAAGGCAACTTAACATTAAAAGTAGAGGAACTTTAACAACAGAGTAGAGGCAACTTAACATAAAGGTTAGAGAGCAACTTAACTAAGTAGAGCAACTTTAACATAAAAGTAGAGGGCACTTTAATAAAGGTAGAGCAACTTTAACATAAAAGTAGAGGCAACTTTAAATAAAGTAGAGGCAACTTTAACATAAAGTAGGGCAACTGTACATAAAAGTAAGAACCTTTAACCATAAAAGTAGAGGCAACTTTAACATAAAAGTAGAGGCAACTTTAAACATAAAGTAGAGCAACTTACATAAAGTAGAGCAACTAACAAAAAGTAAGGCAACTTTAACATAAAGGTAGAGGCAACTTTAACATAAAGTAGAGCAACTTTACATAAAGGTAGAGGCAAACTTAACATAAAAGTAGAGGCAACTTTAACAGTAAAGTAGAGGCAACTTTAACATAAAGTAGAGGCAACTTAACATAAAAGTAAGAGCACTTTAACTAAAAGTAGAGGCAACTTTTGCAACCTTTTAATTATTTTACACTATCTGCTAAAATCAATAATTTCTCTAATTTTTTAGATGAGGCTTGATATTGTATTACTTGGATCATTAGACTATTGTCCTATCCTTTTGTTATCTACACAACCCTCCTGCCTTCTTCAGGTTGTTTCTCTCGCAACTTGGGAGCTTGTTCATGGAACTTTAACTGAACCCTCAAATCTACGGCGGTAGACTGTTCTCACTCCATAGCCATGAACCGGTACAATGTTAACTGCTGTTAAGTTCATGTTTTTTATTGCCTTTATGGCCAGGATTTGAACTGCAACCTACAGATGTTGTCATAAAAGTATTAACTTAATTGTGAGAGAAGGCTTCCTGAGTTTAACAAGGAAACATTTTTTGAAGAAGCCAGAAGGTACATCATCCTAAACGTTGTGTAGATAACAATAAGATGAGGACAATAGTCTGAATAACCACTTAATACAAATGCCAAATTAGTTGTTATATATCATTTAGCACTACGTAAGATCATTGGCATTGTATCAAAAATCTGAAGTGGAATTAAAAAACCAAACTCATCCAATCACTTGTAGCCCTCTATGCAAATTCTTTGAACAAAACTTTTTTTACATGTTATCCAATCCAGAAAATTGTAAAGGTTTTCTATAACTTCACCTAAGAAAGGGAACCACTCTGAATGATTTTTAAATAAATTTATTTATTTATTGATCTACTAGAAAAAAAAGACGGGGTTATGGTTGTTAATGGAAAATAATGCGGTAGAGTTAATTAGCAGATAAAATTCATTCAGAGGGTTCCCGCTTTTGAGGTTGGAGTTATAGGAAATAACCAAAAAAATCTATTCTAATTGATAAAATTTTAATAAAGCACTTGAACCAATGTACTTACTTGGAAAAGCACTGTTAATTTTTTTCTGTAAACTTTGGCAAAATTACCTACCCATAAGGCTGTCAACCCTTCAGGATTAGTGGGCTTCATACAAGAAAGGGGGAAAGGAAGAAGAAAACAATTAATAACATTTCTCATTAATTTTTTATAAGACACTATTTTTCCTTAGTGATCTTGAAAGTTTTCTATCTATAATTTCATATATAATTGTAATGTTTTGAATTTTTGCATTAATAAAAATTACAATATATGGAATATACATCTGGACATAAGTATTGTATATGGACTAATATTAACATGTCTAGAGCAACTTATAAGGTACTCACTCCATTTTGTATTCCATTGGAGTTTAGAATTGTATTATAATTGTCTGATGTGTATTGTCATGTGTGATACAAAATCCTCATCATTCAGATTCTAATCCATCATTTAGGAGTTCTCTGCTGCTAAGGGAAAAAAAGGTTAAAGTTAATAAATAAAAACAGTTATTCCTATAAGTCTACATAACCAAAGGAACCACTCTTGACTGATAAATTATTTATTTTATTTATTGATCTACTAGGAAAAAGAGACGGGTTTAGGGTTAGTTTAATGGGAATATTAAATAATTTAATCAGTCAAGAGTAGTCCTTTGTTTTATGTTTAGACTTATGGAAATAAGCCAAACAGTAATCAGTCACTTTCAATATATTTAGTATTACCAAAATCATGAGATACTTCTATTTCGTGATAAACTAATGCTACGTCTCATTGAAATTTTGTTAAAATACTCATCTATTTTCATCAGGATAATCTTATATAATCATTAAATTTATCTTTAATTAAGAGTAAAATCATCGTATTCACTGAAGACATATGCAACTTGCAGGGCTTCAATGTTTTCACTAGTTTCTACTAGTTTACAACAGAGTTCTATTATTCCTCCCCCAACAACACATATTAACCCACTATTGTGCATTTTAAAGCATAAATTCACAACTAGAAAAATTAATGTAACAAAAATATTTTATTTATGTGTTATTTAATGTGACCTGTGTGCTTATGCTATTGCAGAAGATTTCAAATTAGTTGATATTTATAGTTTTAGTTCTATGTGCTACACACACACATTATATATTTATATATATATATATAATGTGTACCAAAAAAATATATATATATATAAATAAATAAATAAATAAAAAAGAATTCAGTGTCCTGTTAGTAACACAAAAAACTTATGCTCAGAGGGCAGCAGATTCTGGAATTTAATCAAAACTGAACAGGTTCACACGCACAAAACACAAACATAAACAAACACCCCCCCCCTACACACACAGACAGCACTAGCAACAACTTCAGTTCCGGAGATCTTCTGTAGAGAGATTTTTATCTGCAAAATATTAAGATAACAGAGTTTAAAAAATTCAACCCATAGTACATTCTTTTTTCTTTCTATTGCATTGGATTGCCTTTATAACCACGCACCAAACCAATATAGAACACAATTATGCTTTGAGCAAATTACAAAACATATATATATAGTAGTTATATATATTAGATACATATAAGAAAATTAGCATCAAGAGCTCTGAAATTTTCTTTTTTGAAAAATTAGATATGATAATGTTAGTGAATATAAAAAAGTTGAAGTTAAAGCAAATTTGAAAAAAAAAAAAAATAATTTGTATTGTAATTGTAATGGGAAAAGCTTGTCTATTTCTTAACTTCTATTGACAAAAGTATGTAAGTTGTTTTTATTTATTTATTAATTTATTAACGAAATGTGACAATCTATTACCCCATCCATCTCAAATTTTCAGGCAATCAGGAGGTGGGTTTCATCATAATGATGTTGGTTTGGCTGTGTTTATGGCATATGAACTCTGGTGATTATTTAATGACAGATCATATTTTGTTTGTATATATGATTGGGTAAGTAAATGAGTTTAGGTAAATTTGTTTTTGTATTTAAATGAATTGTTAGAGGATGAGGACAAAAGTTAGACAATTTGGTTGGTTGGTCTGTTTTCTTGTCTAATGCATATAACCCTTATGGTTATCTAATACCAAATCCATTTGGTAGTAAGCGAGTGATACTACCCATAGCTGGGGAGATGAGGAGTTCAACTTTCCCAAGAGTATTAATCTTAGAAGTGAACAAATAGCATGACTTCAGAGTTCAACTTGCTTAACTTCTATGTTTTAGCCCAACAATGTTCCCACTATGCAACGGGACTCCTCCTCCACCCTTTTATATATAGAATGTGAGCAAAATGTTTTAGGTAAATATTCATTTGATTGGTTCATAAATGTAGAAATTAATTTTCAGTTAAACTTTCATGTTCATTGATAACTGAGAAATAATTATTCATCAATTCATAATGCATTAAAAATGAATTTAAAATATCTTCACATGTATTTCATAAACTGGGTGGTTGAACCGTTAAACAATGCCTTTTTAATCTTTAACATAGAAGACATGGGTATTGTGCCATAGAGCAATTGAGAATATAGTGTATTTAATCCTCATAGGTGCTAGGGCTCATAGATCCAGCCAATTAATCAGATCAAGCCTCTCCACCACCTGTGTAGCCCAAGTAGAGCTGAATGAGTATTACAGGTCACTAACCATTAGTACCTGGTCAAGGACTCCTCAGCCACCAATCCCATCCTCAGGCATACGGGTTGCCACTCATGGCCAATAGGTGTTTCCTTGGGAGGGATTTACCTCTCTGCAGATTGACAACAGGGAATATCATAAAAATTAATATGTAATACATATACACACACATATAGTTATGATGATTAAAGTTGTAGGAAAAACACATAATTGTTCCAAATATGATATATTTCTGGATAGTAATGCTGACCTATATATCTGTCGTAGAGGCTTTGATTTTTTCACTGTCTCCTACACGAAGAATCTACACGGTCCTGAAGAAGTTCACAAAAGACCAAACTTATAGTGCAACTATGTATCAAGATAAATATTCATGCCTTTGGACATTTTGTTTACTACATTTTCCATACTGTCAGATTGATCCTCATTTTACTTCCATAGAAAAGCCTAAATAGAAAATGATATTAAAATAAGAACTCACCACAGACTAAAAGTGATCTAAGCTGATTGTTACGTTCCATGTTGATTTATTGCAGCTTCTGCTTGTTGATTTTGTAAAACCCATTTCCTATTAAGAAAGACAGAAAAACAAAGTTAAATTTTATTTTCTTGTTCCCCAATGATCCTGCATTGAAAATAAAGTTCTAAAAAAGTTGGCTTAGGTTACCTGACCAACACTTTTAACATGGACTAATTACAAACAAGTGTCAGAATAAGTAACATATCAAAACACATAAACAACAGAATGTAAAGTAAACTTTCACATATATATCGATTATAAAGTACTAAACAGCATAGCTTATTGTGTATTTGGTATTCAGTATAAGCTAACATAAACAAAGGGGAACCAACTTTTGACTGATAAATTATTTATTGATCTACTAGGAAAAAAGAAGATGGTTAGGTTAGTTTAATGGGAAAGGAATAGGTATTTATGCGTCAGAGATGGTTCCTTGTTGTATGTTAGACTTATAGGAAATAACAATTTTGTTACATAATTCATAGTAGTTATGAATTATGTAAGTACTTGTAAAGTCGCGTGGCGGGCCTAGTGGGTAATTCAGCCAGACAGCATGGGACATCTATCCACCTTTTCACTAGCGCTAGACCAAGTTCGATATTTTAGCATCTAGGTGGAGCGCACACCATCCCATCAGTCTCACTTACCGCACAGACCCCTGGTGCTTACTCATTCGCTGAGTTGGCGAGGGCCAGTATCGACCAAAACCTTGTGATTCCTAGCCGAACGACTCTACCGACTGAGCTAGTTAGATAAATTTTGGATCAGAGTTCGTTAGATTCAATATAACGAGTTGAGTGGAAAAATTACCTCGCAGATTGACAGGGTAGGCCCTTTCCGGAGCGTGCGAGTGTGGAAGGTGTGAGCAATTTATGAGTTGTTATTGTTAGTTGCAGCTAAAAGATCCAGAGTGAGCGGATGCGACAGTCTGTCTCACCAAAATGTTGTTGCTCACCACACGGTTTTGTGCTGGGGTTGTTAATAAAGACTTAAAGAAAAACAACAGTCTTGTTAATTCATTAAAACAGGATAGACCACCCGAACAAGAAAGAAGAAAAAAACCCACAGGATCAGCCCAAGAAGCAGCCCTGAAGAAATGGGGGCCACAAATAAGCAACTGTGGATGACGAAGTAGACAGAGAATAGCAGGTAATGATACCCCTCCTCATCATTTCTCTCTCTTCTGTGCTGCTTGCCATGGTATATACCGAATAACGGGTATCTAACAATTTATTGCAAAAGAAAGCAATATAACTTTTCTAGTGATTATGTTGAAAACAAAATCAAGATTTATTATTTCTATAAGCCAAAGAATGCAGGGAATATAATAAAAAATGATAGTATATACTTATATAATACAATTGTAATGTTGATATGATAAAAACAATGATAATGTTTGAGTATGATTAAGCAAATGATTAATGTTTATTAGATTTAAAGCAATGAAATGTTTGGATATGATAATATGCAATGATAATGTTTTTGATATGCGATAACAAACAAATGAAATGTTGATATGTTAAAGCAAATGATAACTGTTTGATATTGATTAAGCAAATGATATGTTTTGATATGTATTAAAGCAAATGATAATGTTTGATATGATAAGCAAATGATAATGTATGATTAAACAATCCTGTGAATCTATTATTATACTAAAGCTGAGTTATCAACTTTTGCTTAAATTATTCCATTACTTTTAAGATTGAATAGTTGGAAAAAAAATCAGTTTTAATGGGTTCTACTTAGTCGGAATTGCATTAATCAAAACAGACTACTTTTACTTTACTCTGTCTATCATTTCTTCCCTCTATGTATCTCATTAACTATGCTCGTTTGTATAATGTTAGTTTTTCTGAAGTAGAGAAGAGAGAGAGCTGGAGGATTTGAAATGTATTTCCATGTTGAGATCAAACCAGCAACGTAGCTTAAAATTGAGCTAAAGACATTTCCATCTTTGGAAAGCTCTATAAAATGTTTAAGGTTTCGTTCCAGGCAAGTATTTAATCTTTAAAAAAACTTTATTCGCTTGTAATCCCTTTTCCCTAAATCTCGTTTGATCTACCTAGAGCCTAAGGTGACCACACGGATCATGTTTGTCTAGTACTGTCTACTATTTCAATAATTTGAGAATGCTTTCATCTAAAGGTAGTTGAGTTAATAAAGATAATTCAATACAATTTCCTTATAGAAAGAGATTTCAATTGAAGATTGTTTTCAAAGATTTTATTTCCTATTTTGACAGTTGTGGCGCCAATTATTCTCGATAAATTACATTCAATAGATTACCTTTTGAATATTTGAACATAAAAATTAGCAATTAAAACAGAAACATTTTCACAATATGCATCAGTGCTAAAAATACAAACAGCATTCAATTTGATTATCATATTTACTCATTTTGTGAAAAAATATATGATTTTTAAAAAATAAATTTAAAAAATTTAAAAAGAATGCAATAAAATATGCGTTTAATGTAGTATTGATATTCATTGTCAGCTGGTCAGAGAGTAACTGATCATTCTATATTTCCATAAATAACCCTAACTCTAAACTAACTATGTTTCTTTGTGGTGTTCCTGTAGATCATAGATAAATAATATAAATAAATATCAGTCAATCAGAGTGGTCCCCTGGGTGTGTATGTTGGAGTTATAGGAAATAAAACCCTTGATTTGGGTCTAGGCCACTATCATTGATACAGTTTTTCTTGAGCTGGATGAGTGTTGACTTGGGAGAGAGCTCTCCCTTTCAAGGTCTGTGGAGCGAGTTTGATCAGATTGTATTTCTCGCTACACCAGTTTGTACTAACAGGTTAAGGAGCCCAGTGCTGCCTATACAATTTAGCACATACTGTAGGAGAATAATTGAGATTTATACCTTGTCCTTAGCACTATGTGAAATTGCAAATAACCTCGTTCAGGATTTTGACTCGAAGTAGCCGGAGTCCACTTCTCTATGACAATAACCAGTTCCGCAAATGGACTGCCTCTAATTATTGTACTTTAATATTAATTAAAGTTAAAGAATCAGTCTTTTATGCTGACTAAATAATATCAATTTAATTTGAAAACTGGGACTGACTTATTCAAGTTCAAGCAAAATGAATATTACAACTTAAAATCAAATCCAGTCTAATTTGAATAAAAGCCGTTAATGTTGAACCAAAGTCAGAAAGGTAATGTGAACAAAGTCAGGAAACCTTAAAAGAATCAGATAGATCAAAGTTTATTTAGTTGTGTTGATGTTGAATAGCAAAATAATTTATCAACAATATGATATGCATTTAGTCTATAGAATGAAGATAATGGCTGCACTCATACAAATTAATCGTACATATGTGACAATAATATATGTTACTGGAAAATCACACTAGATTTTTATGAATAAATAAGCTTAGGAGAATTATAGAATTGCATAGTTATTTCCTATAAGTCTAACATGATCAAAGAGTAACCAATTCTTGACTGGATAAATATTTTATTTATTTATTGATGATCTAACTAGGAAAAAAGAAGTACTGGGTTGGTTAGTTTATGGAAAATAAATATAATTTATCAGTCAAGCAGTGGTTCCCGCCTTTGATCATGTCATAGACCTATACAGGAATTAACCGCGAATTGTAAGTGGTTAAGAGACAAAAAATACATATATGAGCATATATAACTATATATATTATATATTATATATATAAATTTTAAAAAATGGTATAACTTGCACTGAGGACGAGGTGATACCTCGAAATTTCCACGTGTCTGTTGAGTTACTCAGTTATACACTCCCAATTATCGGCGTTGAAGACTTATTTAGAAGGACTTTAATTGCAAAAATTCACCGTTATTAGCGCGTTTCAGTAATACTCAGATGTTGCTTATACAAGGTTGTGAGACTACTAGGTGAGTTCATTTCCAGTATAGAATGTAGCAATTAATACCTGCTTTATTTGGCAGCATGACGTGTGGCCGTATGGTAACGAGATTGGCAAGCATAAGTTCAGTTCGAGTCCCGAACCGGCAAGAGCTGCTTAAAAAAATGGTATAAAGCACTATGAAGAGGTGAATACCTTAGAAACAATGGTGTCTAGTAGTTACTATATATATTATATATATATATATATATTTATTGCTCTCATCATGGCATCTACGCACAAACAATTCCCTAACTCTCTCTCTCTCACTCTCGCCATCTGATCCATATCGGCCTTCTTTGGTAAGCTCCTCATAGGATGACAGTCCAGATGTACAGCACAGAGCTGGTGAATCGAAGAGTTTTTGTGTGCAGCCAAAATGCTTCATCCTTACTTCATCCGCATTCTACGATCTTTTGTCAGATGGGAGAGTGGCCATACAGCTTACTGTTTTGTACATGGTGCGGTTCAGAATATTATTCAAAACACCAGGCGGCATCCTTGTTAGATACCATCGAGATTTACATTAAGAGTCACAAGAGAACAAACAATTAAATGGAGAAATAAAAGTATAACTTATGTTTAGTTTGATAAGCCACATCTCAAGCAGTTTTGTTTGGCATCTTCACAATTTTTAATCTAAACGACACTACTTGTAAACGAAAGCTTGTTTAGGCTTGGTTAATATAATTTTGAAATATATAATTAGACTTTACAACTAATCAAATTTTAAAAAATAAAAGGATGTATGAGGTCACACTGAGAAAAGGACATTGATTCTTTTTTAGCCAGTTTAAAAATGGACTTAGTTCAAAATTTTTTAGTTCACATTGAATTCTAAAGATTCTATATTCTTAATAATCCAGTGAAAAATCGATGTTGTACCCACAAAATAAGATTTTTAAACAAATAAAAAAAAAAAAAAACTATTTAAAGACACAAAGATTTAAAATCTCTTAAATTAATACTTAAAACTTTTCTTTTTTTGACAATTTAATAGATATATGTACAATCAATTAAAAAGCAAAAATAAAGTTTTTGTAAATACTTATGACATTCTTATTTGCACTTTCTATTTCCGAAAATTCTTTGAATTTTTCCTAATAAAAACTATGGTAATGTATATTATACATTTTTATAAGTTATTGTTTATTTAAGTTATATGTAAAGTGTAAATAAAGGAACCTTTGTTTTAACCTTATGTATTCCATTGACAGGATTCTACGGAAACAAGAAAGTTGCGTTAAACTACATTTGATTTCATTAATTAATTTTAGTTTTCCTTTGTATCACCTAATGATACCTGCAAATTGGAATAATAAAGTCTAAAAAATTGTTTGCTTTACGTACCTTTCACACACTTTTAACATGGACTAATTTACAACAGGCTCGAATAAAGTAAAATTATCAAAACATAACAAATGGAAATAAACTCTTCACATATATACTGAATTATAAAGTACTAACAGCATAGCTTCATTGTGTAGTGTGTTTCATTTCCTTATAAGTCTAAATAAACAAGGGGAATCCTCCTCTGACTGATAAATTATTTATTATTCTATTGTCATCACTAGGAAAAAAGAGATGGGGTAGGGTTAGTTAATGGGAAAATAAATAAATAATTTATCAGTCAAGTGGTTCCCCTTAGGGTTGGATGTTAGCGGTTAGTTAATGGGAAAATAAATAAATAATTTATCAGTCAAAGAGTGGATTCCCCTTTTTGGATGTATAGGTTGGTTTAATGGGAAATAAATAAATAATTTATCATTCCAGAGAGTGTTCCCCTTGTTGGGTTATAGGATCATAATAAACCCAATTTTCTTACTTTCTTGATAAAAATACACACGTCAGCGGTCTGATGTTTAATCTAACATTATAAAACTACAAGACAAAATATTGTTTTTTGGCATCATTAAGCTTAACTATCTCATAATGCCACCTAAAATACTAAAACTTGTACACTATACTTATGGAATTTACAATATGCATTTCGTAGTCTTAAGAAACACCTTTTGTATTGTGATTGTTATCTGTGATTTGGGTTGTTGATTGTTTAAAAGAGGGTGGAGTGAGCTTCGTTGAAAGCAAGTGCTATGTGGGTTGGAAGGTTAATTAGATCGGTGATATTGCCATTTATAATTCTTATATAAACATGCACTCAGTTTTGTTAGAAATTTCAGATAATCGACTATATTATGCTTATATCAATTAATTCAGTTATCACACAACAGTATTGTTGTCTAATTTCAGTTAAACTAGATCATTTGAGAATATGGTTCTATCTGACCTCGTGATTAATAGATATACCTAGAATAATAATCTTGGTGATTGCCCCATACATCACCAAGTGCACCGTATACGGCTTCGTCATAGCATCATCTCCCCTCATATCTAATCATCTTGAACCAGTGCTCATACCCATACGTGACTCTAACTAGAGCCATACCCCAGCACAGAGTTCTGAAGCCAGGTCAGACTTGTTCACATAACCTCACTACCCCCGTGACAAGTCTTCGATGCAGAAAGATGGCAACACTTTAGATATCAGGACATGTCTTGATTTCTTTTGTCCCTCATTTTTTTTTGTGGCGGTGGGGTATTAGTCGGTTTATTCTATAGTTCCCTTAATCAGGGTTTGATGGTATCTGAGGTACCAAGTTTTTGTGTAGAGTTATATGTTGGTTTGAAGTAGCAGTCAGCGCATTGTACTCGTTATACTGAAATAAAAGTTAGATTAACTTCTTCCTCTTATAGAGAGTCTAAGGGAAAACCCATTATCAAGTTATCTGAAGATGTACAGTTTGAAGAAATTTACTGAACTTGATTGAAGCTCTATTTATCATAGACATTAGAATATTAATTCACTACATTAACTTAGAAAAGAGAAATTTCTGATATTAAATCTTTCACAGAAAAATAATAGGAAAATAAAAAATCTAAAAAAAGGTGGATGATATACCTTCTGTCCTGACTAATGCTCATGCCTTTTCTAAAATAACCTTTTGGCCAACTTCTGGCGAATATTGTATAGATTTTTTCAGCGTCTTTTTAAAGCCTCTGCAAAATAAAAAAAAAAAAAAAAACAAATACAAAGAGGAGTTTTACAAACAAAATACTGAACATTTTATTTTTGTACAATATAATTATTATCCCAAGCTTATTTGGATTCAATTAACTCTTTTTTTAATGATTTTCTTTTCTTTTTAAATATATCTTTTTAACTTCAACAATGATATCAATATGTTTATGTATATTGAAAAAAGAATGTTGTAGAGAGTGCCATTATAATTATTCAAACAATGATCTACGTATTTCATTGCTTCATGAAAGTTAGAAAAAAAATGCTATATTAATACTTTCATAGAAGATGAAATAAAATATTTAAACTCAGAACCATTTCTCTGGTTTCTAAATTTTCTTCTATTTCTTGCCGATTTGCTTTTTACACAAGCATACATTTTGCCTCCCAAAATAACTTGATATAAATTATTTAAAAACAATTCTACAACCCATATCTACATTAATTGGAGTATTGAACTTAACAGTATTGTCCCCATAAATCTTACATTTCAAAATTGATAAGAATGGCATTGTGTTGGATGATGAATTGGAATTTATAAAGAGAATGTTATTATGAAACACCTCGGCCTCATTCAGTCACTTCCAATTATCACAAGTATTATAAGTAGTGCTAAAGTGGGAGCCATTGTTGTCTTCAAAATCTAATTATGACTATATGTTCCAGAAAACATTCTATCAGCTTGAACATAAAAGATGAGAAATTGATGGATAAACTTTTGATTAACATTATTCTGTTCAATCAAAATTGTTTTCTACATTAAAAGAAAAAACAAACAAAAAACAAACAAACAATTGTATTGAGAAGTTTTGGAATTCTTCCAAGCCCAATATTGTAGAAAATAAATTATGTTATGCATTAATACAATAACAAATCATTAGTTTATTATTTTGGTAGTTTTTTTTTCAAATAATCCAAAGTATGTATATATTGTTTTTTTAATTTAAAAAAGGAATAAACTTTTGATATGGCAATTTCGTTAACAATATAACAGCAGGACTTATTTTATTAATGAAGAAATTGGTTATACACCAATTCAGTTATACAATAATTTGGATTTAAAAATGTTTATTGCACAATTAACATATGTTTAAATTTCAATGTTTTAAATGCCAAATATAAAGTTCTGGACAAATCAAACCAAAGTTAGCAACAATATAGATGTTTGTAGTTATAAAAGCAGAAATTGTACTAAATAACACTCTAAATAAATAAAATATGATTCAAATATTAAATTAACTTATTTTAAAGATATTTTCAAAAGTCAGAAAAATATATATCATAAGAAAAACTTTATTGTATCCAAAGAATAAAAAAGGAATGGTATTTGTATTATTACAATTACAAAAAAACAAAACAAAAATAAACAAAAAACAACCCGTAGTTACGTTATCATATTGTTGTATTCTCTCATAGCAGTAAGACCGGTTTCCAAAAAAACTGAAAATATAACAGGTAAATATAAACAGGTGAAATAAAAAAAAAAACAATATTGAATTTAAAACCAAAGTTTAAATGCCAGAATAAAATTTTACCAAAAGAAGAATTTTATGATAAAATAAAATATTTCAACTTAGCTTCGTCTGGCACATGTTCGACAAGTATGGTGTGTTATTGAGGATTGAACTGACTACCTATTAGTAATAATCTGCCTTAACTTGTTTGTTAATTACAAATGCCATAGCTTGGAGGAGGCAGCAAAGAATATAGCCTCTTCTGTATATAGTATAATATATATATATATATATATATATATATATATATATAATATAATTTCTATTACAACAATTTAAAACATGACAAATAATTTTACTCATAATATAAAAAAGCAGCATTTTGAATCTCAATTATCTCCAGGTTTTAAAAACAGTACATCATTTATTATAAATGTATGTAAAATAGGCAAATTAGTGCGTGTTCATATGCTTACCAAATCAGGTAGGATCAAGTCGTATTGCTTCAGTAAAAAGATCTATAGCTGCATTATAATGACCCACTTGTGCCATTTCATTACCACGAACTGAGAGAAAAAAAAGGAAAATCAAAAATAATTCTTCTCAGACGGAAAACTAAGAATTTTAGAAATCAAATATTATAGATTATTTCCTTTAAACAAACTTTTTAAAAACTTACAAAAACATTTTTATTTTTTTTTTTTTTTAGATAAAAACAATTGAATAACTTTTTTTATGCATCAAAATTGTTCTAAAATATCCGATGAAATAAAGTTATTTTATGTAAAAAAAAAAAAAAAAAGAGAATTAATTCAAATATTTTAAATAGTTAACAAAGAAATAATTTGGAATAAAGTCAATTTATATGAATGAAAAATTTAAAAATGCAACATTATAAAATCATTCCTTATTTAAATGAATATCTGAAAATATTAATACATCAAATTTTTACAAAAATGTAATACAATTACTTTTAATAGTGACACAAGAAAAGGCTAAACATTACCTATTTATAGAATTGAGTCTACAGTTGAAAGGATTCATTAAAAATTGCCCAATGTTAGTTGTGAAGGGTATAGAAAATATGGTTTATTTGTCATAAAAGCAAGACCTTAGTAGAATAATGTGAAAGAAACTTATCAGCATTACTAAGAGAACCTTTATTTTGAGAAGACCTTTTAAAGTATCTGAAGTGATTGTTTAAAAAGATGGTCACATAGGATTTTGAGAATTGAAAACTGGTGACATTTCCAAACCAAACTTTTATTGAAATTATCAACTTTAAGTTAACAATTGAACTTTTTTCTTTTTTTTTTAATTAGATCCAACAGATTTATGCCAAAGAAAGATCAACCATCTAATTAAAAAAAAAAGTAAAGAAAAAAAAAGATATTCAATATTTCTTAATTAACATTTTGAAACAACTTTATACAATTAAACAAGATAAAATCAGTTTAGCTAATCTGACAGACACAAAGTAAAGGTTCAGTTTAGCATTATTTCAGCTATATGCTACTTTATACAATTAAACAAAAGATAAGATTTGGTTTAGCTACTGACAGACACAAAGTAAAAGGTTCAGTTAGCATTATTTCAGCATGTCTACTTTATACATTAACAAAAAGATATAGATATGGTTTAGCTAACCTGACAGACACAAAGTAAAGGTTCAGTTTAGCATTATTTCAGCTATGTCTTACTTTATACAATTTAAACAAAAGATATAGATTCGTGTAGCTAACCTGACAGACACAAAGTAAAGGTTCAGTTTAGCATATTTCAGCTATGTCTACTTATACAATTAAACAAAAAGATATTAGATTCGGTTTAGCTAACCTGACAGACACAAAGTAAAGGTTCAGTTTAGCATTATTTCAGCTATGTCTACTTATTACAATTAAACAAAAAGATATAGATTTGGTTAGCTAACTGACAGACACAAAGTAAAGTTAGTTTAGCATTATTTCAGCTATTGCTACTTATACAATTAAACAAAAGATATAGATTGGTTTAGCTAACTACAACACAAATAAAGGTTTAGTTTAGCATTAGTTACACTAGTCTCTTTATACAATTAAACAAAAGATATAGATTCGGTTTAGCTAACCTGACAGACACAAAGTAAAGGTTCAGTTTAGCATTATTTCAGCTATGTCTACTTTTACAATTAAACAAAAAAGATATAGATTCGGTTAGCTAACCTGACAGACACAAAGTTAAGGTTTAGTTTAGATTATTTCAGCTATGCTACTTTATACAATTAAACAAAAAGATATAGATTCGGTTTAGCTAACCTGACAGACACAAAGTAAGGTTCAGTTTGCATTATTTCAAGCTATGTCTACTTTATACAATTAAACAAAAAAGATATAGATTTGGTTTAGCTAACACGGACAGACACAAGTAAGGTTAGTTTTGATTATTTCAGCTATGTCTACTTTATACAATTAAACAAAAGATATAGATTTGGTTTTAGCTAACCTGACAGACACAAAGTAAAGGATTCAGTTTGCATTATTTCAGCTATGTCTATTTATACAATTACAAAAAGATATAGATTTGGTTTAGCTAACTGAACGACACAAAGTAAAGGTTTAGTTTAGCATTATTTCAGCTATGTCTACTTTATTACAATTAAACAAAAAAGATATAGATTTGGTTTAGCTAACCTGACAGGACACAAGTAAAGGTTTAGTTTAGCATTATTTCAGCTATGTCTACTTTATACAATTAAACAAAAAGATATAGATTCGGTTTAGCTAACCTGACAGACACAAAGTAAAGGTCAGTTTAGCATTATTTCAGCTATGTCTACTTTATACAATTAAACAAAAGATATAGATTTGGTTTAGCTAACCTGACAGACACAAAGTAAAGGTTCAGTTTAGCATTATTTCAGCTATGTCTACTTTATACAATTAAACAAAAGATATAGATTTGGTTTAGCTAACCTGACAGACACAAAGTAAAGGTTCAGTTTAGGCATTATTTTCAGCTATGTCACTTTATACAATTAAACAAAAAAGATATAGATTTGTTTAGCTAACTGACAGACACAAAGTAAAGGTTCAGTTTAGCATTATTTCAGCTATGTCTACTTTATACAATTAAACAAAAGATATAATTTGTTTAGCTAACCTGACAGAACAAAGTAAAGGTTCAGTTTATCATTATTTCAGCTATGTCTTACTTTATACAATTAAACAAAAAGATATAGATTTGGTTTAGCTAACCTAACAGACACAAAGTAAAGTTCAGTTTAGCATTATTTCAGCTATGTCTACTTTATACAATTAAACAAAAAGATATAAGATTTGGTTTAGCTACCTGACAGACCAAAGTAAAGGTTTCAGGTTTAGCATTATTTCAGCTATGTCTACTTTATACAATTAAACAAAAATATATAGATTCGGTTTAAGCTAACCTGACAGACACAAAGTAAAGGTTCAGTTTAGCATTATTTCAGCTATGTCTACTTTATACAATTAAACAAAAGATATAGATTCGGTTTAGCTAACCTGACAGACACAAAGTAAAGGGTTTAGTTTTAGGCATTATTTCAGCTATGTCCTTTATACAATTAAACAAAAGATATAGATTCGGTTTAGCTAACCTGACAGACGACAAAGTAAAGGTTCAGTTTACGCATTATTTCAGCTATGTCTACTTTTACAATTAAACAAAAAGATATAGATTCGGTTTAGCTAACCTGACAAGACACGAAAGTAAGGTTTGTTTAGCATTATTTCAGCTAGTCTACTTTATACAATAAACAAAAATATAGATTTCGTTTAGTAACCTGACAGACACCAAAGTAAGTTTAGTTTAGCATTATTTCAGTATGTTCTCTTATACAATTAAACAAAAAGATCAGATTTGGTTTAGCTAACCTACAGGACACAAAGTAAAGGTATTAGTTTAGCATGTATTTCACCTATGTCTACTTTATACAATTTAACAAAAAGATATAGATTCGGTTTAGCTACCTGACAAAACACAAAGTAAAGATTCAGTTTAGCTATTATACATTCATCTTATTTTTAGAGTGCGTGCGTGGGATGCACATATTTGCTCTTGAACTGAGTCCCTGGAATTTAGGTCCCAACTAATTTCTGAATAAATTGTAGGTTTTTTATTAGTGATCTGAGGAAATAACTAAAGCCATCTACTCCTACCTTTAACCTATCCTGTATAATTCGTTTCTGATATAATGATTATGTAAATACATTGTACCCCCTCACTATAATCTATAGACAGTGCATGTATAAATAGTCGACACTGTGTTGGTCCCAGGACACTATGCTAACTTTAACTTTACGACACCCGACTGTAGAGAACGGATTTACTAACCGAGGTACCAATTACGACTGCGATAATATACCAACAGCAACTTCAAGATATTCCTTAACCCGGATATACAGTTTCTAAGAACTATTGAAATTGATTACAGTTAGCTTGAATGGTGAGGAAGAAAAAGAAAAAACACTGGGGATGCATGATATAATTTACTGCATCTTTAGATTGTGCATCAGGGATGCAGGTACACCTTATCAGCATCTATGACACTGTACATTGAACCCCCTCACTAAAATGTAAAAAATTTTGAATTTTTAAAAACTTTAATTTATTAAATAAAAAAGAAAATTTGTAGCCATAGGTAAGCCATCTTTTGACATACGATGATGGCAAGTAAAAAAATCTGTTAGCTGTTTGTTTATGGCCTATTCGACCTTTTTAGGTCATTTAATTGATCAAGTCATTTTTATATCAGGTGCTACAGTTACCGCTATTGTGAATGGTCACCCATTCTAAGTATGAACAGGGTCTCGCTGCTAACTTCATGATCTAGTGGAGTCTGGTGCTTTCAACAAGACTTGACTATAAAAAGGACATTGGTGAATTATTTAATGACACACTGGAAAATAGTAATTTACAATCAAAAACAGGCTAATATTTATAGTATATCAACATTCTCTGAATATAAACCTAATCAATTATTCAATTTCTTTCAAAAATTTGATGATAGGAAATGAAAATACTTACTTGCTAATTTTCGTTCTAAGAACAACAGTATCAAGTTGCTTCCAATCTACAAAGTTGAAGAGAAAAAAATCACCTAAAAGTTTCGACATCCAAAGAGACCAAATAAAAATATAAATATTCATGTAGGCACAAAGACATTTCTTTTAAGAGTATTCACTTTTATAAAAAGAAAAAAAATGTTTTTAAAAAAGGTTACCAAGAAAGAAATAATAGGCAATGAAATAATGAAAAATCTTCTATGGCAAAGTTAATATTCACATAAATTAATTCATACTAGCAAAACCTGAAAAAATGAATCAGAGACAGAGACAGGACATCTACAGCATGACTTCCAATTTCTTTTCCTTGTAAATAGCTAGATAAAGTTGGTTTGTTATTTGTTTATGGCTATCAACCTTCAATAGATATTACTTAATGCCAAAACCATTTTAGAAAACAAGGTGATAAGGAGGGGGGTTCATACCTTTCCCAAAGATATCATCCAAAAGTGAATTAATAGCACAACCCAGAGTTCAAACACATATGATGTTGCAGTCCAGCATGTTAGCACTATGCTATGGGACTCCCCGTAGTAAAGTTTAGGGGTAATCCTTAACATTTTCCTTGTAAATTCCTACCATAACATAACTGAACCATCATTTTATGTCCGTGTTTTTGCATAAATGTTTATTTTTTCTTGCACCCGTTATTTTACAATATAATATATTTTCTTTATTCTAATATTCATTCAATGTGTATATTCTAAAAGTTTTTATTTTTTGAGAATGGTTAGTTTTAAAGTGGAGGCTCTTGTTGTTCATTTCTTTTCTGTTTTGGCTTTGGTACTCTAAAATAAAACATCAGATTTTAATCATCATCGAACGAAAAAACAAAATTACGGTGGATCGTTCTTTTCTACTGTAATTTTGTTTTTCGTTCGACGATGATTAAATCTGACGTTTTTTATTTGAGTACAAAGCCAAAAAAGAAAGGGAAATAAACAAAAGGAGCCCCCACTTTAAAACGCTCTTGTATTATTTATTATAATTATTTATTAATTTGTATTTTTATTATTATTGGAATGCAGGTTTTGTGCTCAATCAGAAACCGTATTTTAAAGCAAACAATATGAAAGATCTGTTTGAAAATTGTCAACTGGAGGATATTCTCTCCTTTGAGGGAAAATATTATTACCATAGAATATAGCATGACAAATCCAATACTGTTATAACATAATCCCCAAATAAATGCTAACAAGTTAAAACCAATTACTAAAAAGTATTTAATTAAAATACACGATATGTATAACTCCTTAACCGTTAGACATGACATAACCCAGACGGCGTTGATATACCAGAAGAATATAGGCATGAACTAAATACCATACAACATAATCCCAATAATGCTAAACATTGTTAAAACCAATTAATAAAAAAGTATAAATAAATACATGATATGTTATAATTTCCACCGTTAGGTATGACTAAACCCCAGAACGGTTTGATATTGCCATTAAAATCAATTAAACCAACCACCAACCATTTGTATTATTCAGGACTATCATAAGATGAGGACAATAGTCAGAATAATCCAAATTATTAAGACTTTCTTTTTCACTGTTAAAACATGTAGATAAAAAAAATGTATATTTTTCATTCTATCTCCACAAGAGCATGAGTTTACAGTAATAAAATAAAGATAAAGTAATTTTTACATCTGTCACCATTCATATGAAATGTGAAATTCAATCTCATCCTTCATACTTCCACGTCTCATTCTACTCACCTCATCCGCTCTTTGCACGTGACTGTAGTGTAGCTCATCTTTATCGGTCTTTATTGGAAAACTGAGATTGTTCACTAATATGAGTTCGTTCTTTTTTTTATTTCATGTTTGCCAAAAAATGCTGAACTAGGATCAAAAGCCTGCAAAGAAACAACATACAATTAGATATGAAGAGGGGATTCGGTTTTAAAAAACATGACAAGAAAAAATAAAAGAGTTATGTTCAAACACATATTATTTCAAGTGTTTTTTTACTTTAAAAGATTCTAGTTATTTCTAAACTCAACCAAAAAAGGGAACCACATCTGATTGACTGATAAATTATATTATTTATTTATTGATCTACTAGGGAAAAGAGGGGTTAAGGATTAGGGCGTTAGTTTAATGGAAATAAATAAATAATTTATCAGTCAGAGTGGTTCCCCTTTTTTTAAGTTTTGGAGTTATAGGAAATAACCATGGATCCTGTCTATGTTATACATCTTTTTTACCATATTTTTATATATTATATTTGTTGATTAACAAAGGTCAGTTAATAATTAAAATTTCATTATTAACTTAGTTCTCTTTGAAGAATAGATAACACTGGAGAACATAGATTTGTGCCTGAATATGTAGGACCGAGTTCATTCCTGGACAGTTCACATAAATGCTAATACCCTTGGGAAAGTATGAATCTAACTATTCTCCCCCAGCTATGGTAAATAGTAGGACAGAATGGCTCTTTAACCCTTGTTAGGCACCAGTATAGAAGAAGAAAACTCTGAATTTCAACTGGTTACTACTAGAATAGGCTGAGGTCCTACTTAATGATCTTTTCCAATTTAAAAAATAAAAAAATGTTTGGTTGTTTTTCACCCAGTCTCAACTTAGAATCTACTATCCAGAAACAAATACAGCAGGGATACTTGGTACATCCCTACCCAGGAAAAATTTACCATCTTTAGATCCTACAGATTACCCTGGTGACGTTATTTGATCATACCACAATCAACCAGCCCTCCTTTGGACAGAGTCCCAGTAGCTCGGCCACTGGCCGGTGAGTGTTAAATTGATAGTGTCGATCCCGATGGCCATCCCTCCAGGCAAACCTGCCCCTTGGGCAGGGCTGGGTTATTGCCCAGTGCCTGACGGCGCCCCTTGGGAATGACGATGGGTCGACGCAATTTTTTTTTCGCCCACCTTAGCTTCAGCTTGTGGGTGGGCCACATTAAAACGAGCCTTGTGCCCAGTCCATACAGGTGGTGTTATGAGACAATAAAAAATCACAGTGGTTAATCTTATGGATCTAAAGATGGTAATTTCCCTGGGTCAGTGATGTACCAAGTATTCCCTTGCTGTATTGTTTCTGGGATAGTATAAACTAAGTTGAGAACTGGGTTGAAAAACAACCAAAACATTTTTTATTTTAATTGAAAGTAAGATTCATGTAGGCCGCAGGCTATTCTAGTATAACCAGGCTTTGAATCAGAGTTTTCTTCTTCTATACTGGTTGCCTACCAGGTTAAGAGCCATTCTGCCTACTATTACCCAAGCTGGGGGAGATAGTTAGATTCATACCTCCCAAGGTATTAGCTTATGTGAACTGTCCAGGATTGAACCGGGTCTAATATCTCAGGCACAAAATTCTATGTCTCCAGTGTTAATCTATCTTCAAGAGAACTGATTAATAATGAATTTCTAAATTATTTAAACTGAACTTTTGTTAATCAAAAATATATTAATATATAAAAAAAAATAATATGAAAAAAGATGTTAACATAGACAGGAATTCTGGTTATTTCCTTCTATAACTCCAAACTTAAAAAAAGGGGGAAACCACGCTGACTGATAAATATATTATTTATTTCCCATTTAAACTAACCTAATCCTTAACCCCATCCCTTTCCCCTAGTAGATCAATAAAAATAAATAAATAATTATCGTCAATCAGAGTGGTTCCCCTTTTTTAGGTGGAGTTAAGGAATAACTAGAATTCTTTTAAGTAAAAAAAATCATTGAAAAATATGGTTTTGAACATAACTCTTTTTATTTTCTTGTCATGTTTTTTTAAAACGATCCCCTCTCATATCTAACTTATTGGTTTTTTCTTTGCAGATTTTGATCCTAGTTCAGCACATGTTTTGCAAACAGTAAATAAAAAAAGAAGATCTCTATTGTGACAATCTCAAGTTCAATAAAGACCGGAGAAAAAATAGAGCTACACTACAGTCAACACAGTGCAAGAGCGAAGATGAGGTGAGTAGAATGATGAGGACTGAAGTAGTGAAGGATGAAGATTGAATTCACATTTCATATGATGGTTGACCAGATGTACAAAATTACTTTATCTTTATTTTATACTGTAAAACTCTGCTCTGAGATAGAATGAAATATACATTTTTTATCTTACATGGTTAAAGGTGACAAAAGAAGAGTCTAATAATTGATTATTCTGACTATGTCCGCATCTTATATGGAATAGTCTGAATAATACAAATGTTGGTTGGTTTGGTTATTGATATGGCATATCACCCGTCTGGGGTTATTGGTCATACCTTAACGTTAGGAAATATACAATCATGTATTTATATTTTTATACTTTATTAATTGGTTTTAACAATGGTTAGCATTATTGGGATTATGTTGTTGTATAAGTTTTCATGGCCTATTATTCTTTGGTCTATTCACCCGTCTGGGGTTATGCATGTCTAACGGTTAGGAAGTTTAATATCGTGTATTTAATTATACTTTTTAGTAAATTGGTTTTAACCAATGTGTAGCATATTGGGATTATGTTATAAACAGTATTGATTTGTGTTCATGTTCTATATTCTAGGTAATTTATTCCCTTAAAAGGAGAGAATATCCTCCATGTTGACATTTCAAAAAATCTTTCTATTGTTTGCTTTAAAATAACGGTTCTGATGAGCACAAAACCTGCATTCCAAAATAAAAAAATATACAAATTATAATAAAATAATTATAATAATAATTACAAAGAAGAGAAGAGTTTTAAAAGTGGGGCTCCTTTTGTTGTATTTCCTTTCTTTTTGGCTTTGGCACTCTAATAAAACGTCAGATTTTAATCATCGTCGACGAAAAAACAAAAACAGTCAGAAAAAAGAGGAATGCCCACCGTAATTTTGTTTTTTCGATCGCATGATGATTAAAATCTGATGTTGTTTATTTTAGAGTACCAAAGCCAAAAAAAGAAAAGAATAACAACAAAAGAGGTCTCCACTTTAAAACTAACCATTCTCAACAAAATAAAAAACTTTTAGAATATACACATTGAAGTGAATATTAGAATAAAGAAAATAATATAGTATATTGATTAATAACGGTGCAAGAAAAATAAAACATTTATTGCACAAACACGGACATAAAATGATGGTTCAGTTTATTTATGAGGAATTTAAAGAAATATTAAGGGGATGTGGCGAATTACCCTAAACTTTATCTACGGGAGTCCCATAGCAAGTGGTAACATGCTGACTGCAAACATCATTAGGAGTTTGAACTCTGGTTGTGAACTTCACTTTGGACTGATATCTTTGGAAGGTATAAACCCCCTCCTTATAATACCCCTTGTTCTTCTACAAATGTTTTGCATTAAGAATCTATGAAGGTTGAATATGCATTAAACAAATAAACCAAACCCAACTTATCTAGCTATTACAATGGAAGAATTGTTGGATAATGTCATGCTGTAGTGCTGTCTCTCTCTGTTCATTTTTTCAGGTTTCTAGTATGATTAATATTATTGTGAGATAATTACTTTCATAGAAAGATTTTTTCAATTAATTTTTTCATGCCTATTAATGTCTTCTTTGTAACCTTTTTTTAAAACATTTTTTTCTTTTTATAAAATGAATATCGGTTAAAAGGAAAATGTCTTTGTCTAACGATGAAATATTATAATTTGTATTTGTCTTTTTTGGGATGTCAGAAATTTTAGTGGATTTATTTCTTCTTCAACTTGAGATGGAGAACTTGATACTGTTGTTCGTTAGAAGTCGGAAAATGCAAGTAAGTAATTTTCATTTCCTATCATCAATTTGAAGAAAATTGAATAAATTGTTAGGTTTAATTTCCGAGAATGTTGATATTTACATAAATAAGGACTGATTTTTTGACTTGTAAAATTATATTATTTTCCGTGTTCATTTTAATATAATGTCACAAATGTCTTTTTTATCAAGTTGTTGAAGCAACAGTCCCACTAGATCCATGATTTAGCAGCGATGACCCTGTTCAATACTTAGATGGTTGACCATCTTCAGCATAGCGTGTCTGTAAGCAACCTGATATAAATGACTTATTCAACAATTAAATGACCTGAAAAAGGTTGATATGCCAGAAAACAAAAACAGCTAAAACAGATATTTTTTACTCCTATTCATCGATACTCAAAGAATGCATTCACCTATGGCTACCAAATTTTCTTTTTTATGAATAAATTAGTTTTAAAAAATCAAAAATTTTTTTACATTTTTGTGAGGGGCAACTTACAGTGTCATAGATCTGATAGTATGTACCCTGATCCCTGATTGACACAAATTCTAAAGGAGTGCAGTAATTATATCAGCTCCCCAGTTGTTTTTCTTTTTTCTTTCCTCACCATTTCAAGCTAACTGTAAATACTTTAAAAATAGTTTCTTAGAAACTGATATATCCGGGTTAAGGGATATATTCTTGAAGTTGGCTGTTGGTATTTATCGCAGTCGTAATTGGTACATCGTTAGTAATGCCGTCTCTGAGCGCGGGTGTCGTAAAGTTAAAGTTAGGCATAGGTCCTGACCAACACAGTGTCGACTATTAACATGACACTGTCTATCAGATTATAGTGAGGGTGGTTACCAAGTATTTACATATTCATTATATCAGAAACGAATTATACAGGATAGTCAAGGTAGAGTTAATAGGCTTAGTTTATCCTCAAGATCATAATAAAAAACCTACCAAATTTATTTAGAAAAATTTAGTTTGGACCCATTAATTTTCCCAGGGATCATTCAAGCAAATATGTGCATCCCAGCACGCACTAAATAAGTGATGTATAATTTGCTTAAAACGAATCTTTACTTTGTTTTGTCAGGTTAGCTACCGAATCTATATTTTGTTTAATTGTTATAAAGTAGACATAGGTGAAATAATGGCTAAACTAAACCTTTACTGATGCTGTCAGGTTTAGCTAAACAAATCTATATCTTTTTGTTTAAATGTATTATAAAGTAGAACATAGCTGAATATGCTAAACTAACCTTTAGTGTCTGCAGGTTAGCTAACCGAATGATATCTTTTGTTTAATTGTATAAAGTGACATAGCTGAAAAATGGCTAAACAAACTTTACTTTGTGTCTGGTCAGGTAGCAAACCGAATCTATATCTTTTGTGTTAATTGTATAAAGTAGGACATAGCCTGAAAAAATGCTAAATGAACCTTTACTTTGTCTGTAGGTTAGCTAAACCGAATCTATTCTTTTTGTTTATTGTTATAAAGTAGACTAGCTAAATAATGCTTAAACTAAACCTTTCTTTGTGTCTGTCAGAGTTAGCTAAACCGAATCTAATAATCTTTTGTTTAAATGTTATTAAAGTAACAGCTGAAATAATGCTAAACTAAACCTTTACTTTGTTCTGTCAGTAGCTAAACCAAATCTATATCTTTTGTTTAATTGTATAAAGTAGACATAGCTGAAATAATGCTAAACTGAACCTTTACTTTGTGTCTGTCAGGTTAGCTAAACCAAATCTATATCTTTTTGTTTAATTGTATAAAGTAGACATAGCTGAAATAATGCTAAACTGAACCTTTACTTGTGTCTGTCAGGTTAGCTAAACCGAAATCTATATCTTTTGTTTAATTGTATAAAGTAGACATAGCTGAAATAATGCTAAACTGAACCTTTACTTTGTGTCTGTCAGGTTAGCTAAACCAAATCTATATCTTTTGTTTAATTGTATAAAGTAGACATAGCTGAAATAATGCTAAACTGAACCTTTACTTTGTGTCTGTCAGGTTAGCTAAACCAAAATCTATATCTTTTTGTTTAATTGTATAAAGTAGACATAGCTGAAATAATGCTAAACTGAACCTTTACTTTGTGTCTGTCAGGTTAGCTAAACCAAATCTATATCTTTTTGTTTAATTGTATAAAGTAGACATAGCTGAAATAATGCTAAACTGAACCTTACTTTGTGTCTGTCAGGTTAGCTAAACCAAATCTATATCTTTTTGTTTAATTGTATAAAGTAGACATAGCTGAAATAATGCTAAACTGAACCTTTACTTTGTGTCTGTCAGGTTAGCTAAACCAAATCTATATCTTTTTGTTAATTGTATAAAGTAGACATAGCAAATAATGCTAAACTAAACTTTACTTTGTGTCTGTCAGGTTAGCTAAACCAATCTATATCTTTTTGTTTAATTGTATAAAGTAGACATAGCTGAAATAATGCTAAACTAAACCTTTACTCTGTCAGGTTAGCTAAACCAAATCTTATTCTTTTGTTTAATTGTATAAAGTAGACATAGCTGAAATAATGCTAAACTGAACCTTTACTTTGTGTCTGTCAGGTTAGCTAAACCAAATCTATATCTTTTGTTTAATTGTATAAAGTAGACATAGCTGAAATAATGCTAAACAAACCTTTACTTTGTGTCTGTCAGGTTAGCTAAACCAAATCTATATCTTTTTGTTTAATTGTATAAAGTAGACATAGCTGAAATAATGCTAAACTAACCTTTACTTTGTGTCTGTCAGGTTAGCTAAAAAATCTATATCTTTTGTTTAATTGTATAAAGTAGACATAGCTGAAATAATGCTAAACTAAACCTTTACTTTGTGTCTGTCAGGTTAGCTAAACCGAATCTATATCTTTTTGTTTAATTGTATAAAGTAGACATAGCTGAAATAATGCTAAACTGAACCTTTACTTTGTGTCTGTCAGGTTAGCTAAACCGAATCTATATCTTTTGTTTAATTGTATAAAGTAGACATAGCTGAAATAATGCTAAACTAAACCTTTACTTTGTGTCTGTCAGGTTAGCTAAACCAAATCTATATCTTTTTGTTAATTGTATAAAGTAGACATAGCTGAAATAATGCTAAACTAAACCTTTACTTTGTGTCTGTCAGGTTAGCTAAACCAAATCTATATCTTTTTGTTTAATTGTATAAAGTAGACATAGCTGAAATAATGCTAAACTGAACCTTTACTTTGTGTCTGTCAGTTAGCTAAACCGAATCTATATCTTTTTGTTTAATTGTATAAAGTAGACATAGCTGAAATAATGCTAAACTGAACCTTTACTTTGTGTCTGTCAGGTTAGCTAAACCGAATCTATATCTTTTGTTTAATTGTATAAAGTAGACATAGCTGAAATAATGCTAAACTGAACCTTTACTTTGTGTCTGTCAGGTTAGCTAAACCGAATCTATATCTTTTTGTTTAATTGTATAAAGTAGACATAGCTGAAATAATGCTAAACTGAACCTTTACTTTGTGTCTGTCAGGTTAGCTAAACCAAATCTATATCTTTTTGTTTAATTGTATAAAGTAGACATAGCTGAAATAATGCTAAACTGAACCTTTACTTTGTGTCTGTCAGATTAGCTAAACTGAATTTTTATCTTGTTTAATTGTATAAAGTTGTTTTCAAAATGTTAATTAGAAATATGAATATCTTTTTTTTTCTTTTACTTTTTTTTTTAATTAGATGGTTGATCTTTCTTTTGGCATAAAATCTGTTGGATCTAATTAAAAAAAAAAGAAAAAAGTCAATTGTTAACTTAAAGTTGATAATTTTCATAAAAGTTTGTTTGGAAATGTCACCAGTTTCAATTTCAAAATCCTATGTGACCATCTTAAACAATCACCTCAGATATTTTAAAAGGTCTTCTCAAAATAAAGGTTCTCTTAGTAATGCTTGATAAGTTTCTTTCACTTATTCTACTAAGGTCTTTGCTTTTATGACTAAATAAACCATATTTTCTATACCCTTCACAACTAACATTGGGGCCAATTTTTAATGAATCTTTCAACATGTAGACTCAATTCTATTAAATAGTAATGTTTAGCCTTTTCTTTGTGTCACTATTAAAAGTAATTGTATTACATTTTTTGTAAAATTTGATGTATTAATTATTTTAAGATATTCATTTATAATAAGGAATGATTTTATAATGTTGCATTTTTAAAATTTTTCATTCATATAAATTTGACTTTATTCAAAATTATTTCTTGTGTTAAACTATTTAAAATATTTGAATTAATTCTCTTTTTTTTTTTTTTTTTACATAAAAATACCTTTATTTCATCGGATATTTTAGAACAATTTTGATTGCATAAAAAAGTTATTCAATTGTTTTATCTAAAAAAAAAAAAAGAATTAAAAAAAATGTTTTTGTAAGTTTTAAAAAAGTTTGTTTAAAGGAAATAATCTATAATATTTGATTTCAAAATTCTTAGTTTTCGGTCTGAGAAAGAATTATTTTTGATTTTTCCTTTTTTTTTCTCTCAGTTCGTGGTAATGAAATGGCACAAGTGGGTCATTATAATGCAGCTATAGATCTTTTTACTGAAGCAATACGACTTGATCCTACTGATTTTCGGTAAGCATATGAACACGCACTAATTTGCTATTTTACATACATTTATAATAAATGATGTACTGTTTTTAAAACCTGGAGATAATTGAGATTCAAAATGCTGCTTTTTTATATTATGAGTAAAATTATTTTGTACATGTTTTTAAATTGTTGTAATAGAAATTATATATATATATATATATATATATATATATATATATATATATATATATATATACAGAAGAGGCCTATATTCTTTGCTGCCTCCTCCAAGCTATGGCACCTTTGGTAATTAAACAAACAAGTTAAGCAGATTATTACTAATAGGTAGTCAGTTCAATCCTCAATAACACTCCATACTTGTGAACATGTGCCAGACCAAGCTAAAGTTGAATTTTATTATTTTATCATAAAATTCTTCTTTTGGTAAAAGTTTTATTCTGGCATTTTATAAACTTTTGGTTTTAAATTCAATATTGTTTTTTTTTTATTTCACCTGTTTATATTTCACCTGTTTATATTTTCAGTTTTTTTGGAAACCGGTCTTACTGCTATGAGAGAATACAACAATATGATAAGTAACTACGTGGTTGTTTTTTGTTTTATTTTGTTTTTGTTTTTTTGTAATTTGTATAATACAAAAATCCCATTCCTTTTTTTATTCTTTGGATACAATAAAGTTTTCTTTATGATTATATTTTTCTGACTTTTGAAAATATCTTTAAAATAAGTTAATTTAATATTTGAATCATATTTTATTTATTTTAGAGTGTATTTAGTAACAATTTCTGCTTTTTATTAACTACAAAACATCTTATATTGTTGCTACTTTGTTTGATTTGTCCAAGAACTTTATATTTGGCATTTAAAACATTGAAAATTTAACATATGTAATTGTGCAATAAACATTTTTTAAATCCCAAATTATTGTATACTGATTGGTGTATAACCAATTTCTTCATTAATAAAATAAGTCCTGCTGTTATATTGTTAACGAAAATTGCCATATCAAAAGTTTATTCCTTTTTTTAAATTAAAAAAACAATATATACATACTTTTGGATTATTTGAAAAAAAAACTACCAAAATAATAAAACTAATGATTGTTATTGTATTAATGCATAACATAATTTATTTTCACAAATATTGGGCTTGGGAAGAATTCCAAAAACTTCTCAATACAATTGTTTGTTTGTTTTTTTGTTTTTTTTCTTTTAATGTAGAAAACATTTTGATTGAATAGAATAATGTTAATCAAAAGTTTATCCATCAATTTCTCATCTTTTATGTTCCATAGTGAATAGAATGTTTTCTGGACATATAGTCATAATTAGATTTTGAGACAACAATGGCTCCCCACTTTAGCACTACTTATAATACTTGTGATATAATTGAATACTATTGTTCATATATATACATCTCTTTATTAAATTCCATTCATCATCCTAACACAATGCCATTCTTATCCAATTTTGAAATGGTAAGAATTTATTGGGGAAATTACTGTTAAGTTCAATACTCCATTCATGGTAGATATTGGGTGTAATGAATTGTTTTGAAATAATTATTCAAATATTTTGGAGGCAAAATGTATGCTTGTGTAAAAAGCAAAATGCGCAAAAAAATAGAAGAAAAAATTTAGAAACTCAGAAAATGTTCTGGTTTAAATATTTTAATTTCATTTCTATGAAGTTATAAATTAGACATTTTTTTTTCTACTTTGCATGAAGCAATAGAAATACAGTAGAATCATTGTTTAATAATATAATGGCAATCTCTAACAACATATTCTTTTTTATGATACATAAACAATATTGATATCAGTTGGTTGAATGTTTTAAAAGTTTTTTAAAAAAAGAAAAGAAAATCATTAAAAAAAGAGTTAATTTGAATCCAAATCAAGCTTGGAAATAAATTATATGTACAAAAATAAATGTTCAGTATTTTGTTTGTAAAACTCCTCTTTGTATTTGTTTTTTTTTTTTTTTTTTTAATTGCAGAGCTTTAAAAGACGCTGAAAAATCTATATCAATATCGCCAAATTGGCCAAAAGGTTATTTTAGAAAAGGCAGAGCATTAGCAGGACAGAAGGTAAGTCATCCACCTTTTTTTATTTTTTATTTTCTATTATTTTCTGTAGAAAATTTACTTCAGAATTTCTTTTCTATAACTTTTGAATTAATTCTAGTCTATGATAAATAGAGCTTCAATCAAGTTCAGTACATTTTCTTTTCAAACTGTACATCTTAGATAACTTGATATGGGTTACTTCCCTTAGACTCTCTAAAGAGGAAGAAGTTAATCTAATCTTATTTCAGTTAGTACAAATGCTGACTGACTGCTACTCAAAAACCCAACTATATTACCTTAACTAAAACTTGGTACCTCAGATGACAATCAACCCTGTCGATGGGACTTAGAATAAACCGACTGTATCCCCACCCCACAAAAAAAAAAAACAAAAAAAACAAACTGTCCTGATACTAAATTGCATCTTTGCATCTGAAACTCTGAGGGGTGTAGTGTTCATTGCCATTACTCTCAAATCCATTCTGTCCTGGGGTGGTAGTGCCTAGTTAGAGTCCCATCTATGGGTCAAATAGAACCATTTCAAAATGATTAGTATTAAATAACAATACTTGAAACCATATAACTGTGTGGGCAAACAAATGATTATTATTAAATATAATTAATATAGGATAGAAATATTTGAATCCATTTAACTGAGTGCAAATTGTTTGTATTTGATATGAATAATTGATATAATGGCAAATATAGTTCTGATTACAATCTAACATTTCCAAATGAATCATATTTTGACATTAAATTACCCAAAAAAGAGTTGATATTCTTTTAAACAAATAAACCAACCAAATCAGATGACAATCACATACATAAGGTGTTTTCTTAAAGACTAAAATGCATATTTGAAATTCCATAAGTATTAGTGTACAAGTTTTAGTATTATCTAGGTGGCATTATGAGATAGTTTAAAACTTAATGTATGCCAAAAAACAAATAATTTTTGTTGTTGTTGTTTATAACATTGTAGAATTAAACTATCAGAACCGTATGTTTTTATCAAAGAAAGTAAAGAAAATTGGGTTATTTCCTATAACTCCAACAAAGGGGAACCACTCTTGACTGATAAATTATTTATTTATTTTCCCATTAAACTAACCCTAACTCCAACAAAGGGGAACCACTCTTGACTGATAAATTATTTATTTATTTTCCCATTAAACTAACCCTAACTCCAACAAAGGGGAACCACTCTTGACTGATAAATTATTTATTTATTTTCCCATTAAACTAACCCTAACCCCATCTTTTTTCCTAGTAGATGAATAAATGAATAAATAATTTATCAGTCAAGAGTGGTTCCCCTTTGTTTATGTTAGACTTATAGGAAATAACCAAACATACACAATAAGCTATGCTGTTTAGTACTTTATAATCAGTATATATGTGAAAAGTTTTATTTACATTCTGTTTAATGTGTTTTGATAATGTTACTTATTCTGACACTTGTTGTAAATTAGTCCATGTTAAAAGTGTGGTAAAGGTAACCTAAAGCCAAACATTTTTTAGACTTTATTTTTCCAATGCAGGTATCATTGGGGAACAAGAAAATAAAAATTTAATTCAAGAAATCAAATTGTAGTTTACCAAAACTTTTCTTGTTTCCTAATGATACCTGCAATGGAAACATAAGGTCTTAAAACAAAGGTTTCCCTTTACTTTACCTTTACTATACTATAACTATAACAATAACTATATAAAAAAATGTATAATATACAACGCAGTAGTTTTTTTTAGGAAAAATTCATGAATTCGGAAATAAAAAGTGCAAAAGAATGTCATAATATTATTCAAAAACTTTATTTTTTTGCTTTTTTAATTGATATGTACTATATTCTATTAAATTGTCAAGAAAAAAAAAAATTTTAAGTAATTAATTTTTAAGAGATTTTAAATCTTTTGTGTGCTTAAATAGTTTTTTTTTTTTTTTTATGTTTAAAAATCTTTTTTTGTGGGTACAAATCGAATTTTTCACGGATATTTAAATATATGAATTTTAGAATTCAAGTGAACTAAAAATTTGAACTAAGTCCAGGTTTTTAACCTGGACTAAAAAAGAAATTTCAATGTCCTTTTATCAGTGTGACTCATACATCCTTTTTATTTTTTAAAATTTGATTTAGCAATATTCAACAGCTGAACAAGCTTTCTTACAAGTAGTGTGTTTAGATAAAAATTGTGAAGATGCCAAACAAGAACTGCTGAGAGTGCGAACTTATCAAATAACAGTAAGTTATACTTTTATTTCTCATTTAATATGTTTGTTCCTCTTGGACTTTAATGTAAATCTCGATGGTATCTATACAAGGATGCCGCCTGGTGTTTTGAATAAATTCTGAAAGCAACATGTTACAAAACAGTAGCTGTATGGCCACTTACATCCCATCTGACAAACCATCCAAGTAAGATATGCTGGAGAAGTAAGGATGAAGCATTTTGGCTGACCAACAAAAACTTTCATTCACCAGCTCTGTGCTGACACTGGATGTCATCTAGAGGACTTACCAAGAATGATAGCCGATATGGACAGATGGCGAGAGAGTGAGAGAGAGAGAGTTATGGGAATTTGTGCTGTCAGCATGCCTTGATGATGAGAAATAAATATATATATATATATATATATATATATATAGTAAACTACAGACACGTGTTTCAAGGTATCACCTCTCATCAGTGCATTTATACCATTTTTTTAGCAGCTACCTCTGGCCGGGTTCGAGACCCGAACGAACTTATGCTTGCCAATCCTCTTACCCATACGGCCACAGTCAGCTGCCAAATATAGCAGGCTATTTAATTGCTACATTTCTAAGCGGAAATGAACTCACCTAGAGGTCTCAAACTTTGTAAACAAACTGAGTCTTAGCTGAACGCCGAATACGGTGAATTTTGCAATTAAATCCCTTCTAAATAAAGTGCTCAACCGAAATTGGGAGTGTATAATAGAGTAAACTACAGACACGTGTTTCGAGGTATCACCTCTCATCAGTGCAGTTATACCATTTTTTAAAATTTATATATATATATATATATATATATATATATATAGCTGCATATATGTATTTTTGTCTTTAACCACTATCAATTCGGTTATTTCCTATAAGTCTAACATGATCAAAGGGGAACCACTCTTGACTGATAAATTATTTATTTATTTTCCCATTAAACTAACCCTAAACCCGTCTTCTTTTTTCCTAGTAGATCAATCAATAAATAAATAAATAATTTATCAGTCAAGAGTGGTTCCCCTTTGATCATGTTAGACTTATAGGAAATAACTATCAATTCTATAATTATCCTAGCTTAATTATGTTAAAAACTAGTGTGATTTCCAGTAAACATATACTTTGTCACATATGTAGATTATTTGTATGGTGCTGCCACCTATATTTCATCTATAAGATAAATGGATATCATATTGTTTGATAATTATTTTGCTATCACATCCAACACAACTAATTAAACTTGATCTATTCTTTTTTAAGGTTTCTGACCTTTGTTCACATTAACCTTTCTGACCTTTGTTCACATTAACCTTTCTATTCAAATTAGACTGATTTGATTGCTTAAGTTTGTAATTATTATTTTGCCTTGAAACTTGAATAAGTCAGTCCCAGTTTTCAATTAAATTGTATATAATTTACAGCATAAAAAGATATTCTTTAATTTAATTAATTTAAAGTAATAAATTAGGAGGCAGTCATTGCGGAATGGTTATTGTCATAGGAAGTGGACTCGGCTACTCGAGTTCAAATCCTGAACGAGGTTATTTGCATTTCACATAGTGCTAAGGAAAGGTATAAATCCAATTATTCTCCCTACAGCTATGTGTAAATTGTAAGGCAGACTGGGCTCTTTAACCTTGGTATAGCAACTGGTGTAGGAGAAATACAATTCTGAATTCAAACTCGTAGACCTTGAAAGGGATGAGCTCTGTCAGACTATTCCTGCTCAAGGAAAACTACATGACTAGTGCCCTAAGACCAAATCAGGGGTTATTTCCTATAACTCCAACATAAAAAAGGGGAACCACTCTGATTGACTGATTATTTATTTATTTATTTATCTATTGATCTACTAGGAAAAAAGAAGACATAGTTACGTTTAGAGTTAGGGTTAGTTTAATGGGAAAATAAATGAATCAGGTTATTGAACCAGTGACAATGAATAATAAATTAGCAATAATTTTATTGCATTCTTTTTTTAAATTTTTAAATTTATTTTTTAAAATCATATATTTTCCACAAAAATGAGTAAATATGATAATTCAAATTGAACTGCTGTTTGTATTTTTTAGCACTTGATGCATATTGTGAAATGATTTCTGTTTTAATTTCTAATGTTTTATGTTCAAATATTAAAAGTAATTATTGAATGTAATTGTACCAGAATAATTGGGCCACAACTGTCAAATAGGAAAAAAATCTTTGAAAACTCTTCATTTGAAATCTCTTTCTATAAGGTAAATTGTATTGAATTGATCCTTTATTAATCAACTACTTTAGATGAAAGCATTCTAAAATTATTGAATATAGACAAGTACTAGACAAAACATGATCCGTTGGGTCACCCATTTAGCTCTAGGTAGATAACTGAGATTAGGGAAAAGGGACTTAGCAAAGCGAATAAAGTTTTTTAAAGATTAAATACTGCTGGACGAAACCTTAAAATCATTTTATAAGCTTTCAAAGATAGGAAATGTTTGAGCTCATTTAAGCTACAGGTTGCTGGTTGTGAAATTTAACATGGAAATACATTTCAAATTCTCCCAGCTCTCTCTCTCTCTCTACTTTCCAGAAAAACTAACATTATATAATGAGGAGATAGTTAAGAGATACATAGAGGGGAAGAAAGTGATAGACAGAGTAAAGTAAAAGATAGGTCTGTTTTTGACTTAATTGCAAATTACGACTAATTAGAACCAATTAAAACTGAATTTTTTTTCAAACATAATTCAATCTTAAAAGTAAGGAATAATTTAAGCAAAAGTTGATTAACTCAGCTTTAGTATAATAATAGATTCACAGGATTGTTTTAATCATATTATCATTTGCTTATCATATCAAACATTATCATTTGCTTTAATCATATCAAACATTATCATTTGCTTTAATCATATCAAACATTATCATTTGCTTTAATCATATCAAACATTATCATTTGTTTTTATCATATTTAATCATATCAAACATTATCATTTGCTTTAATCATATCAAACATTATCATTTGCTTTAATCATATCAAATTTCATTATCATATCAAACATTATCATTTGTATATATATAACGTATATACATATCATTTTTTATATATTTTCCCTGCAATTCTTTGGCTTTATAGAAATAATAAATTCTTTGATTTTGTTTTCACATTCATAGAAGGTATTTGTTTCTTTTTGCAATAAATTGTTAGATACCCGTTATGTCGGGTATATAATGGCAAGAGACAGAACGAGGAGAGAATGATGAGGGGGTTCTTACCTGCTTTCTCTGTCTACTTGTTCCTGTTGCTTATTTGTCGGCCATTTCTTCAGGGCTGACTTCTTGGGCTGATCCTGTGGGTTGTTTTCTTCTTTCTTGTTCGGGTTGGTCATCTCTTGTTTTAATGAATTAACAAGACTTTGTTGTTTTTCTTTAAGTCTTTTATTAAACAACCCCAGCCCACAAAACCGTGTGGTTTGAGAAGCAACATTTTGGTGAGACAGACTTTCGCATCCGCTCACTCTGGATTTTTAGCTGCAACTAAACTAAAACTAAAATTGTCACACACTTCCAATCGCACGCTTCCGGAAAGGGTTACCTGTCAATAATGGTCGAGGTAATTTTTCCACTCAACCCTCGTTATATTGAATCTAACGAACTCTGATCCAAAATTTATCTAACTAGCTCAGTCGGTAGAGTGTTCGGCTAGGAATCACAAGGTTCTTGGTTCGATACTGGCCCTCGCCAACTCAGCGAATGAGTAGCACAGGGATCTGTGCGGTAAAGTGAGGAGCTGATGGGAGGTGTTGCGCTCCACCTCAGATGCTAAAATAATCGCCTTGGTCTAGCGCTAGTGAAAAGGGGATAGATTCCCATGCTGTCTGGCTGATACCGACATTAGGCCGCCACGATGACTTTACAGTACTTACATAATTCATAAGCTACCTATGAATTATGTAACAAAATTGGGTTATTTCCTATAAGTCTAACATAAACAAAGGGGAACCACTCTTGACTGATAAATTATTTATTCACTTTCCCATTAAACTAACCCTAACCCATCTTCTTTTTTCCTAGTAGATCAATAAATAATTTATCAGTCAAGAGTGGTTCCCCTTTGTTTATGTTAGACTTATATGAAATAACCAAACATACACAATAAGCTATGCTGTTTAGTACTTTATAATCGATATATATGTGAAAAGTTTTATTTACATTCTGTTGTTTAATGTGTTTTGATAATGTTACTTATTCTGACACTTGTTGTAAATTAGTCCATGTTAAAAGTGTGGTAAAGGTAACCTAAAGCCAAACATTTTTTAGACTTTATTTTTCCAATGCAGGTATCATTGGGGAACAAGAAAATAAAAATTTAACTTTGTTTTTCTTCTTTCTTAATAGGAAATGGGTTTTACAAAATCACAAGCAGAAGCTGCAATAAATCAACATGGAACTGTACAATCAGCATTAGATTCACTTTTAGCTGCTGTCGGTGAGTTCTTATTTTTAATATCATTTTCTATTTAGGCTTTTCTTATGGAAGTAAAATGAGGAAATCAATCTGACAGTATGGGGAAAAATGTAGTAAAACTCAAAATGTCCCAAAGGATGAATATTTATTCTTGATAATAATGTTGACACTATAACGTTTTGGTCTTTGTGACCTTCTTCAGGACACGTGGTGAGATCTTGTGTAGGAGACCTAGTGAAAAATCAAAGTCTCGAAACGTTATAGCGTCAGCATTACTATCCAGAATAAATATTCATCATTTGGAACATTTTGTGTTTTTCTACACTTTTCTTATATATGTGTGTGTATATGTATATATATTCAATTTCTTATGATATTCCACCCTGTTGTCAACTCTGCAGAGAGGTAAAACCCTCCCCAAGGAAACACCTATTGGCCATGAGTGGCAACCCGTAATGCCTGAGGATGGGATCCTGGTGGCTGAGCAGTCCTTGACCCAGGTACTAGAGGGTTATGTGACCTGTAATACTCCATTTCAGCTCTTACTTGGGCTAAACAGGTGGTTGGAGAGGCTTGATCTGATTAATTGGCTGGCATCTATATGAGCCCTAGCACCTATAGGATTAAATACCAACTATATTCTTCAAATTGCTCTTATGGCAAACAAATACCCATTCCTTTTCTATGTTAAAGATGTAAAAAGGCATTGGTTTAGGTTCAACCACCAGTTTATGAATACATGTGAAGATATTTTAATTCAATTTATTAATGCATATGAAATTGATGAATAATTATTTCTACCAGTTTATCAATACACATGAAGTTAATGAAAATTATTTCTACCAGTTTATGAAACCAATTCAAATGAAAATATTTACCTACAAACTATTTGCTCACAAATTCTATATATAAAAAAGGGGGAGGAGGAGTCCCTGTTGCATAGTGGGTAACATGTTGGGCTAAAACATAGAAGTAAGCAAGTTTGAACTCTAGTCATGCTATTATGTTCACTTCTAGATTAATACTCTTGGGAAAAGTATGAACTCCTCATCTCCCCAGCTATGGGTAGTATCACTACTGCTCTACTACCAGAATGGATTTGGTATTAGATAACCCATAAGGGTTGATATGCCATTAGACAATGAAACCAGACCAACCAACCAAAATTGTCTAACTTTTGTCTCATCCTCTAACAATTCATTTAATAACAAAACAAATTTACCTACAAACTATTTACTTACAACTCATATATACAAAACAAAATATGATCTGTCATTAAATAATCCACAAGAGTTTATATGCCATTAAACACCAGCCAACCAACATCTTATGATGTTGAACCCACCCTCCTGATTGCCTGAAAATTGAGATGGGATGAGGGTAATAGATTGTCACATATTTCGTTTAATAAATAAATAAATAAATAAAAACAACTTTCATACTTTTATGTCAATAAAGTTAAGAAATAAGACAAAGTTTTTCCCATTTGACAAATTACAATACAACATTATTTTTTTTTTTTTTTCAAATTTGCTTTAATTTCAATTTTTTTTATTTAACTAACATCTTATCATATCCAGTAATTTTTCATAGAAATTTCAGAGCTCTTGAATGCTAATTTTTCTTATATTGTATCTAATATATATATATATATATATATAATGGTTTTGTAATTTGCTCAAAGCATTGTGTTTATATTGGTTTGGTGGTTGGTTATAAAGGCAATCACAATGCAAATGTAAAGAAAAAAGAATGTAACTATGGTGTTGTTTGTTAACCTCTGATTTATTCTTAATATTTTGAGATAAAAATCTCTTCTACAGAAGATCTCCGGAACTGAAGTTGTTGCTAGTGGCTGTCTGTGTGTGTAGGGGGGGTGTTTGTTTATGTTTGTGTTTGTGCGTGTGAGCCTGTTCAGTTTTTGATTATAATTCCAGATCTGGCTTGCCCTCTGAGCATAATGTTTTTTTGTGTTTACTAACAGGACCACCTGATTCTTTTTTTTATTTATTTATTTATTTATATATATATATATATATTTTTTTTTTTGGTACACATTATATATATATATATATATATATATATAATGTGTGTGTGTAGACATAAGACTAAAACTAATAAATATCAATCTAAATTTTGAGAATCTATCTGCAAAGCATCAAGCACACAGGTCACATTAAATAAACAGCATAAATAAAAATATTTTTGTTACATTAATTTTTCTAGTTGGGAATTTATTGCTTTTAAATGCAAATAGGTGGGTGTAATATGTGTTGTTGGGGGAGGGAATTTGAGAAACTCTGTTGTAAATAGTAGAATACTATGTGAAAACATTGAAGCTGCAAGTTTGCATATGTCTTCAGTGATACGATTGATTTTACTCTTTATTAAGATAAATTTAAATGATTTATAAGATTATCCTGTGGAGAAAATAGATGAGTTTTTAACAATTTCAATGATGACAAGTAGCATTAGTTTTTCACGAAATAGAAGTTTCTCAATGATTTTGTGAATACTAAATAATATTGAAAGTGACTGATACTGTTTGGTTATTTCCTATAAGTCTAACATAAACAAAGGGGAACTACTCTTGACTGATAAATTATTTATTTATTTTCCCATTAAACTAACCCTAAACCCGTCTTCTTTTTTCCTAGTAGATCAATAAATAAATAAATAATTTATCAGTCAAGAGTGGTTCCCCTTTGGTTATGTTAGACTTATAGGAAATAACTGTTTTTATTTATTAATTTAACCTTTTTTTCCCTTAGCAGCAGAGAACTCCTTAAATGATGGATTAGAATCTGATGATGAGGAATTTTGTATGAACACAATGACACATACACATACAGGATCAATTTATAATACAAGTTCTTCTCCAATGGATACAAAAATGGAGTGAGTACCTATAAGTTGCTCTAGACATGTTAATATTAGTCCATATACATACTTATGTGCCAGATTGTAATATTCATATATTGTATTTTTATATTAATGCAGAAAAATTCAAAACATTACAATTACTATATGAATTATAG
Organism: Doryteuthis pealeii; assembly: GCA_023376005.1. Taxonomy (NCBI): domain Eukaryota; kingdom Metazoa; phylum Mollusca; class Cephalopoda; order Myopsida; family Loliginidae; genus Doryteuthis; species Doryteuthis pealeii. The sequence goes on along the minus strand of CM042157.1, from coordinate 90,578,177 downwards.
ATAGAAAACTTTTCAAGAATACTAGGAAAAATAGATTGTCTTATTAAAAATTAATGAAGAAATGTTATTAATTGTTTTTTCTTCCTTTCCCCCCTTTCTTGTATTCGAAGCCCCACTAATCCTGAAGGGTTGACAGCCTTATGGGTAGGTAATGTGTTGCCAGAAGTTACAGAAAAAAAATTAAACCAGATGTTTTCCAAGTAAGTAAATTGTTCCAAGTTGCTTTATTTAAAATTTTTATCAATTAGAAATAAGATTTTTTTTGGTTATTTCCTATAACTCCAACCTAAAAAGGGGAACCACTCTGAATGAATTTTATCTGCTAATTAATCTACCCATTATTTTCCCATTAAACTAACCATAACCCCGTCTTCTTTTTTCCTAGTAGATCAATAAATAAATAAATTATTTATAAAATTCATTCAGAGTGGTTCCCCTTTTCTTAGGTTGAAGTTATAGGAAATAACCTTTTTTTTTCTGGATTGGAATAACATGTAAAAAAGTTTTGTTCAAAGAGAAATTTGCATAGAGTGGCAAATGATTGATTGAGTTTGTTTTTTAATTCCAACAATTTCAGATTTTTGGATCACAATGCAATGATCATTACTGTCAGTGCTAAATGATATATTAACAAACTAATTTGGCAGTTTGTATTAAGTGGATTATTCAGACTATTGTCCTCATCTTTATTGTTATCTACACAACGTTTAGGATGATGTACCTTCTGGCCTTCTTCAAATGTTTCTTGTTAAACTCAGGAACCTTCTCTTCATTAAGTTAATACAGTTCTAAGTGACAATCATCTGTAGGTTGCAGGTTCAATCCTGGCCAATAAAGGCAATAAAAACATAGAATACTTAACACAGCTTAACACTTGTACCCGGTCATGGCTAATGGAGTGAGAACAGTCTACCGCCGTAGATTGAAGGGTTCAGTTAAAAGTTCCATGAAAGCTCCCAAGTTCGAGAAGAAACACCTGAAGAAGGCAGGAGGGTTGTGTAGATAACAATAAGGATGAGGACAATAGTCTGAATGATCCAAGTAATACAAATTATCAAGCCTCATCTAAAAATTCAGAGAAATATTGATTTAGCAGATAGTGTAAAATAATTTAAAATGGTTGCAAAGTTGCCTCTACTTTTATGTTAAAGTTGCCTCTACTTTTATGTTAAAGTTGCCTCTACCTTTATGTTAAAGTTGCCTCTACTTTATGTTAAAGTTGCCTCTACCTTTATGTTAAGTTGCCTCTACTCTACCTTTATGTTAAAGTTGCCTCTACTTTTATGTTAAAGTTGCCTCTACTTTTATGTTAAAGTTGCCTCTACTTTATGTTAAAGTTGCCTCTACTTTTATGTAAAGTTGCCTCTACTTTATGTTAAAGTTGCCTCTACCTTTATGTTAAAGTTGCCTCTACTTTTATGTTAAAGTTGCCTCTACCTTACCTTTATGTTAAAGTTGCCTCTACTTTTATGTTAAAGTTGCTCTACTTTTATGTTAAAGTTGCCTCTACTTTATGTTAAAGTTGCCTCTACTTATGTTAAAGTTGCCTCTACTTTTATGTTAAAGTTGCCTCTACTTTTATGTTAAAGTTGCCTCTACTTTTATGTTAAAGTTGCCTCTACTTTTATGTTAAAGTTGCCTCTACCTTTATGTTAAAGTTGCCTCTACCTTTATGTTAAAGTTGCCTCTACTTTTATGTTTAAAGTTGCCTTTTATGTTAAAGTTGCCTCTACTTTTATGTTAAAGTTGTTAAAGTTGCCTCTACCTTTATGTTAAAGTTGCCTCTACTTTATGTTAAGTTGCCTCTACTTTATGTTAAAGTTGCCTCTTAAAGTTGCCTCTACTTTTATGTTAAAGTTGCCTCTACCAAGTTTATCCAATGATCCATACATATTTATTACTTTTCTATAATACAGTACAATATTTATTTTCTATTTTCTTAAAAAAAAATAAGTGGAATAATGATTCCCAAATGTTTACAGATCTAATGTTTATATGTAAGAAATATGTCAAAGTCTATACTTAGGCTATGTAGTTACAGTCATGATGTTTTATATTATTTAAGATATATTGTATTAAAAAGATGTCCATTATGTGAGACTAGAAGTGGTTACCCAGCATTGCCTGGGTAGAGGGGGGTTTGGCAAAAAAAAAAAATGAATTGGTGTATTGATTTGTTTGCTTTTGAAATTTACAAATGTTGAACATTTTTAAGTAGAATTTCAATGCTATTTCTATTTAATTTTTTTTAATATCTTCAAATATAAATCAAATCTTCATAATTTTTGCACAAAAAGCAAGAACCTGTGATATTTGATGTGTATAAATATTTACTTTGTCATTAATTGTTTTATTTTCATAGTTTCATATAGGCATACATACACACATACATACACACCAATTGCCCTTTATATTTGTATAGATAGATTATTATATAAATACACTACAAAATCTTGGCTGTGTAAGTATAGTATGGCATAATCAACATGCTCAGTATTCTCATCACCAATCTATGTTGATAGCACACATTCCCTTGACTCTCTCTCACCATCCATTCCTTTTGTTCATCACGCCTGGCAAATCCTCAATTTGGTATCCAGTGTCTGCATAGAGCTGTTGTAAGTTTTTTCTGGTTGGCCAACACTGGTATGTCGATGCATAGGAGTCTACAGAAAAATGTCACTAATAAATAAAAATAATTTTGTCTTTTTTTACTCTGATTTGTTTTATATCATTTAGGTCATATTGTTCTTGCTTGAAATTACTTTAGTTTTTATCTAATATACTTTGGGTTTTGTAGATATTAAAGTTGAAAACTTCTTTTTTTTTTTTTTAGATAAATAATTCTATAAGAGCATTGGATTATTTTAAGGAACTTAAATTGGTTTTCATTTTTGAAAACTTCTTAATTTACTAGTTGTAGTTGTTTTTATATCTTTTTTTTTTTTTGTCTTTTAAGTTCACAAAATAAAATGTTATTTATATGAAAACATTTAAAAAAAAAAATCTTTTTCAACCTTTTCTTAGTATGTTAATTTATTGTTTTTTTTTTTACATAGGCATGGACCTGTGACCAGTGTGCGCTGTTTACCAAATAGGTTCTGTGCCTTTATCAATTTTAAAAGTAAAGAATCAGCTGGCAAAGCAATGAATTCTTTACAGGTGAATATTCTTTCTCTCTCTTTCTCTCTCTCGAAAATGACAAATGGAAAGTATATTATTACCGTATTTGACGGCATATAAGACGCATGGGCATATAAGATGCACCCCCATTTCAGCAGGTCAGATTCAGGAAAAAAAGTTTTTAGTGTATTTAAGCATATATTGTTGAAAGCAGTCTCCTGTTAACCTTGATTATAACAATACCAGCAATAAAATAAGGATGCATGGAGTTTAGGGTAGGTAAAAGTACTGAGCTGGGTTAGTGAGCATCATCATAGAGAAGATTAGCCTAGGCCTACGGGAGGTCTCAAACTTACACCTACGATGTATAAGACCCAGGGCAATTTTTTGAGCCAAAATTTTGGAAAAAAAGTGCATCCTATATGCTGTCAAATGCGGTACTTAAACTGAATGATATTTGAATTATCAACTACTAGTGTTTGCATGATTTTATCAAAGGCATGAACATGAAAATTTTAATAAAAAAAGGTTGTTTAATTATTATTCATTAAAAATCATCCTTATATTAATACTGCCCTGTCGGTGAGGCTTAGAATATGTTGACTGTGTCCTCTTGCAGAAACGTAAGCCCACCCCTCAAAAAACAAAAGTGTCTCCTGAGTATGACACTAAAAATCTGATGGTGAGATCGAGTTCTGAGGAGTACAGAGTACCCCTTCATTGCCATTACTTCCAGGTTCACTCTGCACCCCCTGAGTGGTAGTACCTGTTAGGGTCCCATCAATGGGTCAAATACATCTGTGTAAAAATGATTTGTATTCAATAGGACTATGTGCAAAAAAATTATTTAAAAACAAACAAACAAACAAAACTTTTAAACAAGTACACATAAATGTAAATATGAATGTGTTTCTCTAACTTCTAGGCATAAAATAACCCTAGACAGATTGACATGCCATTAAAATCAATCAATCAAATGATAATACTTGAACTAGTCACATTAGTCCTTTGAATAAACTTGATATTTTGCATTGAATCTTAACTTGCTATGCATTGTAAGCTTAATGTTTGGGCTCAGGGAAATCACATCAACGTTAAGGCTTGATATATTAACTATTCACAGCATTTCTTTAAATGGAATAGATTTGGAGAAAAAAAAATGTCAGCACCCTTTATAGAATAGAGGGGGGGAAATGGATATCCGAATCAAGAAGTTCCTGCTGAGGTGGGGACCAAAAACAAGCAAGTTCACCATCTTCTCACAAGCCAGACGTTCTTTTGGTCAACACATTCTTCGTCTTCGTCTAGCAGCTGGAAAATCCGTCGTCATAGTCGAAATAATCTTTAACAGTTCAAAATCGCATTTCCTGTTTTGTTTCTGTTGGACTAAAATCCATTTTTTTATAGGGTCGTTTGCAAAGCGCTTCGTCGTCGACTGTTTCTGCTGCTGCTGACTCCCAGCGCTTGACTCACTTGTCATTTATGGACATATTTACCCAAACATCTGGGCACATCAGTCGAACCTCGCGTCCGTCCAGTGCCCAAATCGCATTTGTTTTTGCATGCGGGAGGACGCAAGTTCAATCCCGGCAGGCAAGACAATGTCTTGCTCCCTTTCCTTTCTCATTCTCCGTCACACCCTTGAACAAAGTTTGAATGTGTGCTGTGCTTGATTATGTTTTTTTATTTTTTTTATTTTAATTTTTTCGATCAAGTCTTCAATAAGCACCCCAAATCCGACCAGTAATCAAAAGGTGAGTTTTGCTTGGCACCGTAAGCTTCTGCTTCTGCTTATTTGTAAGCAAACCAACAGACTATTCTTTGACATTAGAATTTCACTGTAAGATTTTTAAAAATGCTAAAACTTAATAATTGCAAAAAATGTTAAGTTTTAGCATTTTTTTAAATCATACTTTTTAATTTTAATCAGAAGTTTGAGATTTTGCATTATGGTAATTTTGCACTTCCAATAGATTTAATAAATATTTCATATTGTGGTTTACAAATAAGAAGTAGTGGAGGTTTGCGGTATCAAGAAAAACTCACCTTTTGATTACTGGTCTGATTTGGGGTGCCTATTGGAGACTTGATCCAATTTTTTTTAATGAGCTCTTGTATAGGTAATTAGAACCAAGAGGGTAAGAGTTCAAAGTGTTAATTAAATTGAAATATGTTTTTTTTTTCTTGGATTATACATCTCACAAGGACTGAAAAATAGATCATCTGAAATGCAGTGTCAATATGAAAAAATACAAAGAAGAGTTTCAATTCTTTGAAAAATTTCTTGTACGTTTATAACTCTAAAAGTTATCATCAACAATAACAATAACAACTTTGGATTTTTAGCAACATAAAATCACATTGACTGAAGTTGAAATTATTGTTCTTTATTTACTGAAGTAGAATTTCTTTCCTTTTTTTTTTCAGGGTGTTGAGTGTGGCGGTCAAAAACTTTTAATAAAATTTCCTGATAATCCAATTGTAAATGGAGGAAATGTAACCTTACGAAAATCATCAGCATCTAATTGTAAAATGTAAGTTTTTAATCTTTAAATTTACTACCCCACTCCCTTTTTTTAAATTATAGTTTTGTATTCTCAAATAATAGATGATTTTTGTATTTCAATTAAAACGTGGGGGGGGGGGTCTGTCTCAGAATAACTGAATAAGCAGTTAGAAAATCAAGTAAATTATCATATACTCATTACATATAAAAGCTTTAAAGGTGTTGGCGTTTTTGTGATATAAGGCGTGTGGTAAATGGTCACTTCTACTTATAGACTCGCCGACTACCATGTGACCAACCGATTGTCCAATCACTGGCAGTGCTCTGCTGCTGTTGTTATTTATACTGGCTGATTCTAATCTTAACTCACTACTACTTGGATCTTCTTGGACGTCGGACCTAAAGGATTCTCTATCACAGGACTTATTCACTTACCAAAGGATTCTCTATCACAGGACTTATTCACTTACCAAAGGATTCTATGACTCGGGACTTACTTACTTACTTACTTATTTACTTTGAGTTCTTTCCAACTGGCCAAGGATGGCGGCCAGATACTTAACATTCACAGAAGTTTATGGATAAAATTCAAGAAAGTTTTCTTGTCAGTAAATACATTTATATTGTGTAATAAAAAGTAGATTGCCTAAATAATAATGATTACATATTTTACAGTTTAGTTTTCTTCTTAGATAAGTAAACAGGTTACTCTAAAAATAATATATGTAAATATAAAATTGTTTATGTTATAAGCACATATGAATATGATTTTATATTTATATATCACTTAGACTACCGCTACTCAAAGTGGTGGTATGTTTACCAGTGCTGGTACACAAGCCGGTATATGATGAGTTTCTAGTTTCACATTATCATATATATATATGTGGGAGATTATGTGCTTAATTAAAGTCATACCTAATTTGTTAATTAATCAATTATAATTAAATGAATTAGGCATGCATATTGGTTTAAATGTATTTTTACTTTACTTTAATTAAGCACATAATCTCCCACAAATTGTCGGCCTTCGCCATTTCAAACACATTGTTTGACTACTTCATATATATATATATATATATATATATATATAATAGTATTTGATAATTTTCTTTTGAAGCATTGTTAAGTAAAGTATGTTATTATTTATATTTTTGAAGGCAATTACAATGCGTATATTGTATAAAATTCGATAATTATTCAAAATAATCATGACACAGAGGGAGATCGTAGGTATACACTGCTGATGAGACCTATTAACGTTGAAACAGCTGTACGGTGTTCCACACGTCACATGCGTTATTCGCCAAGTTTGCTTGTCATGATTATTTTCAATAATTATCAAATTTTATACGATATACGCATTGTAATTGCCTTCAAAAATATAAATAATATATATATATATATATATATATATATACACACACATACACACACACCATGTAATAATGTGGCACATTGGAAAAATATCCTTCTGGTATACCACATCAGATAGTTTGTCCATCTATGGTTTAAATAGTACCACTACTATTCTCCTACAAGGATAATTTTGGCATTAAATAACCCCAAAGGTTAATATGCCATGAAACAAATAAATCAACACGAACCATCAAATAATTTGAGATTCACTGACTTAAGACTTTATAATGCATGATGCATTATAAAGTCTTAAGTCAGTGATTCTAAACCAAACTTATTCATGAGGTTTAAATAAAAGTTTAAGAAATTCATAAAAACTGTTGATTTCATAATTGTCTGTGATGGTTGAATAATTCTCTGAATGTTTCTCTAGAGTAGCCATGGGCAAACTGCGATGCACAAGCCAAATGTTCTTTCTGAATGGCATACCTAAGACTTAAGGTAGACTACACTACATAATTGGTGCTTTCTGAATGGCATACCTAAGACTTCAATTTTTTTTATAGAAAAAATCTTTTTACTGAAGAGAAGAAAAAAAAAACTTTCCCCTATTTCTTAAACAGATGCTTTCATGTATGATCCTCTGTAGTGAAAATGGTTGAGGTAGCTTCAATATAAAATTACCTTGAACTTTTTAATGTAGTGCAGCCCAGCCCACCTGATGATGATGATGAGTCATCTTTCATGTGACTTGCTTCTTGAAAAAGGTTTCTCATGTCTGCTCTAGAAAATAATATTTTCAAGTTTAATTTTCTTTTAATTTCAATTTTGGTTTGTATGTTTATTTAACATTGTTTTCTAAAGATTCCATTAAGTGTGGCCATGTTGTATTCTGTTAAACCTGTTTCTTCTTTTTTGTTGTTTTCTTTTAACAATGGAAGAGAAATTTGTTGTAGATTGATGTGATTTCAACAATATTGACCAATTAAAATCTTAATGCCTTTATATCATTGAGATGGTTAAAAAATAGTCAGTTTTATAACATGTTTAATATATTACTTCTTCTGTTTCATAATTAGTAATATAACTCATTTAGCATATGAAATTTATTTACAAATACAATTATTAGCAGCTACCCAGCGTTGCCTTAATATTTTTTGCAATTATTAAGTTTTAGCATTTTTTAAAATCTTACAGTGAAATTCTAATGTTAAACAGGTAGTCTTGTAGATCCATTATTGTTGAATTGTGAGTTGGATCTTTGCAAGAAGCCCCATTAGAATCCCTACGTAAAAAAAAAAGACCTTGTATTGATCCAGACAATCGGAAAAGAAAAATGAATGTCTCCTATTCAAAATACTAAATGCTAAGAAAATTCCATTGTGTTATCATTTAAATTCTATTTTCTAATTATCTTCACGAATAGAAATCAAATCTTCATTATTTTTGCTCAAAAACCAAGATGTAGTGATAGTGAATGTGTATATATATTTACTTTGTCATTAATTGTTTTATTTCTTAGTTTCCTCCAGACATACATACATACAAACTGCCCTTTATATAAGTATAGATGTTATGTATCCATCAGTTTTGTGAAACCATAGATCATCACATAGATCGTGATGAGGCCAGGCAAGTTTGTAAGAAAGCCAAATAGCTGCCCATGCAGTGAACCTCTCCTCTCTATGTGTCTTGGGTATGTTACTAAACTGCATCTGATGGTGACGCTCAGTGTGGAGTACCCCTTCATTAGCATTACTCCCAAGTTCATTTTGACCCAGAATGGTAGTACATGTTAGGGTCCTATTTATGGGTTGATATATATATATATATATATATATATATATATATACTGTAGTGTGAGATGGTCACTATTTCAGCTTTTGCTGAATGGTGTACCAAAGGCAGTATTAATTGGTAGAGTGCTCAATATAAAATAGAGCTGTTATATAATATAATAAGATAAATATATAGGTTTTACATATCTATTTATTGGGTGACAAAGGAATATATATATATATATATATATATATATAGGTTTTACATATCTATTTATTGGGTGACAATATATAGGTTTTACATATCTATTTATTGGGTGACAAAGGAATAATATATATATATATATATATATATATATATAATGATTCATATTTCATAGGACTGTGGGCAACAACAAAAGAAAAAAAAACTCTTAAGAAACAACTACACACAAGAATGTGATTCCCTAACCTCTAGGCATAAAATAACCCTAGACAGTTTCCTCTCTATGATGTTCAAGAGAAAGTCCAACAGGCAATATAACTTGACACCAGGAGTTTCTGCAATGAGGTTAATGACAATGTATGATTGCCCTAGGGACTCAAGCTCTTGATTGTTAATTTAATTGTCCTTTTCCTATACCCGTTGACCACCAAGGCTAGAAATCTGTCTGACCTATTATTTTATCTATAGCTAGGGAGGAAAGACAGATTCATGTCTTTTGCAAGGGCATTAGTGTGAATGTGAATGCATACAGCCTCAACTAAAATTATACCATCACACCACCTATTATTGGACAGAGAGGTAGTATAATGATAAAAATAGAATATATTTTTAATATTCATGATTAGTTGTGTTTCGGATTTGTCTCCCTTTAATTATTCTACTCATAACTTATTCTTCTTTTTTTGCTGTATTTCCAATATCATTTCATAAAATTCTGGCTTCATAAATTTAAGTCTTTTAAAAATTGACATCTTAATTTTTTGTTATGTATTAGAAATACATTAACGAGAAGATTGCGAGTGGTTGTAATAATAGTTTATTATTACAAGGAATACAAATAGCAAAAATGGCTCCCGACCGGCAAGGTAAAAAGTCTCTGAGCGTAAAAGAGGATTTGGTAAAGATTACTTATCTTCTGAAGAGTTGTAGCACGTGGGTTTACATCCAAGAATACGAAAACAACCTTCGTGGGTGGAGATCACCTCACATCACGCTGAGCTAATCTTCGTGTTGTTCTTTTATACGTACTCATTTGCATACGTGAGGGATTATCCGGTTACTTCCCTTTACAACATTTTTGTTAACCAATTTGTTAAATATTTATTGAAGCAAGTTATAGTGAAATAAGGAATATTATATAGATGAATATATCAATAAGTCAATATATTAAGCATTTATAATTCATTGTTAAAGAAGCAAAGAGGTAATGTAGTAACTTATTCAATATCCGTAAAAAATGATTTTTAAATGTAAAATCAATGAAGTTTTATTGATGAATGCCAGTGTTTTTTGTAGTTAATTTAATTGTTATAGGATTGTGTGTGTTTATTTCACTGCAAATTTTCCTTCTCATTTCTTCACCTTTTTATCTCTCCTTCTTCTGATGAGGCTTGTAATTATATAATTATACTAATTATAAGAATTGAGATAATATTATTCTTTGGTAGCATTAAACTTCAGTTATCTTTGCTTTGTTTGATATAGTTTTTGTGGACCATATTACCTTTAGGCACTCCTTTTTGATCTTGATTCAGAAGGACATGTTTTTCCTTTACACCGTCAATATCCGGTTGTTTGTTAGGGGTTACGGTTAGGGGTTAGTTTTATAATTTTTAAAAAAATCCTCTAAAAATCGTCTGTTAACAAACAACTGGATATTGACGGTGTAAATGAAAAACATGTCCTTCTGAATCGAGATCAAAAAGGGGTGCCTAAAGGTCATATGGTCCGTTTTTGTTAATAGAATCCTAACTAATGAAAACATAAATGTTAAAAAAACCTACTTTACTCTAATATAAATAACAGCTATATTTTTCCCTTAAAAACATTTTAAGTTGTATACCCTTCTTTACTTTCTAACTTCTATTTTTCTTCTGTTCATCTTTGGTATCTTACGTTCTTCTCCTAGCGTCTCTTCTAACGTCTCTTCTAACATCTGGACTTCGTCTTGGTGGTCGGTCACACTTAATTCATTTCTTCTAGGTCAGTCTTGTTACCAAGACATTCATCAACCACAAAACCATGTTATTTTCGTAAGCTTTTATTTACTTAACTAAACATTTCACGTGTATGCAGGTGAGTCCCAGCTAAGCAGACATATCTTATCTGCCTGACGTCCAAGCCGAAACTGAGGACCCAACCAGGTCCCACGTGACTTCACATATTTCGCGGGCTTTCTGTAATATTCTATGGAAAGTCCCGCCCGTGATATGGGCCATCCCTTCAGAAATACAGGGGATTGACAATAATCTTATGCAACCGCATAGATTATGTAACAATTTTAAGTTGTTAGCAGCTGCAAAAGAAAAGTTTGGTTTTCGATACAGCTTCTTGCATGTTACTTTGTTTTCTCTGATTATTTATATGTATTGTTTTTGTTTTACCTTAGGTGTTATAAAAAAATTTTTTAAGTTTCACTTGAATTTAATACATTCACTATTATCTTAAACATTTGAACTCTTACATAATAATACCACCTATGTTTTTTGTTAGTTACTATAAAAAAAAATGCTATATAAAACTTCATATGCTTTATTTTAGTAAATAAAATAAAATTTGTTATACTTAAAGAATGATGCTGATGTGTATCTGTGACACAGGTTTTTAGTGGAGGTGTTTCTATATTGTCATGTGATACATTTGTATATAAGTAGTTGTTTTGCCCTTCAAAAACAGTTCTTCAAATCAATAACATGAAAAATGTTTTTATTGATATTTAGAAAAATGAGGATTTAAAGAAAGAAAAAAAAGCCAGAACCTTTAATCTAAAACCATGGAATCTATTCACAAGTGCATTAGATATAACATGCCACATGACATACATGTGCATTGTGTCAGAAATATCAAATATGTTCATAGTCCTCTGTACTATTTAAGCAAAAACATACTTTTGTATTTTAAAGGGCATTTAATTATAAGTTCAAATATGACAGTTTAAAAATAATAAACACTAAAAATGAATTGTGTAGAAGAGAAATCAGAATTTCTAAAGAAAAAAAAAAGTAAAGGAAATTGATTTGAGTTTGACTAAAACTAACCAAAATTTAGTCCATACTCTACCCAACTTGGTATAATGCATTTCAGTTCTCAATGGAGAAACGACAAGGTATGTGGCTCAATCATTCATAACATTTCATTTTTCTTTATGACAATTCTACACCAACATAAAAATTAATAATAAAACAATTTGTAATCATAATTGTTTCTCAACTGGTTTTATTGTTTTGTTTGTTTTTAATATTTAGGAACTTCTGCTTGGATCTGAAAATCTATAAATGAAAAAAAAAGCAAAACCTAATAACTTTACCGTGTGTTATTCGTTATTTTATTTGTTATTATTAGTATGAATCACTCATCCCCTCCCCTAGCTATGGGTTAAATAGTACCACTACTATTCTTCTACAAGGATGGCTTTGGCAATAATAATCCACAAAGGTTGATGTGCCATTAAACAAAGAAACCAAACTTATTTGTTATCATAAAATATATTTATGATACCTTTTTTTTTCTTTTTTTTTTTTTTTTTTGCTTTTTAAGACAAAAAAAAAATAGTAGTCAAAATTAGTAATGGTTAACAATGCTGGATCTATTTTCTGAAAAATTCTGTTAATTGGTATAAAAAAAAACTATGACAGAGAATAAACAGAATAAGGGATAAGTTCATAGGTTTGATTTGAGCTTTTGCAAAATAATGACTCCTTCTAGCCCAGTTGATGCATTTAACGCAGCCTCCTCCTCCTCCTTCTCCTCCTCCTGCAAAAGGGGATGTGAGTTAGATTATCCTTTATTATTTCTAATCCCTGCTGTTTCTCACTGAGTGAGTTGGGATTAAAAAGCAATTGAAAAAAAAAAAAAAAAAAAAAAAGATCATATTGATTTTAAGAGCAATATGTAAATTACCTTTCCAGTTAACACTGTAAACTACTATTTTGTTGCATATATAAATACAATTGCATCTTATTAATATGTAGATAAGGCCAACAGTAATAATAATGTAAGACAATTTTATTAATAATTGAGATTTAAATAAAAAATAAAATCATGGAGTATGTGACATAAAAAACTAAAGGAGTTGTGACTTGGGTACTGATATAGTTTCGGTTATAGACACACACAATCTCCATTATAATAAGATGTTACAATTTACTGAATATTAATGTTACAAAGAAAAAAATAAATCCTATTTGTATTTCAGATCCTTGTATTTGATTCTAAAATCTTTATACTGAAAAGGTTCTCCTTAAAAGCACAAATTAAAACTGATCCATTCATTAATTTGTTGAATTGCTTACTTTCATTCAGATTTAAATACTTTTTTTTTATATAAAATTAAAATCTAATAGTTTAGGAGAGAAAAGTTGGGGGTTTTTTTTGGGGGGGGGGTTCAAAATTTTGGGTCCTCTGAATTAGATATATTTTCAATTTCAGATTTTGTGCTTGCTAGTTGAACTTTTTACTTTTTTGTAACACTTTATCATCTCTTGTTTCTGTGTTTTACTAATATTTGTTTACAATTTCATATTTAATGTTTTTTGACTTATTGTTCTCATTTTAGAAAATTTAATTTTTTTTCTTTTCTTTCAATATCAAACTTTATAGAATAACAAAAAAACTTTTGGGTACTGTGTTTATCACTAACTGCTAATATTAGGTGCAATTTAATAAGATATAAGTTGATTCTCAGTCAATTCAGTTAAACCACCACCCTGTCGGCTGAGGCATTAGAATGCACCTCTGTAGAGGGATAAGACTCTCCCAAATGGGGTCATTTGTTGACCGTGGGTGGCAACCCATGATGCTTAAGGACGGAGTCTTGGTGGATGAGCAGTCCATGACCTGCAACACTCCACTTAAACCTTTACTTAGGCTAGACGAGTGGGCGGAGAGGCCCCCTCTGATCAATCGGCTGGTCACGTCAAGCCCTAGCACCTATATGATTGCCCCAACCCTATTACCCTTATGGCAAGCTCCAACCCTTTTTATCATATGGGTGCTAGAAGGTTGTGGCTGAGGGTCTAGATGTCCTGGGAATGACGTTAAACTCTATCTGATGGTGAGGTTCCAGTTTTGGAGGTTTGGGGAATGTGGAGCATCCCTTCATCACCATTGCTCCCTGGTCCACTCTGACCCAGAGTGGTAGTACCTGTTAGGGTCCTATCTATGGGTTAAATAGAAAAATGTATTTATTAAAAAAATTGTGTATCCATTAAGAATTGATTTATTTCAAAACTTTATCGGCATTAAATGACCCACTGAGGTTGATATGCCGTAAAAGAAAACAAATTAAAATCAGTTAAACCATTGGTGTTCATATGTCTATTTAACCATCAAGATTATAATTTTTGATATTACTGTTGATTTATTTTTGTAAATTTTTCTTTCATATTTTCTTTCATTTACAAATGAACCATCAAAGAATTAAGTTATGCCTCTTTAGGGATCTCCCTTTTTTTTATAACTTTTGCATATCAACCTTGAAAAAAAAAAAATCTTTGCACAGAACATATTAATACAATATCTATATACAGATCAAATTTTATTAAGTAATTCCTCCAAAAATTTTCTCTTCATTTCTTTTTCTTAGCATTATTTCTCCAATTCAATCTTAAAATTTTCTATCCAATTCCTGTTCTTGATGTCATTAGGCAATTTGTTCAAAAAATATATTACTCTTTGTAAAAATAAATCCAATTGGTTAATAAACTTAGTTTTTGAAATCTGTCTTTTTTTCCAGTTTAAAAACAGATATTTAAAAAAAAAATGTCTACCATATTTAGAAATTACATTGATTATTTTGAAAGTTTCAATTAACAACAAAATTAACAGTTAAAATTTTGTTATACTCACTATTTTTAAGAAATTGGGATTCAATGGGGTTTTTTGTGTTGAAAACGTATAAATTAGAATCAATGTTTGTTTTTTTTTTCCTCTTAATTCTTTATATATTAATTCATTTTATTTGCTTTCCACTCCATTTCATTTTGCCATAAAAGATTTCCTTGATTATTTCACCACAGATTTTATTTGAACTATTCTAATGCTGAGATTTTGTTTTGTTTTATATAGATATATATGAATTGATTAAAAAAATGATACATTTTATATTGAATTTGTTTTGTCCTTTTTTTTCTCCTTTTGCCTAAAAAATGCTCTACATATAATTCATTTCATTAACATCTGAAACTTAGTTCTTACAAATAACCTTTTTTTTTTTTCTGAATTCTGATTGGTGACAAAATGACAATTTCATTTACATTTTTTTTAAACTCATGCAATTGGTTTATTGCATTAATTATTTTAATCTTCTAAAAATATGTTTTAAGGCTGTTCAAAATGGCAGCAAATCAGTGATCCAAGCTTTACCAGAGGTTTATCATCAAATTTTTGGTGGCTGAGAAGTGCAAACCATGTGAAATTTACAGAAGAATGTGCAATGTGTATAGAGAGGGAATTTTTTTTTTAGTAAAAAAAAAAAAAAAAACTGTTTACAAATGGGCTAAACATGGGTTTGCCACTACAAGCCGGATCGGAAAAGACAAGTTCATGGAGTGAAAAATGTGACTCCAGTAAAGAAAAAAGTTATGGGCGCAGCAGCCAGTCTTCTGAGACATGAAAAGGCCTATCACTATTGATTTTCTTGAAAAGGGTGCAACTGTAAACAGTTTTTCTTATTCCAAACTCCTGAGGCAAAATTCATCTTTTTTATTGAATAACCCTTTATATATATATATATACACACACACACACACACACACACACACACATACAAAAACAAAACAGGAGCATCCGACCTTATACATAATACACGCAAACACACAAGTGATACGTGCATACAGTAAACAAACAAGTTTGACCATATTTTTATCATTTTCATAAAAACTTTCACTGCCCAATGATTGCTCTGCTTAAACAATTAAGTTTGGATAGTATGAAACCAATGTTAGCAGACTTGTGAAGGCTGTCACAATGCGAGTGTAAGGTAACTTAACCTGTCATTTATTTCTCAATATTTCGGGAAGAAATTCCCATCCTCAGAAGAATACTGGAACTGAAGTTGTCTTAGTGGCCGCTAGATTCGTTCTAACGAATCTAGCGGCCACTAAGACAACTTCAGTTCCAGTATTCTTCTGAGGATGGGAATTTCTTCCCGAAATATGAGAAATAAATGACAGGTTAACAAAAACATCATAGTTACCTTCTTTTTTCTTCACACTTGCATTGTAGCCTTATATATACACAATGCTTCAAGCAAATTACAAAATATATATATATATATATATATATATATATATATATATATATACAGACAATGTAGTGAAGCCAATCCTTCTAGAAGTTAACTCCAAAATCAAAACTAGAGAAGGAATCTCTAGCATCAAACCTCTGCTGATTTGTAGGTTTCCTTTAACAGGAAACATTTAAGAGAAATTAGTCTTGAAATAAAATCTGCAGTTTGTATAAACACCAGTTATTTTGCTATTCTTATCACTTGGCTTTTAGCTTTGTCGACTCTGACAATGTCATAAGTTTCATACAAGTATATATCACTATAGTTCAATGACATACGTACGTCTTACTACCTTATTATCTTATGCATCTTGTATATATATTTACCAACCCCTCCGCACGAGCAGAATGTGACACAAGGTCAATTTATTAAGCAGAGTTCAACAGGTTTGAATTCAGAGTTTTCCTTCTCCTAGACCGGTTACCTAACCATGGTTAAAGAGCCCAGTCTGCCCTGCTATTTGCCCATACCTGGAGGGAGAGTAGGATTCATACCTTTCCCTATGCATCTTGTATATTAGTCACTACTTATCTTGCTATGTTCTCACTGGACTGTAACTATGTAGATCCAGAGAATTTGGGTTAGCTCAGTCGGTAGAGCGTTCGGCTAGAAACCGCAAGGTTCCTAGTTCGATACCGGCCCTCGCCAACTCAGCGTATGAGTAGCACAGGGATCTGTGCAGTAAAGTAAGGAGCTGATGGTAGGTGTGGCGCTCCACCCCCCTCTCTCTCTGGTCCCATAACCTGCTTTGGTTGTTGGGTCGCTGGTGTGTTTTGGGCAGAAATAAACTAATAGTACCCCTCTCTCAGTTGGTAGAGCGTTCGGCTAGAGACCACAAGGTTCCTAGTTCGATACCGGTCCTCACCAACTCAGCGTATGAGTAGCACAAAGTAAGGAGCTGATGGCAGGTATGGTACTCCACCTCAGATGCTAAAACAATCTCCTTGATCTAGCGCTAGTGAAAAGGGGATAGACTCGCTCGCTGATTGGCTGATACCGACTTTAGGCCACCCCGACGACTTTACTTACTTATACATGAAACCTAGTGAAAAGGGGATAGACTCGCTCGCTGATTGGCTGATACCGACTTTAGGCCGCCCCGACGACTTTACCTTACTTACAGATGTCTTACCATCTTGAATATTAGTCACTCGTTATTTGTTATGTTTCTCACTGGGCTGTCCGCCCTGTCGGCTGGGGCGTTAGAATGCACCGACTGCACCTCTGCAGAGGGGTAAGACTCCCCCAAATGGGGCTACCTTTTGGCCGTGTGTGGTGACCCGTGATGCTTAAGGATAGAGCCCAGGTGGATAAGCAGTTCATGACATGCAATATTCCACTTTGGCCCTATCGGAGAGGCAATCGGCTGGTCACGTTAAGCCCTAGCACCTATATGATTTTCCCAACCCTATTGTCCTTATGGCAAGCCCCAGCCCTTTTTATCATATGGGTGCTAGAAGGCGGTGGCAGGGTCTACATGTCCTGGCAATGACGTTAAACTCTATCTGATGGTGAGGTTCCAGTTTTGGAGGTTTGGGGAATGTGGAGCACCCCTTCATCACCATTGCTCCCTGGTCCACTCTGACCCGGAGTGGTATTACCTGTTAGGGTCCCATCTATGGGTTAAATAGAAAAATGTATTTATAAAAAAATTCTATTATCCATTAAGAATTGATTTATTTCAAAACTTTATCGGCATTAAATAACCCACTGAGGTTGATATGCCGTAAAACAAAACAAACAAAAAAAAAATCACTGGGCTGTAGCTATGTAGACTCAGAGAATTTCATAATTGTTGTACAAGCAAATGTCACAATAATTCAATGATGTACAGATATCTTACCAACAGCAACCTTAAACACCTTTTTGATCTCCATGTTTCTAACACATATGGGCATGCCTACAAAGTCAGAAAACAGCATTGCTCAGAATTGCTGAGGCATGGAATAAGCTGCCTGCATCCGTTGTAGGCTGCCGAAATACTGCATCTTTCAAAGCCTCCATGCTTCCTGTAGTCCACCAAAACTATACCTGATACTCCCATCCACACACATAAGCACGCACGCGCACACATACATGTGAGGAAAAATGAGTAAAGAAAAGAAATGTAAATGGATAAAATGAATTTAATCGATATCACATTAATCGATATCACTTACACATGTGTTTCGGTCAGTTTATGTGTGTGAAAATATTTCGCACACATACAAGAAACGACCTTCATCAGAGTGAACATTTTTTTTTGGGGGGGGGGGGGATGTTCACTCTGATGAAGGTCGTTTCTTGTATGTGTGCGAAATATTTTCACACACATAAACTGACCGAAACACATGTGTAAGTGATATCGATTAATGTGATATCGATTAAATTCATTTTATCCATTTACATTTCTTTTCTTTACCAATTTTTCCTCATATTGTCGGATTCAATTCCTTTTCCATTTTTACACATACATGTATATTATTGCTGTACGCTATTCATGTTCCTGACACTAATACATTATTCTGTGTACTAGACATGAGACTTTGATGAGTTGTGGTGCACCTGAGCACTGTATACATACATGTATATTATTACTGTACGCTATTCATGTTCCTGACACTAATACATTATTCTATGTACTAGACATAAGACTTTGATGAGTTGTGGTGCACCTGAGCACTGTACACAATCAATTTCATTATTATTTTTATTATCTTATGCATCTTGTATATTTTTCAATCTATAAGTTAAATTATTCATTAACCAAAATGTTTTGAGTTGTAATTTTGATGGTAAAGACAGTTATCATCTGTCAAGATTTAGCAATCATAATTATTTAATTTATTTATTTGTGTTTTCAGGGTTCGAAGCAATTTACCCAAACAGTCAGGACCTGTAAATGGTAACGAATGCTACTTTTGGCGAACAACTGGCTGTCAATTTGGAGAGAAATGCCACTATCGTCATATGCCAGACCACAAAGGCATCGACTTGAAACCTTGGCACAAAGTAAAGTGATGAAGATGCCATTATTGGTAAGGACATTGCTGCTGATGCCACAACAATTTAACCCTGGGCTAGGGGGAGAAAAAAAATACATTTAAAAAATTAAAAAATTTATAAAAAAGGACTGAAAAAGAAACTTTTAAAAAAATAATTTCTAAAGACAGAAAATTAACCAGAAAAAGAAATTCTTATAAGAAGGGGACAAAAAAAAAAAGAAAAAAAAAGAAAAAAACAGAAAAAAAAAAATATAAAGGCAAACAACAACAACAAAAAAAAGAACCCCCACCCCCAAAAAAAAACTTGACTAGAAAGTGTGACATGTTTTGGTCTCTCAGCTCCCAGATGTCTGTATAACACAACTTGTAACAGTTTTTATTTTTTTATCTTTTAATTGATAATGCTAAGATCTATAATAAACTTTGAAGTAAAGATTCTATCATTCAGCAACCAACAACTTTCTTTTAGTCCTTCATTTTATGCAACCATATGCACCCAGAGAGATATGAATACACACACACACACACACACACAATTGACCATTCATGCATAAATGTTCATATTTACTAACAAATGTACACGCACACACACACACACAACACAACACACACACACAATTCATTTTTTGCAAACCTAGACACAATCCATGTGTGTATCTACCTAAATATACGGCATATAAAAAGAGCTTACAATTTTTGTAATATTTCATCTTACTATAAATACGTCCTTATCTATGGTCATACAAAACCTGTGTACCTTTTGGATATAGCTCAGTGATTTACAGTTTAGGATTAAACGAATTTATTTCCCAGTGTTTAACATCCTCTTTTCCAAGCAGTCATGCAAAAAAGAAAATATTTTGATTTCAAACTGAAATTCTTTGTGATCATCGAATCACTTGTCAAATTGTTTATACAGACGTTTCTTTTCTCTCACAAAATACAGTGTTGTGTTTCTACAAAAATTTCTCTGTTCAGAAATTATTCAGAGAGAAAATGTTGAAGTAAATCCCACAAAAATTTACAAAAGAATGCAAAAAAAAAAAAAGAAAAAAATCCCAATAAGGACGTTGTCAAACAGGATCCAACAATTTATCAATTCAAAATGGAAAAAAGAAAAAAAAAGAAAGAAAATAATTATTCATCTATACTAATCAATTGAAGAACATTTCCTTACCAGGAATCAAAATCTTCAGGGCAGAAGCAGATTTCAATGCCACCCCACCCCCACCCCAAACCTCCCCTCCCCCCTTTTTCACCCCCACCTCCTGCAAAATATCTTAAACAAGTGCAGGAAGATTCTACCCCAATTTTAGACCAACATATAAAAATAGATAAAAAAATCAATGTGAAATAATTTAAAATAATATCTTAATTTTGCTGCTTTTTCCTTTTTATTTCTAAATGCTTCTATTCATTCATTTTCATGGAAATTTCCTATATAAACTTTTAGTGGAGGATTTAAACAAAAATAATACTATCTTTGTCTTATAATAGTTGTTATATTTAGTGTATGAAATTTATAGCAAATGTAATAATTATTATGAGACAGAGGGAGTATTTAGTTTTGCCTGGATTCCAAATACAAATATACATTTAAAATGTTGACAATTTTAATTTTGAATAATTACCAAAACATCTAAACAAGATTAGATAAACAATTTTTAAAATCAAATAAGAGGTAATTTCATGATAAGAAATGTTCTGTGAAATATATTTAGATTTATCTTATTTATTTTAGTAATAGCACTTAGTAAATAATATTTCATTTTATAGTCAGATGTGATCTTGTCATAAATTTTACCAATGAAAGTGGAAAAGCCAATCTTTAAGTTATAAACATTTTATTCCTGTATTTTCTTGTTTTCTATTAAGGCTTTCAAAATTGTATTTACTTTTTTTTTAAAGGTATATTGACAATATGGGACCAGGTTTTAAAAATTGCAGTTTTAGTTTTAAAACATTCTAATATAGATTCAAATATTCTAAAAACACAAACAAACAAAAAAACTCATTGTGGAAATTTGCATGATAGAATCAAACTCTGTTGAAACACAAACTCTTCCGATTGTCAGTTTTAATGATTTGTGGGGAAAGCAATTCATCGTTTTGTGAACACAAATCAGAATCTTTTATAGGTTAACAAAATCATTTGGAAAATAATGGAGAGAGAGAGAAAAAAGGGATTTTAGATATGTTGTAAAGTTTTTTTCAGTTTTTTTTCTTCATAATGTCACATTAATCAAACCTGTATTTTTTCTTCATAATAATTCTCATATTTCTTATATCTGATATATTTACAGAATCCCCACTCTTCTCTGCTATAAATAGAATTGTTGCTAATCAAAAATCTTCCATAGTCAATTAAAAACCTGGATTTTTTCCGTGGCTTCAGTTGTAAATTAAAACAAAAAACAAAGACAAAAACTTTGACAATCAAAGCAACTGTTTTGTTTCTTTTTTTGTTTTTACCTTCAGGTAATATTTTTAACAGACAGAAAAACATTCCAAATTTTAAATCTTACATTTTTATCAGTTACAATTTTAATCTATTTGTGGCCTATTCTTTCTATCTACAAATTTTATTTAACATAGTTTTCTGTACATGAAACTATAATTCAGTATCTTACATTATGTAATATCATAAGCCAAATAATATTAACATTTAAGTTTGTATAAGGAAAAGAACAAATAATTAATTTAATTTCCTTATCAATATTCAAAAACTATCAAAATTATAGCCGTCGGCTTTTTGTAAACTATACCATTTCTCAATCAATAAAATATATGTCTATTTTCATAATGAAAATAAATCCCAGGAAATATTAAGAGATGACTTCACTTGTTCATTTAAATTTATTTTAATTAAAAGGATAATTGGTTTTCATTCACTTGGTAAAAATTAAGATTCACTTGTACTTTGTTGGACAATTACTGATAATACTGTATATTTTATTGCAAAAATCATTTTATGGATTATGTTTTGGAACAACTTTCTCACCTTAGAAATAAAGAATCCTTTTAAAAAATTTATTTATCAATTTCATTTTTTTTTTCTTCCATAGATTTTAGTTTAAACTGTTTTCAAAAATTTTTTGTTTCCATATTTGTTGTTGTGGTCATTTGACGATTTTCATGTTGAAACAAACAAATCCAAGGGAAAGAGAAAGGAAATATTATGCATGAATATAGTTGTTTATGTAAGGATCATTTTTACACATATTCACTGTTTACACAGATTTCTTTTCACATCACATCAAGAGTATTTCATAGATTTTCCACTTTTTACTTTCAATTTCAGTTAATGAATTACAAGAATATTTCCATGACAATTTTGCATTATTCAATATATTTAAAAACAAAAAAAACTCCTCATAAAGTTACTTCAGAACCTTAAAAAAGAAGAAAAAAAAAAGAATTATTATTAAAAACTTAAAATCTAAATTTTCAATTGATGCTTTACATGACTCTGTAATTAAAACAAAGTTGAATATTGATTTGAGTTTTGAATTTGCCATTTTAAAAATCCTATTTAATATCCGACAATAATCTAAAATTTGAAAAGATCAAAAAAATAAATATAATTCAATTAATTAATTGAGTTGTTCCTACTTTTGTTCAATTCATTCCGTGTTTGTGAAATATTCAAAATTTGTTTGCTTTTTTGGGTGATCTGTTTTTCTTGTGGCAAAGGATTCAAAATAAGAAGCAAGGACAATCGCAAAGCCCAAATGTTTTTTTTGTTGTTTTTTTTAATTTAAACTTATGAACTATTAACAGATTTTTAGCTTAGGTCTTTTTGGTTCAACGTTTGTGAAGTAAGGCATCAATTGTGAGTTTCTTCAGACTGTTATCCTCAGCTGGGATTAGATTGTGTTATTTATTCATCTACCTCAGCTGTGTGCAGGATGTGGCAAAAAAATGAGGTGAGCTTGGCCCCAGGGATCCCAGTGTCATGACAGCACCTCCCCATTGCACCAAATGAAAATATCAGTAGTTTGTGTGACACTGGGAATTTTTTGCTGTTGCTCATGCATACACTCCCTCCTTAAACTGGTCACGTATTATTCACCTCCAAGTAATTAAATATTGACTATTATCCTCAACTTTGTGAATTTCATCACCTTTTCAAATTAGTAGGGTTAATAGCCATCATCAGGTGAGACAATGTGATTTATTCAAACTACGTTGCTCATAGTAAATAATTTGAGGTATTGTTTAAGAGTCGAGCCTAGGGCATCTTTGGTGCAGTGTCGGTGATAATTATTACCACAAATTAACTTAGAGAAAGAAAAATATCTAATTTTTTAAGATGACAGTCAACCTTCAAAATGTTCAATACCTAAAAGATTTACTTTCATTTTCATTTGTTGCCTGAAGAAGAACAAAAGTTGAATGAAAACAAATAAGACTACAACTGGGCCACTTCCTTAGATGTAAAGAAGAAGAAGAAAAAAAACCCCCCCCCCACTGTAGAGAGTTACTGTGATATTAATGACTGTAGCACCCCCCTCCTCCCTATATAAGACTTCATAATTGAGCACTTTTGAAATAATAATATATCATTAATTGCATTTGGTTCAAATTAAGGTGTGTAGGCCTTAGGCAAGTCTTTCATGCTTTCAATCATCAATGTGGTTAAATCACTCCTGGAAAATCTGCAATGTTCGAAAGCTCATATATATATATATATATATATATATATATAAACAAGTTTTTTTTGTAATGAAACTAAGAAAATACAGTGCTCAATCACAAATTGTGAGAGCTAATATTTATTTAATTTGTTGAGTTTTTATAGATCAATGTTTATTATAAACAGCTACCTAGGTTTCTTGCTAGGGCGCAATCATCAGGTTGTTGAATTAGATCCCATGGTGTTTATTGAAGATCTTCAATAAACACCATGGGATCTAATTCAACGATCTGATGATTGTGCCCTAGCAAGAAACCTGGGTAGATGTTTATAATAAACATTGATCTATAAAAACTCAACAAATTAAATAAATATATATATATATATATATATATATATATATATAAATATAAATAAAGCTTGTAATTTCTTTCCTCTTTGCCCTTGCGATAAGTTTTTGTTTTCTTTGGCCAAGGGGCAGTAACTCATGCTATACTGGTTGTGGACCATGCTCAATTTCCTGAAATCTACTGGTTGTGTTTATAAAACAGTTTGTTTTTTTCCCCCTCCTAGCAAAATCAGTTCCTCTATCTTCCACCATATCATAAATAATGGTGAAGAACATTTTTAAAAAAATGAATAAATAATAAATACATTTAAAAACATTTTCTAAAGATTTTTTTCTTCTTTTTTTTTTTTTTTTAAATTTTAGGAATGTGATATGTTTTATTTTTAAGTATTTTGTTTTGGAACTGCTCCATCATCTAAAAAGTATTTTTTATCTGGGATGCAAAGGTTTGTGATATTAAACAACATTCCTTAAACTTTAATCTACTCAACTATCCACACAAAATCTCTCTATTCGTAAAGGAAAAGAACGGAAAAGATATTACTAATTTCATTCTTTTAATTATTTGGAAACTCAAATCTCTTTTGGTAATGTTAGCTTGGACATTTCAATTCACCAATTGTGAAATTCTTTTTCTTCCCCCCCCCCCCCCATATTTTCATTTAAGATGTTTGAAATTAATTATTATTCTTTACTTTTATGTTAAAAAAAAATTTGTTTTTAAAAACAAAACAAAACAAAATTAGGAAATTGGTTAGAATATATTTTCCCAAATAAATAAAGTTTTATACATGAACAAATTTTTAAAATTTCTTTTTTTTTTTTTTTAAACTTCAAGTGTCTTTGAGGAAACAAGCACTTGTTCTCTTTTAATTTTATAAAACTTTTTTTTTTTTTTTTCATTATTAAATGATGCATCTTTTCCTGATAAATAAAAATAAGCACAAAAAATTGCCCCTCACCTCACCCAAGAAGAAAAAAAAACTTTTGATCTGATCTTCTAATGAGCAAGTAATTCTCTCAAACAAGGTGAACATTTAATTTGTTAATGTTATGCAACAAATGGTCGTGCAAATCGTTTTTTAATCTGACTCATTGGGCAAGAAACTGACGATGGGCACAAAGTTTAAAAATAATTATATATATGTATCATATAATCCAAACTTCTCAGTGTAATTGCAAAGTTGCAATTAAAAAATCTGTGACCCTCAATGTTCATTAATGAACATTGGGTTAATATTAGGATTAAATTTTGGGAGGCTGAAACAATGGCCAAACTTGCTACAACCAAAGCTGATCAAATGATCTTGAACTTTTGTTGTTACTTCTTAATGGTCTTTTCTGGAGAATTTGAATAGAAAATTATTTCCAATCACATGATCGAATGCCCCTTCTAAATATTGATGGGGGAGAGGAATCCCCAATATTAAGGGTAATTGATGTTAAGAAAAAAAATTGAAGAAAAATGTTTTTTGAAATTAAATTTTTTTTCAATTATTTTGTGAATGAAAAAATCTAAAAAGAACTTGTATATGTGAGTGTTGGGCAAATAACGATGTAGATGTGATGGTATAAAAATTGAGGATGTAGATAGATAATATATGAGGATGATAAAATATACATATAAAGGAAATATATGTCATATAACTTGACGCAACAAAACCTTTTGGAATTGTCAAAATTTGGTGAGTTGCATCAAAGAAAGTTTTCAGTAAATTGTTTAAGTTTTTTTTTTTTTTCCTGTTTTGTGTGTGGATATGGCAGACAAGCTGAAACTAAATGATGATGAAATACTAAACTCTTTTCTTCTTCCATAAAAAAAAATGGAATTCTTTAAAAGTTGCAATTAGTAACTAAATTTAAATGATTTAGTAAAAGTGATGTGAGTCAATTTATTTAGAACACAAGCTTTTTTTTTTTTTTTTTTTTTTTTAAATTATCAAACTCTAAATTTATCTTTTTTTAGTTATATTCAAATAATTGTATTATTATTATTTTTTCTTCGTCAGTTATAAATTGGTTGCTTATTTAGATCATTTGAAAAAACAAAATCTTATCCAAAATGTTGGTGCTTACCAATTTGATCCAAGTATTAGAGCATTGATTATGACTCTTGGTAATTGAAAGGTCTAATTTCTTACCTGACTCAGGTGAGAGAGGCTTTTGCTTTTTAATACTTGTAAAATTTGCAGTAACCTCATTACATAAATATTGACTTAAATATTTCTCCATCTAACTGCAAATCTGCAATCAGTTCAGAAAAAACTTTTTTTTTCCCTAGATTCCCATGTTATATTTTATTCATTTTTTTTTTACATTCTCATTAGATATATTAAAAACTGAAAATAAAAACCATCCTAGATTGATGAAAAAGGGAGATTTGTTTTTAAAAAAAAATGTGGTTATAAAATTGTCACTCCCAAAAATGTTTGTGAGTTTTTGTGAAGGATAGCTTTATTAAGCAAACCTAAAATGGAAACAAAAAATATTGCTTTTAAAAAAAATCCCTAAATATATATATATATATATATATATATATATATATATATATATATATATATAAATAATAATAATTTGGAGTTGTTTCCATGAACCATCTTTTAATTTAAAAAAAAAAAAATTCAACAAATTTTGTTTCTACAAATTTAAATTAGAAACTACAAAAATTCATTTAAAAGATTTTAAATAATAATAATAATAATAATAATAATAATAATAATAAAAAAGAAAATCTTTGGCTGATTTCAAACTGGCTTGTCTTTCCACAGAGCAGTTGTCGTAGCGGAAACATTGCTTCATTGTTTGGTCAATTTTCGCAACTTGCTGTCCTGTTTAAAACATCAAATGAATCATTGTGACACACGGCTGACAAAGTCTCATTTTTAGTTAATATCAGAATTTAAATAATTTTATTTAATATCTACATTTATTATATTTTTGATTTTGATACAAATCTCTATCCATTCAGCACTTAGTTGACAGAATAGTCAGCTGTAGAATTTTTTTTTAATTCAGTTTTGGTGCTAGGTTAGTGAGGCTTGTTAACCTTAACTGGTGACTTCCCAAACTTTCTTAGCATCAAGCAGTAAATTATTGAGACCAAGTTCATTAGTATCAATAAAAATAATTTGAATGGATTATGAAAATATTGTTGCTTCTTCTTTTTTTTTTCTGTTTTTTTCTTCCTCCTCTTTAAGTTTTTTTTTCCTTCAAATATTCATATGCAAAGTTTTTATTATTTTAAACATTTTTACCTTTTTTTTCTTTCCTTTCTAATTATTTTTGATTCAGTGCATGAATATAGATGTAAAGAGCAAAGAAAATGTATGTATCATACATCTTATTCTTTCTTTCTTATGTCAGCTGACTTGTTGCCATGGTTACTTATTAAAGGTTTCATTATGACAGCCATTGTAGCCACTCCAAAACAAAATGTATTTTTCTGTTCCTGTTTGAATCTGACATAATAATAAAGGATCCCTGTGGGAGCATTTATTTGTTTAATAAAAAAATGTGTTTGTTTTGATTTCATGTGTCATTTTGTTTCTTGCAAGATCTCTGAGAATTTCCTTCAGTTTTTCAGATGGTTCAACAGTAATTAATCCAAGCCAATCAAGAATCTCTTTCATTTGCATTATTTATTAACGAGGTCTCTATGAAAATCTAAAGTAGATTTGCCTCAAAATAGCCAATGTTATTAGTGCTTTTAAAATCCTGCAATGTGTCTTATATTAGGTAAACCTTTACTTCTTAGTTATATATATGTAGATAGATGTATATTAACAAAACCAGAGATAAATAGACGTGTGGGCATTGTCTTGTGTTGTGTGTGTGTGTGTGTATATGTGCTGGTCTATGGATGTGGAGTTGTTAAGCATTTGCCTTTTCATTCTAGGTTTCTTATGAATTCTCCATTGTGTGTGGGAGTGCATGTTTACATTTGTGCATTGGTCATGATCTATTGTAGGTCTACTGTATTGTGAACTTTGCGCTGAGTTCGGTTCTATTATTGATCTCTGGGCACAATTTAGCTATCAATAGTGCCTCCTTAATTTGAAGGTTGCCCAAATTTCTCTCTCTCTGGTCTCAATTTTGACTGTTATGCTTCTTTCTGTGTTATTGCATTTAACCAATTGTTTGGGGAATGTGGATGCTTGTGTATGTAAAACCAAAAGCACAACAAACATGTTCAGGTAATAAAAAGAATCACCTGCAACAGCTGTGTCGGGAAATCACGCACACACAAACTACTAAAACTGGCCATACTCAAAAAACAACAAAAAAAAAAGATAGGCCAAATCTGGAATGATACTAAGACGTTGTTGGACAGACACACACGCGCACACACACACGCAGAGAATTTGGAGGAAGATATCACCAGGCATACAACAGAATGGACAAATCCTAACAACAAGCTAACAGCTCCAGAAATCTTTTGACGGAGGGATCTTTATCCTGAAATATTAAGAATAAATCAAAGGTAAACAAACAACATCATAGTTACCTCATTTTTCTTTACACTTGCATTGTAATAGCCTTCAAAACCAACCACCAAACATGTGTATATATATATATATACACACACACTAGATGACCCATTGTAAAAGTTGTTCACGATATAGTTTGTCCGATGATACAGATGCTTCTATTTAGGAAGGAATAAAGGATTCTATCTCTTATATTGAGTATTTGTTTAAAAAGTGTTCAGTCACCACAAAATTATCCATTTTCAAATTTGACTGGTAATTGCTTTATTCTCTAAATGGGAGCATTTATACAAATTTGTCTTAAAAATCTTGGTATAATGTGCTAGGTTATAATAGAGAATTTTAGTACAATATTTAATATTCAATAGTCCAATTCTAATTCAAAGTTGAATAGAATCTATTTTTTTTTTCCTTTTAAATTAACACAATTTGGCTAAACTTACAAATTGGTCGGAAAATTAAAATGGAAGGTTTTTTGGTGGTCCCCTATGACAGTTTAACTACAGTCTATGAATTAACTTTTTACGGTTTAGGAGTTAAGGTTGTTTACATTTAATGTTAAAAAATATTTTTTTAAACCAAGTTTAATTGAAATTATACATTGCAATACTAACACAAACAACTGAGACTAATGTGTCTACCGTTGGATTCAATAATTAATTTCAATAGTTAATTAAATGTATTAATATTGTTTTTTAAAGCAATACGTAATTAAAAACCTTAATCCTAAACCATAACCCAATTTGCTAAAAGTTCATTCATACACTGTAGTTAAACTGTCATGGGGGACCACCAAAAAAGTTTCCGTTTTAATTTTCCGACCAATTTGCAAGTTTAGCCCACAATTTATATTCATTGACTTCCTATTTAATTTCCAAGGTTAATTAAAAATGATTTCCTTTTCTGAGGAAATAAGTGAGACCTCCCAATTTCAAATAAACTTAATATTACAAATTAGTAAAAAATCTTCTGCAAATTCATTTCTTATACTATTGAGGGGCCGGGTTAGCTGTCGGTAGAGCGTTCGGCTAGAAACCGCAAGGTTCTTAGTTCAATACCATCCCTCGCCAACTCAGCATATGAGTAGCACAGGGATCTGTGCGGTAAAGTAAGGAGCACATGGTAGGTGTGGCGCTCCACCTCCTTGGTCTAGCGCTAGTGAAAAGGGGATAGACTCCTTTGCTGATTGGCTGGTACCGACATTAGGCCGCCCCAACGACTTTACTTTTACTTAATACTATTGTAGATTTGAGCAGTAGATACAAAAAAAACCTTTGTAGGGGATTATCTTCCTTTTGCCGGAAGAGTTATCTTCTCGCTGTGTTGCTGTTTGTTCCCACTAGGGGACCTCTGGTATTTAAGCGCATTCATTCAAACGCTGCTTCCTCTTTTAGCTGGATCTTGTCAAGAACTGCTATGGGCTAGAATGTATCTACCCCCTTCTCGATGGGGCTTTTGCCCCCCCCCCCTTACATTACTGTAAGTCCTTTATGCAGCATGGACTATCCTTTAGTTCCATGTCTGTAACATTTATATTTTACGTACATTTGGGTATCTTGTTTATACCTAAATATTGTATCTTGTATTTACATGTTCTATTCTCCTGTACATTATGTATCTTATCGTTTCCATATGTTGTTATATATATTAAATGTTTTGTCTCACAACGTGTTGGAGCTGTTATTCAATTATCAACTTTGAATCTTACACCTTTTACCACCACAATCCTCTAAATTGAGTTGAACTTAAAGATCTTAATGTTCATAAATCATTACAAATAAAACAGTTGGGGGGGGGAGAAGATTTTTCTTCCTCTGAAAAAAAGAAAAAATTCAATTGGGTATTTGCCCCTCATCCCACTTATGAGGGCGTGACACTTTTATTTGGGCCCACCCACAAGCTGAAGCTCATGGGTGGTAGACACAAAAAATGCATTGAACCCGTCGGCATTCACCCTCAAGGGGAGTGCCTCAGGCACTAGGCAATAAACCCAGCCCTGCCCCTTTAAATCAAGGGGGCAGGTGTTGCCTGGGGGGATAGCCCTCTGGGATCAACGCTGTTAATATAACACTAATAGTCCAGTGGCCGAAGCACACCGGACCCCCCACCCCGAAGGCAAAAAAATTCAATTGAAAAAAAAAAAAAAAAAAAAAAATGACAATTTTAAAATGTAGATTTTCATTTTTATTCAGTTTTCATGGAGAAAGAAAAAAAATTTTTTTTTTAAAGATTTGTCCCTAGATGGCCAGTTTAGGGGTCTGCTCAATCTTGCCAGTCAAATTAGATCACAAAGGGTCAGCAGAGCAAGGAACAGGAGGAAAAGCAGAAGAAGTGGCCAAAAAAATAAAAAATAAGGAAAAAAAAAAAAAAAAAATCAAATAAATAGACTTGTCTCTTTTTCTTTGCATTTTTTAAAAGTTTTTTTTATTTTTATTACAGATTTCAATTTTTTTTTGTTCATTTATTTTTTGTTTTGTTTTTAATAAAAAGAAAAATGTATAGACATCTCTTCCATTTAAAATGTTTCAACAGCCACTTTTGATGTGTATCAAGAGGTTTTGTTCTGAGGGGGTAGCAATAGGAGGGGGGGGAGTATGGAAGGTTCAAAAAGCAAAATCTACGTACAGTGTTACATGAATACATTTGTACAAAAGGAGCAGGTGCTTTTTTTTCTTTTTTTTTTGAAAGCAAAGCTAATGGCAGGTTGATGTGGTTTGTAGGATTGTTTTATAATAATAATAATGGCGGTTCTTGTACAAAAGGAAAGGAAAACCCTAACTGTGATTCGATAATGAGAGAGAAAGGGGGGGGGTTGGATTTTGGAAAGTGACTGGACAAGGATGAAAGAAATGGTTCAGTGCCAATAGAGAAAGCAACAGTTTTTATATAAAAAAAAAAAAAAAAACACACACACACATTAACAAAAGGATGGCGGGGGGCGGGTAGCTCTTTATATTAATGAATAAGAGAGGTAGTGAGAATTCACAGTTAGAATAAGGGGGGGGATCTCGATATCACATCTGACTGCATACACAAACAAAACATTGCAGGGAGAGAAAGAAAAAAAAAAAAAAAGGAGGTGGGGGAAGGTGACATGATGTGGAAACAGAAAAAAAGAATGGGGGGTGGGGGGCAAGATGTGATGAGACATGAAAAATATCACACAATGCTATTAAAAGCCTGTAAGCAAAGAACAGAGAAAGTAGAAATATATTTTTTTTTATCTTTCTGAAATAAATGTCAAAACTTAAAAGTCTGAACTTTGTATCACAAATTGGATCTTTTGTCTGAAATTTATAATAATCATCATAATAGGAGGTGGGTTTGTAAGAGACTTTGCTTTTTTTTTTTTAATGTTTAAAGATAAATTTAATAACTAAAGTCTTTGCTTGGAGGTTGGGTTTTTTTTTTATTATTGTTGTTGCTAATCATATTTTTATATAATTATAGCAGCAACAATAAAAAAAATTTTAAAAACAAAAATGTTTCTTAAAATTAAAGATTTTCCTATAAAACTATTTTTAGCTCTTCATCCTAATGGATATATATATATATATATATATATATATATATATATATATATATAAATTATAACTTGTTTTTTTTGGAAATAATCCCACTTATTTATTACATAGTAATACTGTTGGGACATTTTTGTCCCATCCCCACCCCAAAAATCTTATGAGTTTAATAACATATTGAGTCTAAATTGTGGTTATTGAACGTCTCAAACTCATTAATAAAATAATATCAGTTAATAATTTCTGTAAATAATTCCAGATCTAAATAGTATTTCTTATTGAAGGTCTCATAAACTTATTCATATTTTTAAAAATATTAAAAAACAAGGTCAAATGGAAAGGGTTAAAAAAGAATTCCCAATTTTAATTTTTTTCTTTCTTATTTACAAAGGAACCATTTTTTATTGTTTATAAATAAAGCTGAAAAGTATCCATTTTTTTCTTTTAAATAATCACAATTTATGTTCATTGGTTTCATATTTAATTTTCAACGTTAATAAAAAAAAAAAAAAAAAAAAGGAATCCTTTTTCTGATTCTAAGGAAATAAATGATCCCCACCCCCAATATCCAAGTATACTTAATTTTATGAATTGTTGAACAAACTTCAAAGAGACCTGCTGTAATGGTCCCCAATGAAACTCGCATTGTATTAGAATTTGAAGTATGTACTTTCTAATTTTCCTGAGTGCAAAAATGCATGCCTGGTTGTGGGGGGGGGGTTACATTTGACACCTATTCAATCAGTAGGTAAGGGGTTAATGTAATAAACCATTTTAATTACTATTATAATGGCTCTTGTCCCATCTATCTAATTCCTTTGAGTCTTTCTAGCTAGATATTTGGCATCCAGGATCCATAATATGGATCCACATATTCTAACAATCCATAATTTTAATTCAAACACTTCTATGAAATTTAGTTAGCCTAATTTTTCTTTTTGCAAATGTTGAAATTATTATTAAATCCTCCCACTTGTAGACAAAAAAAAATGGATTGCTTCAGCCACCCAAATCAAAATGAGAGCCCTAAAGATTGTGGACTGTCCAGGAAACTTGTGGCATTTATTTATTTTTTATTATATCCTGAACCAAACAGAAAGATTTATATTTTCGTTCTTTTTCTTAAAACATTAAATGGAAATTTTTCTTGGCTAATCATTCATTTTTTTTTTTAATAATAAAAAGAAATAGATAAAAAGTTTTGAGCAAAATCAAAAACAGGAATGTTAACAGAATATTAGATCCTAAATTATTTCTTTCTTTTTTTTTTTTTTTTGGATTACAAAATTTATGAAGACTCCAAAACAAACCCACCTTGTTTTGTTGTAATAAAATAATTGAACTGCAAGCAAGAGAATGTAAGGACAATGAACAGCACTCGAGATATCACAGATTAAAAAGTTTTCATTGTAGAAATGATTTTCAGTTAATTCTTTTATCATTTCAATTCCTTTTTTTTTCTTTTTTAATGTTTCCTTTTCTTTCTTCCTAATTGAAAGATATTTGCAGAAAGGGTGAGAAAATGTGTAGTTTTTAGTAGATGAAAGAAATTCCATGTTATATTTTGTGTTTTTTATGGATGGATCGATCGACAGGTGACTGATGAGTAATAAGCAAGTCCTTTTTCTTATACAACATGATCTAATCAGTGATATTGCTTTAGAGAGAGAGACAGAGAAAGAGAGAGAAAAAAAACATAAAAACTATATGACTATAGTCATTTACTAAGTTTGGCACAAGGCCAAAAATATTGGGTACCCAGTGAGGATCAAACTCACTAACAATGGTTTGTTAGCATAGCTTGCTAACCATTACACAAGGTGAGGTGCCTCTTATAAAACTAAGCATAACTTAGATTTGGCACAAGGTTGAAAGTTTGGAGCACCCAATGAAGATCAAATGATGGACATGTGTGACTAGCTTGTTAACCATTGCACCATGATCAAGTGCCCTGGACTATTAGAGTGGTTGGAAAATTCAAGCAAATCAGATTTAATCTTTTTTTTTTTTTTTGTAAAGAAGCACAAAGAAGAGAAAGAAAAAAATGGAAAGAGAAAAAATACACAAAGTATTGAGTGCTGTGTTATTGTAAAAATATTCAAAATAGGAAAGTTTGTTTGTTTTCTTCTTAATATAAATGTCTATTGTGTATTTATTACTGACTGTATCACATGATATCATTTCATGTCTTTTTAGGATGAGAAATGATGAAGATGGTTTTTAGTAACAAAACAATATGAAACATACAAGAACAAAGAAAGAATAGATAAATAGATTGGATAAATGGTTCTTTTACTGTTAGAGTAAAATGGTGGTGAGTTCAGGTGAGAGAGAGAGAGAGAGAGAGAGAGAGAGAGAGAGAGGCTGTTTCTTTGTTGTTGGTTTTTTTTTTTTTTTGTTTTTTAAATTTCTGTTCTCTTTTTTTCGTACTATTTTTTTTTTGCACAGGGGTTCAGACATATAAAAATGACACCAGTGTTAGCCACAAAAATCTGTTACATGAATTATCTCTTCTTTTTAATTTTAAATGACATCATCTAATTTGTTTCTTTTTTAATTACATTTGTGTAATAAAAAATAATTTACATACAAAACACAATAATTTTATTAACAAGCTAATAATGATTAGACACAAAATTAGTTAATATTTTAATACAATAAAGAATATAATTCAATGTAATAATTTATTTTAATATACAGTTTTTTTTTAAATATTTAATTATAAAATAACCAAAAAAACGAATGTTAAGTTTTAGTAAACATTTTGACAATACAAATTGAATTAGATTATGTCATTTAGTTTAATGATGGCAAAAAAGATAATGGACATTTTTTTTAGGCTCAGAAAATTTTGGGCTAACACTAACGTAAGATTGCATAAGTTTTTTGTTTTGTTTTTAAATGACCTCAGCATTCTGACAGTCCCCCCTTTTTTTTTCTTTTTCAATACTAAAAGATAATTACAACAAGAAGATATGGACTTAATACAAACATTTATGGACAACAAAGTAACAATTTCTTTCCTTAAATTCAAGCATTTTAAAATTCAAAGAGTAAAACAGAAATATCTTTTGAAAATTATAGAGAAATATATTTTAAAAGTTTCCTTCTTAAAAAATATCACTATTTTCTCAATAGAATTAGAATTTTTCAAAAAATATCATGGTATCAAAACCATGGGAAAAAGATATATCTTGTGTTTTAACTGAAATATTTGTGTGAATAATTGCATTCTATGATATGGAAATGATCTCTAAGTTTATGTTTTTTGTATTTATTTGTTTCTATGGCAACTAAATTAATGAAATAAAGTTATAACTCATATTGATGGCTACCCTTTTTTTTTTTATTTTGCTTGATGCACAACTAAAAACTAGATGGACTTTTATTTAACTTCATTATACTCCATCAAATCAAACCTGATATTTTCTGTATTTTAAACAATCTATATCACATATAAATTATTAAAATTGTATTTTTGACACAATTCAAAGATGAGAGGCTTTACTAACTGAAAGAGCAAACAACTTCTCATTTACTTTTAAAAAAAAAAAAAAGTGAAAGAAAATTTTAATTTGTAGAAACAGAATGAGATATATTAGACATCTCAAAAGATTTACCTGTATTCCCCTTCTATTTTGTAAACAGGATTTCCCTTCTATGTTTACTAAATATTCTTTACAGAAAGAAAAAAAAACTTTATTTATTAAATTAAACTTTCCTATGTTCATAAGTTACAAAAATTTAAAGGATT
Source organism: Doryteuthis pealeii (assembly GCA_023376005.1). Lineage (NCBI taxonomy): Eukaryota > Metazoa > Mollusca > Cephalopoda > Myopsida > Loliginidae > Doryteuthis > Doryteuthis pealeii. The sequence goes on along the minus strand of CM042157.1, from coordinate 90,542,187 downwards.
AAAATTTGCCTTTTGCTTCTGAAATTTTTCATTAAATTGTTTTGTCTACACCTCGTCTTTGTATAAAGATTAAAGATTAATTTATTGAACAAAAACGTTTAAGATTTTTTGTGTAACATGAAACTTCTGTTAATCCTTTATAAAATGACTGAAATTTAAAAAAAAAAAAAAGGTATCATTTGTTTTGTCTGTAGCAAATTATACAAATGCCTCAACTGAATAAAACAGACTAGATTAATTGATTCACTGAATTGCAAAAGGATTGCATATTGTTCGAAAAAAAGATTCCCCCATCTTTTTAGATAAGAAAGTTTTGTAGAAATTGTATCTTAGGAAATTGAAAATTTAGGTTCTTTTTTTCTTCTTCTTCTTCTCTCAAGTGAATTTGTATTCTGATGAGGTTAAAGCAGATGAATGGTTCACTATATTGATGATTGATATTCAACTAGATGAAGGCTTTATAGCATTTTCAGAAGAACAAAAATGAGAAATTATACAAGGTATCCATAGTCTCTTTAGCTCATACTTCAGATATCACTCCCCTCGACTTCTTTCTGTCGGGTTATGAAAAAGATATTGTGTATCAAAAAAACAAAAAGAAAATGCGGGACATCACTGACCCAAAGTAAAAGATCATTAATTCCACTTGGATCATTGATGCGGCTATGCTACTGTGAACATGGCAAGAAATTGAGTACCATTTTAATGTGTTTTGTGGAAATAATGGTGCCTATGTAGAGGTGTATTAAATGAGGTAAATAAACTTCAAAATCTACTCTTCATTTTATAAGAATTTCCACATATTTGTCGGTTCATTTGCTTTTGTAGCACAGGTTTCTTTTTTTTTTTTTTTTTGTTGTTGTTTCTTTTCTTCTTGAAGTTGTAAAGAGACTTTATGGACACCGTGCGTGTGTATAAATATATATATATATATATATAAGGAGATGGAACCACTAAAGAGAATCTAAATGATGAGGTTGTCGAAAACTAAGATCTGATTACCAGTTGAGACAGGATGAATGCTCAGGTTTATCAAGAGAAAAGAAAACAGATTCAGATTTATAGATGCTATGGGAATTGGATTGTCTTCATAGTAACAGGTAGAAAAAGATCTGCCATTTTGATTGTTTAGTTAATAATATCAGAAAATTAATTGTGATATTCCTTCTCAAGTTTCAACAGCAGAGTTGAACAACAATAAGAAAAAAAAAAGTGTTGTGTAATTACAAAAAAGTGAAAATAAAATTTGAGAAGAATTAACAGAAATCAGTGGGAAGGAATAACAAAAGATTTTTTAAATAGAAAATAAAATCGTATTAAATATATTAAAAGAAAATAAGAAATATAAAAAGCAGGAGAGAAAAAAAAGATTTTCTGTTATTCATTATAACAAAATGATAAATACAATCTGAATCTACACTGCAAAGATTAGACTTAATGTTTAGTTTAAACCAAAGTTAAGTCTTTGTTTTCTGAATAAGTTAAGACAATTATGGCAAAAGGGTTAATATTTTGAAGCTTAAATAAAATATTCAAAAGTCCATTTATTTTTTCAACCTTTTTTTTTTTTTTTTGTATTTTTGCAGGTATGACCAAACACTAGAGAAATTTTTATAATGTAAATTATTTTTTTTTAAATATGTTTAATTTTTTTCTGGGTTTCCTTGTATTCATTTTTTTTCTTCTTTTAATTATTCATTGTAAAGTATAATTAGACTGTTTAAGTTAATATTTAATTGTGTGAAATTTCAAGGAGGATACAAGTGCTATAACATGGTATAATTATCAAAAGTTTATTTTTCTATGAAAAAAAAAAAAGAAATGAAAAAAAAGATGGGTGTCAAAAATATTTCAAAAGTTCATGGTTACACTTGCATTTTAGGGAAATGTATAACTTCTATTAAATATGGTATTTACTGAACACTTTCAAATCACAAAAAATATATATATATATTATACACATATATGCCAAACATCTGTATATATTACAGAGTAAACATTTTTCACAATTTAAAGTACAAAGTAAACCTCATGGTATATAAATGCATAATATATGTATTATATGCACACTGTAAATAATTCTATATATTTTTTCTTAAAAGATAATCACATCACAAACTAATAATTATTTTAAACAACTGCATTTTGAATATTAAGTTAAACATTAAGCAAATATAAAATAAAGTAACCATCAAAAGAGTTTGATCTCATCACTAAATCTTAACCCACCACCCATTTTCCAATTCAGGAGACTAGTAAATCCTTTTTTTTTCAAAACATTAGTGTATATCCAATTAAGATGTTATTAAATAATTATATTTATTTATGTTTGATTAAATGAAATAATTATATGTTATATATCATATTGCATAAAATCAAAAGGACTTTATGATATATATATATATATATATATATATATATATATTACTCACACTGGCTGGAAATAAAATTGCAATACCTTGAAGGACAATACCAATTTTGATCTTGGTACTATATGTACATGTTCAAGGGTAGTCAATATTCTGATTACAGCCCTGGGAATGGATTCACTGAAACTTCGGCGTCTGGCAACTGACCTGGTAAACGCTCATAAGGTCATTAATCATCTTAACAACAGCAACCTTGAGCACCTTTTAATCTCCATCTTTCCAACACACGTGGGCATGCCTACAAAGTCAGAAAACAGCACTGCTCACGTGACTTTCAAAACATTTTTTCACGCTCAGAATTGCGGAGACATGGAATAAACTGCCCGCGTCTGTTGTAGGCTGCCGAAGCAATGAGTCTTTCAAAGCCTCCATGCTTCCTGTAGTCCGCTGACACTATACCTGATGAAACTCTCCACATACATATGCACAGACGCGCACACATACATGCATATTACTACTGTGAACTGTTCATGTTCCCGACACTACATTATTCTGTGTACTTGACATGACACTTTGATGAGTTGTGGTGCACCTGAGCACTGTACACAATAAATTTCATTATCATTATCATATTTTCAAAGTCTTCAGCCATCCAATAAATGCACTATTATTTATATGAATGTAAGAGTACATGTCTCTGTTAAGAACTCAGGAAGATATACAGTATATTAATATGTGATCTGAGTATTGTTTATATCCACCTTATTCTGCAACCTGTTCATGTACTGATATCTATAATTAATCATTTACTGTAAAAAAGTCGACGGGGCGGCCTAAAGTCGATATCAGCCAGTCAGCGAGAGACTATCCCCTTTTCAATAGCGCTAGAACTAGGAGATTGTTTTTAACGTCTGGGGTGGAGCGCCACACCTACCATAAGCTCCTTACTTTACCGCACAGATCCCTGTGCTACTCATACGCTGAGTTGGCGAGGACCGGTATCGAACTAGGAACCTTGTGGTTTCTAGCCCAACACTCTACCGACTGAGCTAACCCGGCCCCATTTACTGTAGTCTGTTACATTAACACATGCGAGCTGGCGCATTGCATGCGACTTGGAACATCAGCTCGTTTTTCAACTGAAATAACTGATATTGTCATTTGTCTGTTAATCAAAAGAAAGTTTTTATCATTGAGTTGACAGTTCCATTTGAAGAAAATCTGGATTGGGCCCATCAGCGGAAGTTGGAAAAGTATGAAGACCTACGTGAACAATGCGCCAGAAACGGATGGATCACGGATGTATTTCCCATTGAGGTCTCAACCTCGGCATTTTTGTCTAAACTTGGACTTTCTCTACCAGACAAAAGGAAATATTTAAATAAGATCCAGGAAAAGCTCTAACCGCATCAGCGTGGATATTATCATGCTTCTGCACATCAATAGCAGTCATTGTATGAAGATTACAGAGTATTGCAATTTTATTTCCCATCAGTGTATATTTCAATTAAATAGGATCATATTCCACAAAATGATAAATATTCCTTGGTTTTTTTAAATAAAATTTTCTACCTTCATTCCATAATATTTGTTACATGTGACTATAAATTGCACACAATAAATGTAACAGTTATTATAGGACGTCATTTTATCTGAATAGTTACGTATATAAATATATGTAATAAAATAGATCTATTCATAATCAAATAAGTATTCACTAGAGGTTAAATTCACTCACCTGATAAGCAAATAGTAACACAGTTTAAAATATAGGATGTTATAAATGTGTCGTTTGGTGTTTTGTGTGTGCAAAAGAGAGAGAGAGAGAGAGAAATGCAGAAAGCAGAAAGAAAGAAAGTTTGCTTCTTAGAATATAAAAGAAAGAGAAAAAAAAAAGAAAGATGAACCATAGAAGAAATTAAAAACTCAATAATAATAGTAATAATAATAATAATAATCTTCAACAAACAGAAATCTCCTTGTAAAATATCTATTTCTCCTTTTCTATTTCTTAATCCAAAATTGGGAAAGAATAAATTATATAACCACAAGAAATATTTTATGAGCCCCACACAAGGTTGACGAGCACAGGTTTCTTTTTTCTTTTTTGTTGTCGTTTCTTTTCTTTTCTTTCATTTTTTTTGTCTTTTTGAAGTTGTTGTTGTTTTCTCCCACCCACCCCCACCTTGTTGAGATTGATTGTAAGTGGGGTGGGTGGGGGAGAAGGAGTGAAAGGGTTGGAGATATATTGATGATATTTCTTGCTTCACATTTGACTCAAATAATAGAAACATATATACAGCCAATGACTACCAAAATAGCCAGACTTTCTTACGGACTTTAGTGGCGGCTTGTCTTTCACTCCTCCAAATTGAAGATGAATATTCTAAAGAGTAGTGGTCTCTCTGCGCTGGCAGTGTGAAAAAAAGGAAGGAAAAATTCATTAGGCAACACATGCTCCTTCCCAATTACCTTTTCAGCATAAAAGCAGACTGTAGATCTCAGTTGTCTTCTTTAATAAATTTGCCAAAGCTTTGTAACATACCAAGGCAAAATATCATTTGAATTTAGTTGTTTTGTGTTTTATCCGCATTTTCAATCACATTTTGTCAGATTCACTCAATCCGTTACTCCTCATAGATCACATGATTAAATTATCAATTTCAACAATTTAGTTTTCATTTTTCAGTCATATTTCTTAACCACAATATTGGATATAATTATACAAATATTATTTAAAATGTATATATTCTATATATTTAAAAAAAAAAAAAAATTTTCTTTTTTTTTTTTCACGCTGGGCTACTGTTATACAAGGTGAGCAAAAAAAAACAAACACTCCTTGATTTGAAATTGTCATAGCATCAAAACTTACTGGAATATGGTGACATCAAATGCATTGACTCAAAATATTTCTTTTCTCACCAGCAGAATCTCTGTGCACCCCTCCCACCACAAGCAGTCACAATATCAAAACTTACTGGAATATGTTTATAAATATCATGACATCAAATGCATTGACTCAAAATATTTCTTTTCTCACCAGCAGAATCTCTGTGCACCCCTCCCACTGCCAGAGAGCAGTGAAATATCCAAGATGGTGCTCACCCCACAGCAACGTATATTTTCTGCTCACCCTGTACAACATCCCATTCAGATGTCTATTTGAAGACCCTTACCCCACATATAAACAAGAAATGATTACTGTGGTCTAACTCTGCCATCATGCAGATAAGTATCCAGTGTTATTCCTGTGGGATCAATTTGTAAGTTCCATGTGTGAGGCAACTTCAAAAAAAAAAAAATAAATAAAAAATAAAAAAAGATTTTTAAAAAATCAGATGTATCTGTTCTCTGAAAAAAGCACTAAAAATCCATTTTATTTTTCTTCTTTTCACACACTATTCTTAATCATTTTCATCTTGTTTTTCCACTGGAAATATTATGTATCATATTATTTGCACCCCAAACAAACAAAGAAATTTATAATTGACATGCATTTAACCAGTAAAAATATCTTAACTAAAAAATAGCAAATATATGCACCCTCCGAATGCAAGTATTTAAGTTTTAATGTAATAACATTATTACATTAAATTAGAAAGGCTAATGAAACTAAACAAGAATGAAAATAAAAAGATTTTAAACAGACAAGGGTATGATCGAAAAATTGAAACTTAATTTTCCATCACCCCCATCTTTCATTGCTAAATTTCCCTAATTTAAAAATAGGAAGTTAAAAGGTCAAATTTAAAATAGGAAGTAAAGAATAAAATTAGTTATTTCTTCTTGTTAATGGCTTTCTTTTAATATTTATTGAAAGATTTTTGCTTATATTCATAAGATAAAACCAAACAATTAGAAATCAATAATACTGAGCACATATTCATTAAAATCAAATTTTTGATATCAATATGCAAATTAGCCTTCCCGTTCACACTGTAAACTGATATTTTGTTGTATATATAAATACAATTTCATGTTATTAGTATGTAGATAAGGCCAACTATTAATAATGTAAAACAATTTTATCAATAATGGAAGTTTAAATAAAAATAAAATCATGGAGAATGTGATGTAAATAACTAAGGGAATTGTGACTTGAGTAGTAATATAGTTTCAGTTACAGACAGAAAAACACACAATCTCCATTCTAATAAGATTTTTATTTATTTACATTATCCTTTTTTTCTTTTTTAAAGAAATTTCCCATAATTGAATATCAGTGGAGGAAGGATATACATTGCCCTAAATAAAATCCCTATGGGTTAAAAATAAATATTAATTATCAGGCATAAATAAGAATCTTGTACAAATAAAATTATATATATGTTTAAATTCTTCCATAAAAGAATGAATACATCTAAATGATAGTTTATATATATATATGGGTAGTAAAATATGGAAAGAAATCCGACTATGTAGAAATGTAAATAAAATTAAAAAAAAAAAAAAGTACTCCAAATAAATTTATTTGTAGATAAAAACTGAAATATTTTTGTCATTTACAAATAAACTTATCTTTTTGAATACTTTGTTTTCTTATTTACATTTCTACATACAACCACCCAGATACACACCCATATATTTTGGGAGAATAAGTGCTTAATTGGAGTCGTACCTAATTTTGAAAATTAATTAATTAATAATGAATTAGGCGGGAATACCTATTTAAATGTATGGCTAAACAAATCGAGAAAAATCAATCTCTGTATGTACATTTCGGCCTATTAGGCCTCATCAGCAGAGCTATAGATCGGAAGACCGCCCTGTGCGTGATTTGAAACCGGACTGCCAAGCTGACAGGCCGATACCATTTAAATAGGTATTCCTGCCTAATTCATTATTAATTAATTAATTTTCAAAATTAGGTACGACTCCAATTAAGCACTTATTCTCCCAAAAATTGTCAGCAAAAAGCCATTCCAAACACACCGTGTTTACAACTTATCACACCCACATATATATATAATATATATATATATATATATATATATATATGAGGAAGAATGAATAAAGAAAAGAAAATACAGAATGGATAATAAAAGATGAATTTAATCAATATCACTTACACATGTGTTTCGGTCAGTTTATCTATGTGTACACGATTCAAACTATTATTATCATTAAATAAACAAATGAAATGAAATGATAATATTCATTTGTTTATTTAATGATAATAATAGTTTGAATCGTTTACACAAGATAAACTGACCGAAACACATGTGTAAGTGATATTGATTAAATTCATCTTTTATTATCCATTCTGTACTTTCTTTTCTTTATTCATTCTTCCTCATATTGTCGCATTCAATTCCAATTCCATTTTTACATATATTATATATATATATATATATATATATATATATATATATATATATGAATATAGGAGGGTTGGAGTAAAATCCGACAATGAGGTGAGGTAAAAGGAAAAGTGAACAAAAAATAATGACCCAAACAAGTAGAAGAGAAATATTTCCTCCTAACGCGAAGAACATCAGTCTAACTTTGAAGAAAGTTAGACTGATGATGATGTTCTTCGTGTAAGAAGGACAAAATATTTCTCTCCTATTTTTGTTCACTTTTCCTTTACCTTATATAATATATATATATATATATATAGGCAGGTAAATAGGTATAATCTGTAATCAAATGAAAAAAAAAAAAAAAAAAAAAAAAAAAAGAAGCATTTATTTTACACGAATATTCATTTTTCAACATAATCTTCTTTCAGTGATGTATATTAATCACATACATTACACAGTGAAATTTCCAGATTAAATATATATATATATCTAAGTTTGGGTAGCAGATACATGAAGTCAGTGTCTCACCTATGCAATTTACAAACCAAGCCACTTGGTTTGAAAATTGCAGAAGCAAGAAAATGTCAGTTACCAAGCACCATTGACTTCATACCTCTGCTACCTTAACTTAGATATACATGCTCTATCAATGTTACTGAGCACTCTTTACTTATGAATATAGTAAACTATATTATCAATATTAACATATATATATATATATATATATATATATATATATATAAGAATTCCTGAACTATTTGTTAAATTACACAGAACGAATCTGGAAAGGAGGCAGCCTAATAACAGGACAGGGTTACCAGTAGAATAGATATGATGTTGCAAAACCCAAAATCTGTAAATATACTGGGGTAACATAGCTAATGACCTCCTTTAGTGCATTTTGGCAATGTTTAACAAGCCTAATATACATACATACATACATACATACACACACTCTCACCCTGTGAGACTGCCTAAAGAAACCTTATATTGTGAGCTTTCCACTGATACCTGTTCCTTGAGTGGCCCAAAATGCTGATACAAGGGTCAACTTAAGATTCTGAAAGATATGGAATTGACCCAGTTGACCTGAGAAACAGAAATATTAGATTGAAAGCAATGGAAAAAGACTATCCATGCAGTCACAAAAAAACCTTGAAATGCCACAAGCATTGGACAAAGCTGCCTGCCATTTCTTGGAATAGTTCCATGGTAGAATTGCTCTTAGAAGCCAACTCAGAACCTAGAAACCAAAAAAGTATTCCTCTTCAAATTCTGAGTAAGAGTGAATGTCCATGACTCACAGATCCACTTTATCATATAGTTATTTACTGAGCTTGGCTTAGATGTGACACAAGGCCAGAAGAATGGGGCACCCAGTGAGAATCGAACTCACTAACAATGATCTGCAAATCTACCTTGCTAACCATTATACCACATGAGGTGCCCAGGTTATTTACTAAGCATAGCTTACATGCGGCACAAGGTCAGAAGTATGGAGCACCCAGTGAGAATCAACTCAATAACAATGGTTTGCCAATCTAGCTTGTTAACCATTACACTATGTGAGGTACCCCCCCCCCACTCCCTGTATATATAACATTACTTCTTATTATCAAGAATTAAATTGCTTTGAGTTATTGTCAGGTCACAATGAAGCAATGAGGAGTCTGATCACTACTTAGATAGGTAATCACTTAAGCAACCACAGGTACTATAAACAACCCAAGGCCTGTATGCCTAAGTAAAGCAAAACGGACAGTGAAAAAGCTTAACCTTTTTTTTTTTTTTATTGCCCCAAATTTTAATGAAACTTCAATGTCTTAGACACACATAGGAAGTGATTATTTTCCTTGATTATTGTTGTCAAAATTCCCATAGTTATAGGATTACATCACTGACGACAACCACCAGCGCCCCAAATGTAGGAGCATATATTTAAAGTATAGTGAAAATTCATTTCTTAGAATTTTCTTTTCCTTGATTTATCAACCTTATTTGTGACTAGTCCTTTGCTAATGCCGAGTAAGCAGTTGTCAGAATTTGAAAAAAAAAGGTCAAATTGTGACATACGAGGGTGAGTCAAAAAGTAATGCCATTTTGTTTAGGACAGGTATAATTACCAAACACAGGAACATGTATCATACATCAAAATTGAAGTTGGTCCTCTGTGGATCACATCCCTACTTCTCCACATAGTCATTCTCTCAATAGCAATGTGGAGAAGTACGGATGTGATTCACAGAGGACCAGCTTCATTTTGATGTATGATACATGTTCCTGTGTTTGGTAATTATTCCTCTCCTAAACAAAATGGCATTACTTTTTTTACTCGTAGAATGATTTTGAACTGTCACTTTATGATATTGTAAAGAAATTGAATCACTCTCTTTCATCAATTGACATTTTCCACACAAAATTAGAAAACTGGAAATTATTCATCAAAATGAAAGTTGTGTCTGCAAGAGAAAAAAATCACTGCCTTGTCGGTTGGGGCAATAGAATACTCGGACTGCGCATGTGCAGAGGGGTAAGACACCCCAATGGGGCCGTAGGTGTCGACCCGTGATACGATTAAGTACAGAATTCTGGTGGCAGAGCAGTCAATGACATACATAAAAATGGACTGGTCCATTATTTAGCTGAGGTGACGACACTCATAAGAAATAAGAATTCAGCGGATAAGAAATGCCAGATAATCAGGATTTACATTTTGGCATTTCATTTTGCCTGATTTTGACAGCCTCGTTTTTAACCAGAGGGTGTAGCAAGATGATAACAGTCGTACTAATAAGGAACACGTGCATTAATATATATATATATTTATTTAAATACTCTTTATAGAGTCTAAATATATTTTTTCACAAACATGTTTTGTTAATTGCTTGAAGATACAAAAATTATAAGGGAACTTTGACAACTTTTTGTTCAATTCTGTTGAGACTTTCTTATTTTTTTATTAATCTTGGATAATCTTACTTTTCACAAACCACTTTTAACATGAAACAAAATTGTAAAGAATTGAAAAATAAAACAAAATATTATTGATTATGATCATCCTGAGACTAAGCAAAGTCTGGCATAAGGTCATTCTTGGACCACACAGTGAGGATCAATTTCATCAATTTTTTTATAGATTAGAATAATAATCATTTCATTACTATAAATGGTCAAAATTTCTAACTTCTGAGGTTTCAAGAAAAAGAAGAAAAAAATAATAACCCTCAAAAATTAGGACCCCCCCCCCCGCCCAAAAAACAAAAACAAAAAAAACTTTGAGATTTTTGTGTCAGAGTCAAAATGAATGAAAATAATTTTACTTATATTTCTCTTTGACAGCCAACTCCAACAATTCAAGTTTCAAAAACCAGGAGACAGGTTACTTTTTATTTATTATTTTCATTTGTACTTACTTAAAGGACGTCTTTAGCAGCATTTAAGCTCAATGTCAAGTCTTATCCTACTTATAGAATTTCTATCACTAATTGCAAATAAATAAATAATGTGGCCGGGTTAACTCAAACGGTAGAGTGTTCGGCTAGAAAACACAAGGTTCCTAGTTCGATACCGGTCCTCGCCAACTCAGCGTATGAGTAGCACAGGGATCTGTGTGATAAAGTAAGGAGCTGATAGTAGGTGTGGTGCTCCACCTCAGATGCTAAAATCAATCTCCTTGGTCTAGCACTATTGAAAAGGGATAGACTCCCTCGCTGACTGGCTGATACCGACTTTAGGCCGCCCCGACGACTTTTTACTACTACTATGTAATTGCCATTTAATAGTTATCTCCCTTGAGAAATTAAAATAATCAAAGTGAGTGTCTACAGAGTTCCCCATCTATTATTAAGTTGCACAGTGGACTGGAAATTATATTATTCTATAAGTCTGAACTTTTTACGGTTGTTGCCCAAACAAAAATCTGCCGTTTTTACTGTATTATCTTATCTAGCAAGAATATTTGCCCTTTGAGAGTAAATATTAGTTTTAATGCAATGAAATATACTAAATTAAAAAGACTAATGAAATTAAATAAGAATTCATATAAAAAGATTACACATATTTTAATTATATTTTAATTGGTTTCTATATAAAATCATTCAAAAGATTGATTTTAATATATTGGAGAATAAAACAATAATATTAGAGATCCTTAATACCAAGTAATTATTTATTAAACCCAGTTTTGTTAAAACCATTATGCGAATCAACCACACCATATATTATGTAAACCTTTATTTCTTAGTGATATATAAGACACATTGTAGAGTTTTAAACACACTAATAACATGGATGTTTTGATGCAAATCTAACTCAGATTTTCACAGTGAATTCATTAATAAATAAGATTTATTCTATGTATTAAGGATTTTGACTCTAAATTAAATACTCATTGATAAACTTACACAATTCCTGAGGGTATTGTGATGTAAGCAGTGATGTAGTTTTGGTTACAGACACCAAACTCCTATATAAAGAAGACATATACAAAAACTGAATCATAATATAGATGAATTGGTAATTTCCACCTTTAGTTGTTAAAATTCCTAGCAAATAAGGCAATCAGAGTAACCTCCCTTGACTTTCACTTTGAAAGTCTCCATACACAATAAACAAATCTTAGAAACTTTTTCGAAAACAATACAAGTGCAGGATTTAACACAAAAATATCATAAAATGTGTTCTTAATAATAATTAAGTTCATTTCAGATAATGCACACGCACAATTTTATACTAGGAATTTTAACAACTAAAAGGTGAACATTACCGATGAATTGCTCTCTTGTGAGCTTATATTTGTATATTCAATATACACACTATGGTTATTTCCTATAAGTCTAACATAAACAAAGGGGAACCACTCTTGACTGATAGATTATTTATTTATTTATTGATCTACTAGGAAAAAAGAAGACAGGGTTAGGGTTAGGGTTTAGGGTTAGTTTAATGGGAAAATAAATAAATAATTTATCAGTCAAGAGTGGTTCCCCTTTGTTTATTATGGTATAATTAAGGTACACATCCTGAGTTTACAGCTGCATCATGATATACATTCTTAGTTGAATGGTGATGATTTTAAATCCGTTTGCTTTCAACTCAAACATTCAGTTGAGTCAACAATTTCTTCGTAAACATTTCATTCAAGTTATAAATACTCAAGTTAAATAATATCAGACAGCATTGTCTCTACTGGCTGGGAATGTCCGCTAGTTGGATGATGGACGAATCCCAAAGGAAAAACCTCTATGCAGAATTTTTAGCTGGCAAGGGACAGATTGGTTGTCCCCAGTTGCGATTTGAGGATGCTTGCAGGTGCTTTAACATCACCCCCTTCCAGCTGGGAAAATTTGGCTCAGGACCGCCCTCGGTGGCGTCAGACTCTCCGTAGCAGGCTATTCATGAAGCCAAGAGGTCCAGAAGGAATAGATGGCAACAGAGCATTGGCACACCAACATCTTCAGGGACAGCCTTTACATACGACATCTGGGGTCAGGGCTGTTTTTTTAACATTGGTTTGGTTTGGTTTGTTTTGGCATATCAACCTCAGTGGGTTATTTAATGCTGACAAAGTTGTGAAATAAATTCATTCTTAATGCATAATACAATTTTGTTTATAAACTCATGGTTTTCTATTTAACCCATAGATGGGACCCTAACAGGTACTACCACTCCGAGTCAGAGTGGACCAGGGAGCAATGGTGATGAAGGGGTGCTCCACATTCCCCAAACCTCCAAAACTGGAACCTCACCATCAGATAGAGTTTAATGTCATCCTCAGAACATGTAGACCCTCAGTCACCACCTTCTAGCACCCATATGATAAAAAAGGGTTGGGGCTTGCCATAAAGGTAATAGGTTTGGGAAAATCATATAGGTGCTAGGGCTTGACGTTTTTAACATTGGTCTTCACAGTCACAGAAGGTACTGTAGGTTCAGGGGACAAGACTCCAATGCCGATGAATATTAGACATAAAAGTCCCAATATTAACGTAGGATTGGAAAAATGTATCACAAGATTACAAGTATGGGGCATCCAGTGAGGATAAAACTTGCTATTACTTGTAGTAATGGATCTGTGAAACTAGCTTGCTAACCATTACACCACAATTGGATGCCCAAAAGGTTTATACCATTGAATCATAGTAAATCAGAATTTAATTATTTATATGTTGTAGGTATGTACTGCGAGACTAGTTTGCTAACCATTATACCATGATGAGATGCCCAGGCAACATCTGTTTCCAGTGCCAGTTCTGTTAATTCCCAGGAATTACAAATTTAATCTTTGTTCCATACTCTTTTGGATTGGTTGTTTTATGGCATATCAAACCTCGGTGGGTCATTTAATGCCGACAAAGTTTTCAAATAAATTCATTCTTAATGGATAATCACATTTTGTTTATGAACTCCTGTTTTTCTATTTAACCCATAGATGGGACCCTAACAGGTACTACCACTCCAGGTCAGAGTGGGCCAGAGAGCAATGGTGATGAAGGGGTGCAGTGAAAGTTAATTTGTCACCCATAGAGAGCTCTACCGGGTTTTGGGAGCATAAAATAAGTCATTATTTCTAAACTCTGACAGTGTAAAAAAAACTCCCGTCACTATAATTTGTGATAACCAAATACAAATTTATGCCTGGAGAAAAAAGATGCAAAAAAAAAAAAAAAAAAAAAAAAAAAAAAGAAAAGACCAAAACATATGCACCCCCTAAAAATAATAGACCGGCATTATTGTAATGGCTAAAAGAAAAATAGGAAAAGAGTTGCCTAAGTTAAATATGCTCAAGTGCTTAATACTCTAAGTAGAGCAAATAATAATAGTAAAATCTAAAGAGTCAGAAACTACCCACCTAGGTTTATTCTAACAAATCATCAGGATAATTCTCATCAGAATTACCCTGATGATCCATAAGGAGAAACCTAGGTAAGTAGTTTCTGACTCTTTAGATTTTACCATTATATATATATATATATATATATATATATATATATATATATATATATATATATGGTACAGGAGAATTTATATAACACTAAAAGTGGAGGAATCATATGTAATTAGGGAGGTAATATCTTATTATGGAATAAAATAAAGGGGGATACACAAAGACCTTTTCGACCGGTACTTTTCAAGTATATACACCAGCGACGAATAAAAGTCAGATTGAATTTCTTATACAATCTGACTTTTATTCGTTGCCGGTGTATATACTTGAAAAGTACCGGTCGAAAAGGTCTTCGTGTATCCCCCTTTATTTTATATTTTATTCCATAAAATATTACCTCCCTAATTACATATGATTCCTCCACTTTTAGTAGATATATATATATATATATATATATATATATATATATATATATATATATATAGATAGATAGATAGATAGATAGATAGATAGTTAGTTAGTTAGTATTAATGCATATCTCATTGTTTGTCAATCTAAAAATATTTATACTAATAATTTTATGCATCTTACACTTAATACTTAGTTTTTCATTTCATTGAGGCTATAGAAAAATCAAGTCTCTTTTCTTTGAAATATTTTCTATTCTGTAAACCATACACCATCAAAAAGTGCTGTAGATATTATTATCTCAGTTGTTGCTGGTTGATGCTAATACATAAGATAAAACTCAAACCTCAAGAGAATATTATGTTGCCTTTAATTAGTCAAGTGTAAAACATTCATTTTAGATGAATTTATTTAATTAGAAAAAATTAAGATACTTTTCTTTGATCTGATATCAGATTACTAGTCTGAGAATCTTGTACGAAATGGGGTTTAGTCCTACTTAAATAGTTCTAGGTTAAAAGAGAATTGAATCAAATGTAAATTATTCAATCAGACTAAATTCTCATAGAAGAAAATTAAATGATTTAGTCATCTACAGTTTCCTTTACTTATTTTTTTTTTTCAAACATGTTTTGTAAAAGATCAGTGGAGAGTAGTTTTATTTGAGCACAAAAGTTAACTAGAAAATCAAGAATTTATCACTTGAAATTATCAGTAACCCCCCCCCCCAAACAAAAAAAAACCTTGCTTTAGTTATTCTTTGATGCTGAAGTTTAATGAAGCATAAAATTGATGCAAATTTTAACTCGTGCTACAAAGAACATTTTTATTTGTTGGATTTTTAATTCTGTTAACAGACAGTAGTGAAAAAAAAGAAAGAAAAAAAAAAAGGAGTGCTATATTTATAATATGGATAACAGACAAGTTGGATAAAGGTTTTTCTTAACAACTTAGTTGTTTTGGTTTCATTTTGTTTCTTTGTTTAATGGCATATAACTTTTGTGGGTTATTTAATGCCAAAGCCATCTCTGTAGAAGAACAGTAATGGTACTTTTTAACCCATAACTGGGAGGGGGGGGATAAAAGGGTTTATACTTTATTCCCAAGGGTGTTAGTCTGAAAAGGAATGTAACAGTGCGGCTAGAATTCAAACTCAATTATTACGATGTCATAATCCAGCACATTAACCCACTATGAACTTCCCTCACACAAATTAGTTATAATGCGGAACAATTGAAGTATATGGGATTATTCCTGGGGATAGTTATGGCCTGATTCAGTTGTTAAAGTAAAAGACAATATATCTCCATCTTTCTAACACACGTGGGCATGCCTACAAAGTCAGAAAACAGCACTGCTCACGTGACTTTCGGAAACATTTTTTCACGCTCAGAATTGCGGAGACATGGAATAAACTGCCCGCGTCTGTTGTAGGCTGCCGAAGCACTGAGTCTTTCAAAGCCTCCATGCTTCCTGTAGTCCGCCAACACTATACCTGATGCCACTCTCCACATACATATGCACACGCGCACACACATACATGCATATTACTACTGTAAACTGTTCATGTTCCCGACACTAATACATTATTCTGTGTACTTGACATGCGACTTTGATCAGTTGTGGTGCACCTGACCACTGTACACAATAAATTTCATTATTATTTTATTCACTAAACACAATTATACAGTGTATATGTGTGTGTGCGTGTGTATACAAATCTGAGTAATTATTAACTTAAAGTGCCTAAAAACAGTTATTAAATTCACATCTGTGTGTCTACACATTGTGTCTTCATCCCAGCAAAAAATAATGTAAAACAGTTTGTGGTTGTGAGAAAAACACAATGAATAATAATAATATGGTGGCATAAGAAGAAACACAGCAATAACAAGACGACAAAGTGAGGAGATGGGCGTTGAGACTAAGAGGGTATGCCACAACTCTTCATTCAATTTTTCATGGCATAAATACTGCCAAAATGTAAATATTGCCAAAGAAGAAATGTCCTCCTGTCTTTTATAATCTTGTGCACCCTTATTTGGTAATATGTATTTACCTAACCCCTCCGCACAAGCAGGATGTGACACAAGGTCAAATTCTTAAGTGGAGTTTAACAGGTTTGAATTCAGAATTTTCCTTCTCCTAGAACAGTTGCAATACCACAGTTATAGAGCCCAGTCTTTCATATCATTTACCCATAGCTGGAAGGAGAATAGTTGGATTCATATCTTTCCACCCAAGTATTAGCGCTGTGTGAAATGCAAACAGCCTCATTCAGGATTTGAACTGGGATTGATGTGTCCATTTCCTATGATAATAACCATTACACCACAATCACATCCACTTTTGTAATAATGCATTTATACAAACAATCAAAACACACACAATCTTTTATATAAAATCATTAAACAAGTTTAAATTCTATGCAGAGGTTTGGTTTGTTTTATGGCATCAACCTCACTGGGTCATTTAATGCCGACAAAGTTTTGAAATAAATTCATTCTTAATGGATACTCAATTTTTTTTTATAAACTCATATTTTCTATTTAACCCATAGATGGGACCCTAACAGGTACTACCACTCCGGGTCAGAGTGGATCTGAGAGCAATGGTGATGAAAGGGTGCTCCACATTCCCCAGCCCTCCAGAACTGGAACCTCACCATCAGATAGAGATTAATGTCATTCCTAAGACATGAAGACCCTCAGCCATCGGCTTCTAGCACATATGATAAAAAGGGTTGGGGCTTACCATAAGTGCAATAGGGTTGGGGCAATCATATAGGTGCTAGGGCTTGACGTGACCAGCCGACCACTCATCTAGGCCAAGTAAGGACAAAAGTGGAGTGTTGTTTATGCAGAGGAAAAAAAAGTTTTCTAACAAAATTAATCAGTTGATTACTTTATATTTCCATATAATCTATGCACGCAGGAACAAATGTTGAAATAATTACACTGTAAAAAATAACTTTTCCTCTCATTACTTAATTTAATCTGGAAAAAAATGTTAACCCATTTAATAAATTTCCATGATAATTTCATTAAAATGCCGTACACATATCTTTGTTTCTTTATATGGATATATAATCACATCACATTACTTACTTACTTATTGAATAAATTAAACACCTAAACTGAAACACTTTTGAAAATAAACAAGTTAAAAATGAAACAAAAATAGTTACTTCAATAGAATTTTTTTAAATTCACAATGTGGGTGGCAATATTTGGTTTAATTTAGTTATGAAGATTATAAATAAAATTCAATGTGAGTTTACTTAAGTCTGGTTAGTATTTGATCCAGAAATTTCTTCCTAAACATTTCATTCAAGTTAAATAATATTAAGACATAAAAGTACCAATATTAATGTATGGGGAAAATGTATCACACACAATAGGTATTTACTGAACAGGTTCACCGCGTGTGTGACACAAGCACAGTAATAATTATCCAATGCCAAACTTTTTTAGACCTTATTTTAACAATACAGGTATCACAAGGAAACAAGAAAAGTTTGGGCCAGACTTTGATCTGTTTACCAAAACGTATTGGACTTTTAACCTGGAATAATTGGAAAGAATTTGTTTAATTTTTCAAACCATATTACCCCTTTTTGATCTCGATTAAGAAAGGACGTTTTTCATTTACACCGTCAATATCCGGTTGTTTGTTAGGGTTAGGGTTAGGGGTTAGTTTTATAATTTAAAAAATAATCTAAAAATTTTAAAATTAAAACAACCGGATATTGACGGAGTAAATGAAAAACATGTCCTTTCTTAATCGAGATCAAAAAGGGGTGCCTAAAGGTCATATGGTTCAATTTTTCCCACAATGACTAATTTAACGTATGGAATGTAGAAGCAAACCAACTAAATACAATCATTATTTTCTATTGCCCAGTCAAGTGAGGCTTAGAATACACTGCAGAACAGTAAGATTTGGAGGAGTGTAGAGTACCCTTTCATTGACATTACTCCCAGGTCCACTCTGGCTTGGAGTGGTAGTACCTGTTAGGGTCCCATATATAAGTCAAATAGATCTACTTAAAAATTGTTAAGAAAAAAATTGTTAAGAAACAACTGCACATATCAATGTACAATGAACACAATTCCTTAACCTCTAACTCTAGATGGGTTTACATGATGTTAAAATCAATCAATCATTATTCTTTAAATAACTTAGGTGTCTGGCAACTGACCTGGTAAACGCTCATAAGGTCATTAATCATCTTAACAACAGCAACCTTGAGCACCTTTTTGATCTCCATCTTTCTAACACACGTGGGCATGCCTACAAAGTCAGAAAACAGCACTGCTCACGTGACTTTTGAAAACATTTTTTCACGCTCAGAGTTGCGGAGATATGGAATAAACTGCCCACATCTGTTGTAGGCTGCCGAAGCACTGAGTCTTTCAATGCCGCCATGCTTCCTGTAGTCCACTGACACTATACCTGATGCCACTTCTCCACATACACACACGCACACACATACATGCATATTACTACTGTAAACTGTTCATGTTCCTGACACTAATACATTATTCTGTGTACTTGACATGAGACTTTGATGAGTTGTGGTGCATCTGAGCACTGTACACAATAAATTTCATTATTATACCATAAAAAAAAGAAGAATTTATCTTTACTCAGTTTTGATAGTAGGTTGTTAATATACAGTAAAAAGAATTTATACCAAGAACTTAATTAATTTAATTAATACAAAAAAAAAGATCTTATTTCTATATTTATTTTGTAGGGGCCGGGTTAACTCAGTCGGTAGAGCATTCGGCTAGAAACCACAAGGTTCCTAGTTTGATACCGGTCCTTGCCAACTCAGTGTATGAGTAGCACAGGGATCTGTGTGGCAAAGTAAGGAACTGATGGTAGGTGTGGGCTCCACCCCAGACGCAAAAACAATCTCCTTGGTCTAGCGCTATTGAAAAGGGGATAGACTTCCTCGCTGACACCTATTTTAGTCCACCCCGACGACTTTTAAAATATTTAATCGAAATTTTGTTAATTTTGAAGGTGCAGAATTATGTCTAAGTAATTCATTTAAGGAGCTGTACAATACGCCACCTGCACCTAATGGGGCCACCTGTTGGCTGTGTATGGCGACCAGTAATGTTCTAAAGATGTGATCCTGGTGGATGAGAAGTCCATAACCCGGGTATTAAGTAGTTATATGTTCTGCTAGATGTGTGGTTGGAGAGGCTCGATCTGATCAATCAGCTGGTCATGTCAAACCCTAGAACCTATATAGTTAAGTCCTGACTGTATTCATCAAAATGCTCTAATGGAAAACAAAAAAACCAACTCTTTATCTAGAAAGTAGTAGCTGAGGGTCAACCACCAAGTTTAATACACATGTAGTTTCTTCTAATCTAATACACATTAAGTTAATAAAAAAATTCAACTAATATATCAATAGATATGAAGTTAAATTATTTCTACCAATTTATAAAACAAAACCAACAAAAATATTTACCTACAAACTACTTGCTTACAAATCATAGATACAAAAATAAAATGGCATTAAATAGCCCACAAGGGTTGATATGCTATTAAACAAAATAACCAACCAAACAAAATTTTCTAATTTTTGTCTTATTCACTAAAACAAGATTTAGCATTAAATAAACCACAAGGGTTGATATGCCATTAACCACCAACCAACTTAACTTTTATAATGTTATGTAGAAGAGAGGAAAGAACAGAGTTCGAGTCTTGCTTGGTGCCACATACTTCTGGCCTTGAGCCAAAACTAAGCACTGCTTAATAAATAATGATACTACACTCAGCTCACAACACGAAGGGTGAAGAGAGGGCTGATACAAGGTAGAACTACTGAGAAGTGACGATTTGATCCTAAGCAGAGAGTACAAATACAACACTGACCTTCGGCATAGATCCATATGTAGATAATTTCATTTTATTTTAATAGGCACTATGCGAGTATATTCTGTGTTAAAAGAACTAAGGGAGGTAACCATAAATTAAATTACTACAAACACATTTATCTCCCTTACCTTATATTATCATTATTTTATTTATTTATTTATTTGATTTTTACGTAGGAATAAATATTTTACGCCATTAATTTTTTCTTAAGTTTGAAACGAGAAATTATTTCGAAAATTTTATGCGAGTAGTTTCTAATTTTTTTTTATACAAATAGAATTCACCTTAGTTTAATAATTTCTGGCAAAGCTAGAAACTTAGAAAAATCAGTTACCTGGCTTAAATAAAAATAACCTTCATTGTTTGTAGTAAATAAGATACATTCCCATGTGTCCTGTTATATAATGAACATCTCCCCCCCCCACCAATTCACTTGATTTGGGCATAACATATTTAATACCTTTTATTAAAAGGGCCGGGTTAGCTAAGTCGGTAGAGTGTTTGGCTAGAAACCACAAGGTTCCTAGTTCGATACCGGCCTTCACCAACTCAGTGTATGAGTAGCACAGGGATCTGTGCGATAAAGCAAGGAGCTGATGGTAGGTGTGGCGCTCCAACTCAGATGCAAAAAAACAATCTCCTTGGTCTAGCGCTAGTGAAAAGGGGATAGACTCCCTCACTGTATGGCTCATACCGACATTAGGCTGCCTCGATGACTTTACTAAAGTTATATAAAAAGAAAAGTTTGCTAAGTTGGATTTATTTAAAGAAATTAAATTTGACAATAAAAAATGGTTTATTAGGGAAAAATTACTTTAAATTGGGAGGATCACATCGTTGGCAATTATGTTTAGACCTTTGGACAGATTAGATACATTGTTTACATATGAGAATGGGTAATTTCCACCTTTAGTTGTTAAAATTCCTAGCATAAAATTGTGTGTGAGCATTATCTGAAATGAACTTAATTGTTATTAAGAACACATTTTATGATATTTTTGTGTTAAAGCATGCAGTTGTATCGTTTTCGAAAAAAGTTCTATGATTTGTTTATTTCGCACGAAGACTTTCAAAATAGCTACCGGCTTAGTTCAAAGTGAAAGTCAAGGGAGGTTATTCTAATTGCTTTATTTGCTAGGAATTTTAACAACTAAAGGTGAAAATTACCTGAGAATGTGTATTTATGAGGGGGAGAAAGAGAACAAATGGATACTAAATAAATTATTCAAAAAGAAAAAAAAAAAAAAAAAAGCTGCCTATAAAATCTAAAACAACCAGCAGCATTTTTTTTTTTACATCACCTTTTATAGATATGATCTCCTGTCCTGCCCCAGAATAATCATCGAGCTCAGCCTTAGGAGTCTGTCCCCTCACCCAACTCCTGTTAGCACCTGATCCATCACACTAAATGGGGAAGTGGTTAATCCCTGATGCTTGAGGTACTCCTGAGGAATACTGATGAAGTTAAACTATATTTTTGCACCACTCACTCATACACACAACAGCCCCATACAATAAACTTGACCTTGAGCTATATCCTGGTGGATGTGGGTTAGGGGGGGTGGGGCAGAGTGAATGGGATGGTAAATTTGTATATCATGGCTATTTTCTCTTTTGTAATGAAACCCCAGAAAGAAAAAATAACAAACCTGATAATTTTTGTTTTAGATTGACAATCTGGAAATTCCATTTAGAACGAGGCAAAAACAACCCGAAATTTTAACAAACATTACAAGGGCAAGTCAAAGGTTTTGCAGTAGTTTGGTATGTGCTAGTTTGCGGCATGTATATCACATGTCCGAAGCAGTTCAAGTTGTGTTAGGTAGCCACTGTGGTTGGTAGTATCATGGTAGTTGGTGTGCTAACATGTTGTGCATTGCTTCACTCCTTGTGATTTGAAAGCCGCACGGATAGATGTGCAATATAGTCTAATTCGGAAACTTATGCTTTACATGTTTGAAGTGGGTCGTAATGCCGCAGAAGCAACCAAATAGATTTGTTGTGCAAAAGGTAAAGACGCAGTTGATCACAGTACAGTAACCAGATGTTTGAAGAAATTTCACTTGGGTTACAAGAACCTCAATGATCATGCAAGTTCAGGTAGATCTAAAACCATGGATTCCAAGGCCGTTCCCTAAAACCATAGAGGCGAATCTGGCAAGTAGCACTCAGAGAGTATCAGGCGAGCTCAGTATCTCATTAGACCAATGTGGTTTTTGTCACCGTTACAACTTTGGCAAAAGCATCTGGAACTGATAAATTCAGCAGCTCCAGATGCTTTTGTGCCTCATGTTACCAAAATATTGCAAAACTTTTGACTCACCCTAGTAAATCCAAATAACAAGTGGAAGAGAGAATCTTCAAAGATCTTACCAATTTAAGCTGGGTGGGTGGGTAGAAATACCTATCTGCTGTCAGGGTGGGGGATGAAAAATGGAAAAAAAAAAAAAAAAAAAAAAAAAAAAAAGAAGAAATGTCTGTCTGCAACAATATTGGTGGGAGTGCAGCAGTTTGACAAAAGGCAATGGGGGGTGGGCAGTAGATGCGCCACATCTGCCACACACTTACCCACCCGTAGAGTCAACAGACGACTTGTGCTCATTTGTTTGTGGTAGTTGTGAAGTTGTTGGTTCTTGCCGTTTTGATTTTCCCTCTCGACACCAGCATGCTGTGAACGTCTGAAACTGGTAAAGGTGCCATTTTATGATTGACAACATCAGAACAAGAATCAGATGGCACATCATCATAATGAGGTGTGAGCAATGGAGTGAGTGAAAAAAAGAAGAGAGAGAGCGAAACGATGAGGCACTGGAAGGGTTCCTATTATACCGACTCCTAGTTATGAAAAATGTGGGGAGGGGGGTCACATTTCAGACAGACAGACAGACACTGAACAGAGAACTCAAAATATGTGGGGAAATAAAAAAAAATAAAAAATTAAAAATTAAAAAAAAAGGAATTAACCAATCAAGGGAGAAGAGAGATTTAAAAAAAAATATATATGAAAGGGGGGGGTGTGGATTCTAAACAAAAAGAAATGGGGTGGGAGAGAAATTTAAATATTGTGTAAAAAAAATTTTTTTAAAGATTTTGTAGACTTCTTGTAGCACAGCAGGTCTGTGATGGGGTTGCAGTTTCAGTAGCAAATGAAGTCATTTTCTATTGTTGTATACTCTCTTTCCTTACTTTCTTTCTTCTAGCATCTCCTCTGGCGTCTGGGCTTCGTCTTGGGGACTTCGTGTCTGGTCTTCCATTGGGGATTTCTCTTTATCAGAAGCCCTGTGTCATTGGTAGTTTTTAGATAATAAGACAAGACTTCGATTTACTTAGATCATATTTTATTCTGAAATCCCCACCAGACTAACTGCGCAGATTGAGTCGGCAGCGTGCATAACACGACTGACCACTGTCGTGGTTTTGGCCGATCTGACTAAAATCTCTTTCTAATCTAAATTGGAAGAGGGTCTTCCCCACCGATTCTCACGGTATCCACCGGAAGGATCAACTTATAACAACCATTTTGGTTTCTACACTACTGTACATAAGTATTAGGAATCTAATAATTATGTAACACTATGGGTTAGGTTCTTAGCTCTACACCTCCTAATTTTGAATTCAGAGTTTTTTTCTCACTTCTAAACTGGTTGCTCTACCAAGGCTGAAGAGTCCAGTCTTCATTACGATTTACCCCATAGTTGGGCGGAAAAGAGAAGGATTCATGCCTTGTGTGAAATGAAACACAGTCTTATCTAGGATTTGAATTTAGCTCATCAAATCCATTTCCCATGACAATAATCCACTTTTATGCCACCCAGACCTCATTGCTTAAGGCACACTCAAACCGTCCTTCGGGGCGGAGGTCTGTGAGCTTCGGCCACTGGACCGGTGAATTGTGTTAAATTAATAGCGTCGATCCCAGGGGGCTGTCCCCCCAGGCAATACCTGCCCCTTTGGGGCAAGGCTGGGTTTATTGCCCAGCGCCTGAGGCGGCGCCCCCCTTGAGGGGAATGCCGACGGGATTGACACAATTTTTGTTCTCTCCCACACTTTAGCTTCAGCTTGTGGGTGGGCCCACGTTAAAACAAGGCCTTGTCCCCAGTCCATACAGGTGGGGTATGAGACAAATAAACACACCTCATGCTTAAAAAAAAGAATAAACAGAAAACGGAAGAGAGTAGTGAATAACACAGTCACAAAAATGTTATTCAGTTATATTATATTTACCAACCCCTCCACATGAGCAGGATGCAACACAGCCAATTTCTTAAGTGAAGTTTAACAGGTTTGAACTCAGTTTTCCTTCTCATAGACTGGTTGCTTAACCAAGCCCAGTCCACCCTACTATTTACCCATAGCTGGATAGAGAATAGTTAGATGCATACCTTTCCCAAGGTTATTAGCATTATATGAGATACAAACAACCTCATCAAGGATTTGAACTCGTGTTCCCAAGTCTCTTTCCTTTGACTAGAACCACGCGCCTCTGTTATTTGGTTCTGCACAAAAAAATATTTACTTTAAAAATTAGATTTTAAGAAAACTACATTGATTAGTATTTAATGTTATCTATTTCTTTCTGTGCATAAAACAATCTAGTTTTATAATAGAGATGATATACTTTGTCATTCAAAGTTTATTTGATCATCCATTTTCCCCCATTTTTGTATATGTTATTTATTAATGTTCAATTTTATTAGGATCAAAATACAAAACCTATTTACAACTGTATATACTATTAAACTATCAGACAAATCTTCATTTTCTTTTTAGTGCACAAATAATTTTTTTTAAATTAAAGATGTTTATGAGAAACCAAGTTTCAATCTTTTACTTTTTATGTTACTTATCTCAGTGGTCAATTTGCAATATTATTTAAATTAAATTAAAGTCAAATTAGTTTAGCTCAGGAATAGGCAACCCTTTTTCAAAAAACATGAGACATAGCTCATCATCAAGTGGGCTATACGACTAAACAAAATGTCAAGGTGATTTTATCAAAGATACCTCAACCATTTTCACTACAGAAGACCATATGCATAAACATCTGCCTTCTCTTTAGTAAAAAAAAATCTTTTCTATAAAAAAAAAAAAATTGAAGTCTTAAGTGGGCCATTTCAGAAATCACCCACCCGTCCTTTGGGACAGGGGTCCAGTGAGCTTTGGCCTCTGGACTGGTAAGTTGCGCTAAATCACTAGTGTCGATCCCAGAGGGCCGTCCATCCAGGCAATACCTGCCCCCTTGACTTAAAGGGGCAGGGCTGGGTTTATTGCCCAGCACTTGAGGCGCCCCCCTTGAGGGGGAATGCCGACAGGATCAACGCAATTTTTCTACCTACCACCCTATGAGTCTCGCTTGTGGGTTGTGCCCACATAAAACGGCCTTGTGCCATATCGTGTGAAAGTGGGACACATGTAAAAACCAGAAAGCATCATGGGTCACAGTTTGCCCATGACTGGTTTAGCTCAATTGAATACTATTTTCTAATGTATAAATCAATCTTATATATAGGTTGACCTTTAATTTAAGATCACAAAATCATTAATTTATACAATCTTTTAAACCAAAATTTACCTCTAGTCTTTCGCATTACATTTGAGTTTCAACCACACAAAATTATTTATCCAGAGGTAGACACCAATATTTTGTCTAAAAATTAGACCTTCAAAATTTTACCTGTACACAAATAAATTATGGCATATTGCATTGGATTTAACGACAATAAGAAACATGTCTGAATTCAGTTTATTTGTTGACTTAAGAATGAAGAGCAGAGATATTTATTTTAGAACTATAATTACAGATTGTAAATCTTAAGTTATATGGTTTCATTTCTATATTATATGACCAAACTGCAATTTAGAGAAAGGAGGATATTGATTGATTTAAACATTGCGAAAGATGTATTATTTGGATTTTTCAGACAGTTGTCCTCATCTTTATTTTTATATACACAAAGTTTCAGCCAATGTGACCCCTGACCTTCTTCAGGGGTTTCTTGTCAAACTCGAGAACCTTCTTGTGTATATAACAATAAAGATGAGATCAATAGTCTAATAAATTAAAATAATAAAGCTCATCTAAAAATATTCAGACAAATATTGGGAAAGATATGTTACTTTTGTTACAATACTATTTTTTTTTCACATTTCAAGTAAATTTTTTTATTTTTTATTTGTTTAAATCCTTTGAAGCCAAGGAGCTGGTATTTGTGCTGCTAATTAGAAGCAAATAAACACATACAACCAGAATTCCGTCCTTTGATTGATTAATTCTATATTGAAGAGCCGAGTTAGCTCAGTCAGTAGAGCGTTCGGCTAGAAACCACAGGGTTCCTAGTTCAATACCGGCCCTCGCCAACTCAGCATACGAGTAGCACAGGGAATTTGTGCGGTAAAGTAAGGAGCTGATGGTAGGTGTGGCGCTCCACCTCAGACACACACAAAACAATCTCCTTGGTCTAGCGCTAGTGAAAAGGGGATAGACTCCCTCACTGTATGGCTCATTAGGCTGCCTTGATCACTTTACTAAAAGAAAAGTTTGCTAAGTTGGATTTATTTAAAGAAATTAAATTTGACAATAAAAAATGGTTTATTAGGGAAAGGGGATAGACTCCCTAGCTGATTGACTGATACTGACTTTAGGCCACCTTTGATGACTTTACTTACTTTACTTTTATTGTCAACAAAATATTGCAATTTTATATTTCATATGAAATTTTATTATTCTTTAATACTTTCTAAATTGTCTATAAAATGTTGTGATAAGTTTTTAAACAACTAGTAAAGAAACTAAATAACAAATTTCGAAATTTTATATTTCCAATTATTCTTTCAAACCAAAAACTCAGGGTGATAGATCTACAGTCGGGTGAGGCTCAGGGTTCGAAGGGTTAAAACAAAGGACACTTGAATGTACCATAATTTCTATTTTCAAACCCTATAAGAGTGAATTTTATGGGTATTATTTTCCTTTGAACTATTAAAATAATACAATTAAGATGTCATCAAAAAGTGAAAACTGATTTATAATCATTAAGACATTATTTTAAATGTTCAGCTCAGTCGGTAGAGCATCTGCCTAGGAAACACAAGGTTCCTAGTTCAATACCAATCCTCACCAACTCAGCGTATGAGTAGCATAGTGATCTATGCAGTAAAGTAAGGAGCTGATGGTAGGTGTGGTGCTCCACCTCAGATTCAAAAACAACCTCCTTGGTCTAGTGCTGGTGAAAAAGGGATAGACTCCCTCGCTGTCTGGGCTGATACCGACATTAGGCCAACCCGATGACTTACTTTATTTAGCTATTTATTTATTTTACTAACAATAATAAAAAAAAATAATTAAAAAAACAAAAAACAAAACACATCAATAATTTTTAAACTAATATCTACTTGGAACAGTTAAAAACAAGGAATTTATTTGTTTATTTGAGCATTATTTAAATAACTTAATTTTATCAAATTGTTTTGGGATAAAAAAAATAACAAACAGGGTATCTCAGAGATTTGAATCAAAATCTCATTAAAAAACCAAAAAAAAAAAAAAAAACCAAACGGTAATAACTGAATAATTACAGAAGACAAACAGGTAAAAACTTTAAATGAGAAAGGGAACATTTTATAAGGTGATGCAAAAATTCCCAGCGTAATCTTTTGCACAATGCTAATTCACTAGAAAGAAGAATAAAAGAAGATTTAATTGAAACTTTTAAAATAATAAATGGAATTACTAATTATGGTAGACACTTTTTATTTTAATATTTCTCCTCAAACTGGAAACTGTCATGGCAGACTTCAAAAAATAAGTCTATTAACAATTGGATTTTTTGCAAACAGAATAATAGATTGTTTTTAGAATAGATTTTGAACAAATTTCCTTATCAGACCAAAAACAGTAATTGCTTACAAATTTTTTTAAGAATAATTTGGATGATTTCAGAAAAAATTGATAAGAATTTAAGAGTGCATTTTTGGGAACTATCAGATAAAGTACTTAAAATTTGATCTGTAGACAGATATATTAACTGTATATATTCTGTGTAATGATTTTTTTTGTTAAAAGTTGATGTGAGAAGAAAGAAAAAAAAAGGAGATGCCTAAGGAGCACAACAAACAAATAAATTCTAGGGAAATCTTTGAAGTGTATTTGAAATTTACTCAGCTCTTTATTGTCTGTTTATGCATATAAGTACATATATTATCAACATATGTAACCAATAGCATAAAAGAGACGTAGTTTAAATACTCCTCAGGAGTAGTCAGCAGTGAGAACCACACTTTCTGCATTCATGTTAGAAACTGCTTATGCCTTCCTTAACTTCTACTCAGAATGAGTTGATTGAAGAGGACTGTCTAATTGTCTGATTTTTCCAGTGACCATTTTAAGAGCTGTTTATAGAAAAGGGATCATTTTACATTATTTTATGTAAAAAAAAAAAAAAATTGTTGAATATAAAATGTACATTCAACACTGCTTAATCTTCATATTTAATCTGGGAAAAAGAGCAGCGGAAATTCTTGGCAATGGATTACTGAAACTTAAGATAATAATGCAGCGGATGCAAGCATGTATCAGGAATGGTTTGCAAAGTTTCAGATTTTGAGCTCAGCAAGAAAGAATGCTTGAGAAAAACTGCAGAATTTTAAAAAAAAACTTTATGGAGTTGAAAGAACGTTTGTAAGCTGTAGCACAAAACTTGTTGAAAAAAAAAAAAAAAAAAAGTTGAATTAGTCAACTGTAGTTTACAAGTCTTAGGTTCTACAATAATTTATAGGAATGAAAATTGTTTATCATTTATATAATTGTCTTTATATAATCATTGAGAATAGATTTATTAAAGACAAAGTGAAGAACATTATAGTGAAATGAAGAACAGGTTTTAACATTGAACATATAATGGAACCTACCGAGAGGGGAAAAAGAAAAAAAAGAAAAAGCAAAGGTCTTTCTTTGGTGAGATTCAATGAGAATTCTTTGAGACAAAATTGAAAAAAATTATGGTGAGATCAAAGACAGGTTTTAACATGTCAAAATAAATGGAATCTACCAAGAGGAAAAAAAAAAGAAAGGCTCTTCTCTACTGGATGAGATTCAATGAGAATTTTTCATTACTAATTACTAGAATCTGAACAAACTCATGTAATGCTACAGTGAGCAACTGATTTCTTTGAATGATACAATACTATAATGAGCAACAGGCTCAGTTGAAAGACGCATACCCCCACCCAGCAAAAAACAAAAACAAAACAAAAAAAAAAAAAATTTTCTTTGCAAGAAAATTGGCTCATCTCATCATCCTCATGTTGCAACATAATATGCATAGAGTTGTAACAAGAAGTCCAACATATATATATATATATATATATATATATATATGTATAAGTTAAAGGAAAGGAATCCAACAGTATGAGTATGAAAAGATGGAATGAAAACATCAGACAATGCTGTTAAAGAGAAAACAATTTATAATATAATCATAGCTGATATTGATCAATATTTCGATTTGACATTTTTCTCCGACCCAAACACCATGGAGTAAATGAGCTCTGATGATGATTTTTGTAAAATCGAAATATTGATCAATATCAGCTATGATTATATTATAAATTGTTTTCTCTTTAACAGCATTGTGTGATGTTTTCATTCCACCTTTTCATACTCATATATATATATATTTACCAACCCCTCTGCACGAGCAGGATGTGACACAAGGTCAATTTCTTGAGCAGAGTTTAGGATATAGTATATTTATCCAGACCTGTCACCTTCAGACTATTGTTCCATGCAACATTCCTTGTCTGATTTGAGATAAATTGAAAATGTTCTCATAGAATTTATTGAATCAAAACTGGAATCATTCTTTTATGATGGAATATACAATTTACCTTCACCCTATCAGTGGGGCCTGGAGATTTCATTTCTGAATCTCTGGGGAATGTGGAGTCACCACTAATTGCAATTACTCCCAGATCCATTCGGACTCCTCTCACTTTGTTAAGATTCTATCTGAGGGTCAAATAAATCTGTTTGTGATAATTAAAATGATTGGACTTTATTAATACATTGGCTCTTAAAAGGATATTGCAACTAATTATCAAGTGTATAACTGTGTAAAATGATATACTTTTGTACTATATATTGGACACCATAACTGGTAAATTAACTTTGGCATAAAAACCCAACAGTGTATGACATCATAAAACCAACCCACCAATAATTTACTGAAAAGTGGCATATTACACTGGCCTGTGATATTTTCAAGGTCGAATATATAAGAGCTGATTTTAAATGCTAAATCCAAAAATCATACTCTTTTTTTCTAATCAGATCAAATTTTTAAGATACAAGCTTTACTTGAAACGTATAGAACAGTATTATAGCTGTGATAAGTAGAGAATCATCAGGATTTTGAATAAGTGTTATTATTATGTACAATTTGTTGTGGAGTATCTTAAAAACCAGACCTGACTAAACCCAATGAATGGTATTTATGAATTCAGCATAAAATTGCGATCATAAACTTTTGACCTTTGGAAAAAAAATTTTTTTAACACAGGCCAGTGAAAACTGGTAAAAAGTGATTTTATTACAGTATTAAATGCTTTTGTCAAAATAATGCTGGAAACTGTTGCATCAACCTAATATGATAAAACATAGGGATTGTTTTTTTTTTGTTTTGTTTTTTTTAGAAAAAGAACAAAATGTTGTATTTGTGTATTTTTCATGTGATTAGAATCTAGATCTCATTGCTATTTCGTTTTGGTTTTAAATCCATTTGTTTGTGATTGTTATAATGTTGATATTTCTGGGAAGTAAACACACACACATAGATGTATAGGTTTTTGTTGACTGTGATTAAATGAAATGATTGTATGAAATTATTTTTTACTTTCATGAAAAATTACATGAGCAATAAATAATCAATTATTTCAATGAATTTATGGTTGGCATTATAAAACCTGCTTAAAAGAACGAGTATGTCAAAAAAAGAAAAGAAAAAAGAAACAAGATGCAAGCAAAGTATTATAAACAAACAAACAAACATGCAAATTGAAGCATTTAGCTGATATTTAACATATACAAATAAATATCACACAAAATACATTAGTAAACACTTACCTGATTGTGTGCGTATGTTTATCGTTTTTTATCAAAATTTATTAACCTATTTCATTTGGAAGAAAACTAAGTGTTTTGCTTTTTTTGTTTTGCAATGGAAGCAAAATAATGTATTTCTTTTTTTTTTTTTTTTCAGCTTTGAAACTATATTGATAAAAAATAAAATGACAACACCCTGAATAACTGACAACTTTTCCAGAGTATAATTACATGCTAGGGACATAAGTATATTTAATACACCCGTTAGTCTTAAACCTGTGCATGCATAGATTTGTATATGTGATCATTTACAGTATATTTCAGCTATATTAATTGATTAATTTAAAGTAAATAGAAACACATTTTTAAGGTGTTACAATTTTATTTTCCTTAAGTGCCTAATAGAATCAAACTTATTTTCTTCAGATACATTCTCTTAAATTAACAATAAACTATTTTAAAAATCATCTAAATTTTAAATTGAATTATTTATGTATATCATAATTATATTCAAATTACTATCAAATAAAGTATATATGTTCTATATTGGAACTGTTGAATTGTATATGTCAGGGTGGGAAACCTTTTCATGTTTAAATGCCATATTAAAATTAATCTACTATGATTTAACCCAATACATTTTTTTAGAATGTTTATGTCAAAAATCTATAGTTAATTTAGTCCATATTTAATTAATATATATGCTACTGTCAAGAAATGAGAAACTTTACTAACCTTTTTTTAGATTGCTTTTGGCATGAAAGCATTAGGATATTAAGTTTGAAAGTGAAGGAGTGAAAATTTAATTGGTCTTTTGACAAGACCGTAGAAGGCCATACTTGATGGTTTAGAAGGCTTCATGTGATCTTAGGGCTGCAGGTTCCCCACCCCGGTATATACAATTCCTAACTATGCTAGTAATCATAGGTGGTTGTTTTAAAATAAAAATGTCAGATTAAAAATTGCAAGACTATGTAAATGTGAATTACAATCAACATTAAAACTAAAAGCAAAAATTGTCCAAAAAAATAGAAATAAAAAATATTTCAATAACTTTTTTATTTATTTCATTTTTATTCATTATTAATTTTTACACGTATTTTCTTTCATCTTAATTTTTTTTTTATTGTAACTCATTGTTCATCATTTTCATAAAATAAAGTGAGTTGCAATAAAAAAAAATACAACTAAAAATTAAAAGATGAAAGAAAATACTGTATCAATAATAGTAAAAGAATTCTCTATGTTTGTGTGTTAGTGATAATTTTAGAAGTAAAATTTAAGTTGATTTTTTTTTATAAACGTTTTTTTATTGAGAAATTGTAAATTAAAAAATGAAGCATACATCTCTTTATAAAAAATATCTGAATGGCACATGGAAAAAATTAGACACATATAAAATGCAATTAAGATTTAAAATATTGGATAAGAAAATAATATATCTACAAATTTATGAAAGTGGATGTAGCAGTTATATATACAGAGAACCCCAAGACACTCTTGCTTAACTCTTTAGTAAATAAATGCAATCAGAACCAGTGATACATTAAATATAAATACTTTTGTATGTGTATTTCAAATCTGTCCTTATCAAACATTAAAAAGAGCCTTTACAAAATGTGTTGCATCCTCTCCTAATATAACCATTTATTTGTAAATGTACTTATCTAATACATTGTAAAGAAACAGAGTTATTACATTTTGGAGTAAATGTTATTTATGTCAATAACAATTAAAAACATTTGAAACAAATTAAACATGTTAATAAAATACATGACAATTTCAGTAAAATCTATGTAAGTCGTTGGGGGCGGCCTAACGTCGGTATCAGCCAGTCAATGAGGGAGTCTATCCCCTTTTCAATAGCACTAGACCAAGGAGATTGTTTTAGCATCTGAGGTGGAGCGCCACACCTACCATCAGCTCCTTACTTTACTGCACAGATCCCTTGTGCTACTCATATGCTGAGTTGGCGGGGACCGGTATTGAACTAGGAACCTTGTGGTTTCTATCCAAACGCTCTACCGACTGAGCTAACCCGGCCCCTTCTATGTAACCTTAACAAACAATGAATAAAATTTATAATAAATTTCTTCATTAGTTTAATGAGGTTAATGAATTAGAAAAAAATGTCTGTTAATAATTCTAAAGATGCTGCAAGTAATACAGTGCAGTATTGAATATTTCATTATGTAATTCTAATAAAAATGACTAAATACCAAATTAAATTTAAGTAAATATTGTTTAAAGTAAAAAAAATATTTTAAACACTTGTAGAATTTATACTTTCTTTATTAAATTCTCTATTTGAAATATCTAACAAATAGAAATTAATAATTATTATAATTTTGTCATTAATATTTAAGGCTTCATTTTTCAAATGATCAAATGTTTTGTGTTCAGAAAATCTAAATTATATAGCAATGTTTTCATTATAATAGATAATTAAAATTTTAAAAATTAAACTTTTATTTCATATTTTCTTTGTTTACTCCAAAGGCTAATTTTATTTAATTATTGTAAAATAGTTAAAAAAAAAAAAAAAAAAAAAAAAAAAGAAGTTTACTCTAACCCCACCCCCAAACAAAAAAACCCAAACTTTTTTCCCTATTTATATATGAAATACTTCAAAAGGTTTGAATAATAATACTTGTATTATGCAAATAAGATGTCTAGTAGAGATTATTCTCTCGTACTGAATAATACTGGGGTAGGGGTTCAAATGTCGTATCTGTGATAAGCTTATTACCTTTTAGTTTGGTACAAGGCTAGAAGTATGGAACATTCAGTAAGAATCAAACTCACTAACAATGGTCTGCTAGTCTAGCTTACTAACCACTGCAACACATGGGAAACCCATCTGAGATAATATGTAGATAATGAATCATTTTTAAAAGTAATACTCTTATTAATTAAAAGGCTACAAACCAAATAAAATCTTTGCAAAAAAGTGCAATACTTGAGAATAACTTATAAAGTTTTAGGCTACTAATGAAAATTCTTGAAATAATTATATCATTATCAGTGCATTTTAAGCAGAAGAGCCCAAGGCTTAAGATCTGGAGAAAATCAAGATTTTAATTAAGTTAATACTTAAATAAAATCATCCCCTAAAGATTCTCCACTAATTAGATATTCACAACCAGAACATTTATAGAGAATATAATGTAATGAATATATTCTCTTTTGAATTTGTGATAAATTTCTTCTTTATTATTTTTGATTAATTAAAAAGAAAAAAAAATTATAATAGAGAAGGCAACTATAAAAATTAACATATTGAATGAAACTGAATTTAATGGTAAACAAAATCAGTTTAAAAAATACTTGTAGACAAAATCTACCAGTAAGTAATTTATTTTGATCTCCAACCAAATTTTTATTAGCTTTTTTTAATATAGAAAATCATGAGGTACATTGTTGCATTTTAAGAATGTTGCTTGCCAATTGGTTTTACCCATAAAATGTTCAGCCAAAATTTATGAATTTTTAAAAATATTCACAAGCCTAATTATGTCATTGTGAACAAACTGATAATACTTTTCTTAAAAAAATATTTTGAAAATAGTTTATGGTATATAATTAAATTATTCAAAGCAATTCAAATCTGTTTATACACTATATTTAAAAATCTAAAACAAAGATTAACCCATAACTTTATATGAATTAATTTTAATGTAGATCGATAAAATACTTCATACAAATATTAAACAGCTATGAAAGTTTGTGTACAAAATACAGCAAAAAGTAGTTTATACAAATTATATTATGAATAAGTAAATAATTCCAATTTATATGTAATGGTAAGATTTTTTTTATCATGAAGCAAAATTTATAGTTTTAATAAATTAAACAATGTTACAAGACCCACATCAAATTATCTTCAAATGACATTTTCATTGCAATACAACACACACAATAACAATTCGCTTATAGATAAATCAGATCTATATAATATAATTTCCTGAAGTGGAGATTATTTTTTTAAAAATAAAACGATTTGATGTAAAAAAATGTTTTTCAATTTTGTAGAATAATGCATTATTGAAGATATGATCATGCTCAACTAATAAGAGTTACTTCCCTTGGAATGACAACATTATTGTGCAATCAGAGAAGTCACAAAACAACACATTGACAAAAGGTAGCATGCCGATAACAAATAAAACAAAACTTGTTTCAGTAGTAGTATTAGCAGTAATGGTGGTGATAGTGGAATGGGTAATAATAGTAATACAAGTTTTGGAACTGGCAATAGCAGGATAAATATTTGCTTGGAGAAAGGATTTTACTTGACTAAGCATTTTTAGAAATTCTTTTAACATTTCACTAAATACATTTAAATCGTTCATTTGTGTGAATTAATACAGAAAAATACTTGTATAGCAGTTTTAAATGTCATAACAAAATTTTAAGTTATTCGAATTGTAATTCATTAACAATTTGTATCACGTGTGTATATATATATATATATATATATATATATATATATATATATAATCCAAAAGTCCAGAGAAGAAATCTTCCTTACGACACAAGAGTTTTATTTAAACAAAACCAAGTTGCTGTTTGAGAGCTCAATGTGTGCTCTTAATGTTAGAGTCACAGAGCAAATATATGAGTAAAGAAATAACAAAAGACTTAGAGATTTAGCATTATAGTCTATTTCAGGGAGCTTAGACAAAGTGTCTAACTCTCCCGACTCATCATTCGCATCTGATGAGTTGGAGAGTTAGACACTTTGTCTAAGCTCCCTGAAATAGACTATAATTCTAAATCTCTAAGTCTTTTGTTATTTCTTTACTCAAATATATATATATATGTATTATAAATATGAGAATTGAACATTTGTCTTTAAAGTGTTGACACTTTGTAAGACTGATCTTTGAAATATTGTTACAACAGATTTGCTTCAGTAAGAATAATCCTTAGTTAAAAACAAACATTAAATGGCAAGTTGTGTGTATAGGATAAGAAATCCTGTAACACTCTCGAATAGGCAAGCAAAAAAAAAAAAAAAGAATATTCATAGTTTGCAGATAACTTATTATATAAGAGATATTGAAGTTGAGGTTGAAAGAAATTGGGAAAGACAAAGCGTATATGAAAAATGGACTGATGATAATTTGGCAGTAACTGTAGTTCATGCATAGAGTGCTAAAATATAACTGGATAGTTCATAGTCAATATAACTGATGACCCAATGATTGTGACAAAAAAAGAAGAGAATAGCAACAGCAGCAGCAGCAGTGGTGGTGATAGTAGTAGTAGTAGTAGTATTACAATCAACAATTGTTCAATTATGATGGTAACAACAGGCTCATGCAACAGCTACATCATGCTGGAATGGAGGGACAGACAGTTCATACCCATTGGCCTTTGGGATAGACGAGTTCAACTTCATAGTTTAAGTTTTTGTTACCACCATCTTGCATCGACTGAAATAACAAAAATTATAAATATAAGTAAATGAATAAAAACATACAATTCAAGTACAGAAATTGATTATATACAAAGTTTAAACAGAAATTCTGGTATGTAATAAAAAAGAAATCAGAAATATTGCACTTTTTAAAAATTTTGATTGATATGAAAATTAGTCACACAGAAAAGAAAAGAATGATTTAATTGCAATTTTAAGTGTTCTATGGATATATATGATAAAAAAAGAAATAGTTATTTCACACAGTATATAAAATAGTCGATATTGGTGAGCAAAAAGATACATTTACTAAGTTTAGCTTAGCATAACACATGGTTAAATAATAGGAAGATTTTTTTTAATGACAGTCTTTCAAGGGGAAATAAGTTGCTTAGAAAAATCAGCATTTAAAAATTCTAACTTTGAACAGTGACATAAACGTAACTATTCAGCAAAATAGATATTCAAATAAATATTTCAATGGGAGTCGTATAATTATCTTTGGGCATAGAAATGATAACAATTCTTTAAGATATATCTATCAATATATGCACATTTATAGTCTATAAGTAAACAAGCACCAATAAAGCAGATATGGAAATGAAAATTTATTGGAGGAAGAAGAAAACAAAAAACTGTTGTAAATGTGTAATTTCATATCATCATAGCAAGAAGAAAACATGAGATGCCATTCAGAGAATAATTTTATTACAAAAGATACCCACATGAACAGGATGTGACACAAAGTCAATTTTTAAGTGGAGTTTAACTGGTTTGAATTCAGAGTTTTCTTTATCCTAAACCAGTTGCCAAACTATTTATCCATAACCCTTTCCAAGGTTATTAGCACTATGTGCAATGGAAACAGCCTTGTCCAGGATTTGAACTTGGGTCAGCGTATCTATTTCTATGACAAGAATCATTACACCACAAAACACAGGTATAAAAGAGGTAAAAATAGAGAGTAAGGCCCAGTGTGTAAGTTACTCTTATATGCCTGGATGTTTAAAATAAAAGTAGACGTAGGTAAGAGTAGATCAGTGCTACTCCACTCTACAATAAAATTTAAAAAACTTAGATAAATTATATTTAATGTTTGGGAAAAAAACCAAAAAACTTTAGATAAATGGATTCCATAAAAAATTCTGGGGTCCACAAAGTAAATTTCTTGATAACATTACAGTCGTTACTATTTTACTATTTTCAAAATTGAAAGAATAATCATGTTTATCTCTACAAGGGAAAGAGATTTTTTTAAAATTAAACCCCAAAAAATCTAATCTGCTTTTAATTTAAAAATATATTTTAAAAATATTTCTAACAAATAAAAACAAAATTATCTTTTTTATTTTTATTTGAATACTTCATTTATTATGTTTTTTATATGAATATATTTTTGTTTTTGCAAACATTTTTTTGCTTTATTTAATATCTTTTTAAAATTATTAGGAGGTACCTGGAAAAAATACAGGTATAAGTTCAATAATTTTTGGAAAATTGTATAAGAGTTCCATGAAAAAATAATTTTAAGAACCATTGCTTTAGATAATAGTAATTATTTTGAAAATGTTTTGTGCTCAATTAAAAAAGAATAGTAGTTATTTAAATTTGAAAAAAAAAAATCTTTCTGGTAGATATTCAATTTTTTTTTATTGTCATCAAATTTTCAGAATACTGCATCTATTTTTTACTGTGCCTTTTTCATAAACATGTTTTCTAATCATCTTCAGGTGATATAATATTCAATTCCTTACCTCCCAGGTGAACAGTTGTCTAATGCACCCCACCCTCTCAACCAGGTGTGCAGGTTGTAAACCATACTCTACATTATTGTCATGCCAGAACATTAGAAATAACATGATACTTCAAATTGTGAATACAATAGTAATTTCATTGAAGATCGGTTTAACACATCTTTTTGCTACATATTTTTCATCATTGTATGAAAGTGAGTACACGCAAGTTCAGCAAGTATTAGGTTAAAGGAAAGAGGCATAATCATTGCTGGGTAGAGAAACAAAGATTTTAAAAAAAGAACAACATATATTTATCAGTAAAAATCAATAAAGAGATATACAGTGAAATAAATAGAGAAATATTACAAATACTAATGACAACTAGAAGTAAGTTGGATCTTCTATTATCATGTAGAAACAATATCATGATGAACAGTGTAAGCAGACAGACATTTAAAAAGATCCATTATCATGATGACTAGTGAGTAGTTGTTGTCAGTCTAACCTTTGAAATAATAGAAGAGAAAACAGAATAACCAATTCTACAAAAGTGAATCAGTAGCAAACACTGTACATGACAATTACTGAGTCAGTGTCTATTCAATCTGACTGCATTTTTACATTTCCTCAGAAAGTGAAAAGAGTTCCAATGAATATATTCTTGAAAGGAAATTTTCTTCAGTCACAGATTAGGTGTTCATTAAGACAACAGATTTCAACATTTGATTCACTATTGTTTCAATATAGAATTGCTTTATTCCCATAATAGTTAATAAAAAAATTTATATTTGTTTAATCCTTGAATCCATAAATCTGATAGTTGGATCAGAGCACTATTTCATTTCTACTTCTAAGCCTGATATTTCAAGTTCAGAGAGATTACCTCCTACTGATAAAAAGGTTTGATATAGCAACCATTTATGTCCTTTCTTTTAATGGAATTATGAGATAGATTTAAACAAAAATTTCTGCACTCTAGGGTGAATTTTGAAAATGTTTTGTGCTCAATTAAAAAAATAACAAATTTTTTTTGTTGTTCTGTTTTTTTTTTTTTCATTTAATAAAATTAAAAAACAGTAAAGTAAATTAACGATACAGGCAATTTCAAAATGTTAGTGTAAGTTCAAATAAAGATATAACAAGAAATAATGAGTAAGAGTTGGTTTAGTTGATAAAGGGAGTTAACTCTGGTTTAATGAACCTGAAAAATATCTAAATAAAAAGATGAATAGTATATATTATATATATATATAAAGTACTCAACAATGAAATGGTTTTAAACAAATTCTTAGTTCATATACTAAATACATTTTCAAAATGGAAATACCAACAAGCATATATATTTATTATGAAATAAATTCATTTACATTAAATCTTAATTTATTTTTGGAAATAGTCTAAATTTAGCAAAGATTTAAATTATTAGGTAACAAACAAGTTAGTTTGGTTTATTAAATAGAAATATATATTTTTTAAAATTTTGACAGCTTTTTTAACAAAAAAGTTTTGCTCTACTATATTGTGGTATTTTTCAGGCAATTTCATAATTTCATTCTCCAAAAAGATTCATCTTTTCCAGCAAAGAACTGTTATATAGTTCAGGTTAAAAGCACAGTAAGGATAACGAGAAGCCAAACTTTTTAAGATGTTATTTTTCCGATCCAGGTATCATTAGGAAATTAGAAAGTTTTGGTAAACAGGTGAAAGCTCGGCTTTTTAGCAAAACTTTGATAAGTACCTTTTACAATTTTTCATGCAATTTTCTTATTTCTTTAAGAAAATTCTCTAAAGATTTGAATAAATGATAATATAAAGGTGAAATATTTATGAAATACTGATGATGTCTGAAAATTTCCAACTTAAATGTAACAATTTTCCTGGTCACCAACAAAACGTGCTTTACTGTTATTTGATTGAATATTACATCTTTTCAATAAAATTCCAGATGGATGATTTTAGCTGATTTGATTGGTCAAATTGGGAGCAGTAATTAATTGAATTAATCATTTATTTTATCAGAAAAGGTTTATAGCAGAAGACTCCCTTCTAATTCCACCATATACACATTATCCCTTTAGGATGAAAATCAATCTTTGATACTGTTAGTCATAGTTCCACACTCAATTGCCTTCATGACTTACCTTTCACATTGTAAAGTAGACATTTTTTATCATCTCTTACAATTTCTTGAAATATGGGGTAATTTATGAGGAAGTGCATCCCGGTTTCCTGCCTCAAAAATTGCTACCCGGTGACTATCAAATGTTAGTCGTAATTCTTGTTTATTTATCGTAATTTTCGTAATTCTTGTTTAGATATGAAGATGGATATATAGTTTGGAATAGACTGAGATAGATAGATAAACAAACAAAATAATATAGATAGATATGAACAAATGGAGATAGATAGATATTTTCGACAAGTAAATGTATTGGGGGGGGGGGGGTCACATCTTTTTTTGTCGTAATTCTTGTTTATTTAAACTAAAACAAGACATTAAACAAACATGAATAAAAAAAATCTTATTATTTAAAGTAATATAGATAAATATGAACAAATTGAGATAGATAGATATGAAGATGGATAGTTTTGAATAGACTGAGCTGGGTCGTTATTTTAATAGTCACCGGGTAGCAATTTTTGAGGCAGGAGACCGGGACGCACTTCCTCATAAATTACCAAATATGGTGTTGTATTTTTTTTTTTTTTTAATAAGTGGAATCTATATATAAATTGACTAATATAACCAAATTAATGCAATTAATTTTCACCACTTGATTTAGATATTTGGAATATGTTGGCTAAATTATATAATAATGATTATTCTTAAGTGATGTCTACATTTAATAACTCCAAACTTCTATTAGTTTAATTCACATTTCATAATTATAACATAAAATACAAACATACTTCCAGATACAAAAAAAAAAAGAAAGATTTTCACTAACAATTATGTATAAATAATACAAAAAGTATAACAGGATTCTGTAATGAATCAAGAAAGGTGGTACAAGAATTTGATAATAAACCATTTTTGTAATTTTTTAAAGTACTGATTTGTAAATCTAAATCTAAACGGAGTTATTCAACTCATCATATACAACGCAAAGCACAAAAAATATTACAAAAATTCTATAAACAAATATAAGAATGTAAATTAATTTTTTGCTAAATTTGAAATGAAAGGTTTCGAAACATATTCAATATATTCATTATATAATTATGTTTAATATTTCTGTGTAATAGAATGAAGAATTTTTAAATTCAACCCAACAAAATGAAACATTAAAATGATAAAAATAAAAATGAATAAAGGCAGGATAAATTGTGGAAGTCAAATTGGTCCGTTTTGGACAATACTTTACAAAAAAAAAATTTTTTTTTAAAAATCAATAATTTTCAAAATAATATCTACCTTGAACAGTTTAAATTTATTTGTTTATTTGAGCATTATTTAAATAGCTTAATTTTATCAAATTGTTTTGGGAG
This sequence comes from Doryteuthis pealeii, assembly GCA_023376005.1. Classification (NCBI taxonomy): domain Eukaryota; kingdom Metazoa; phylum Mollusca; class Cephalopoda; order Myopsida; family Loliginidae; genus Doryteuthis; species Doryteuthis pealeii. The sequence continues at coordinate 90,499,569 of CM042157.1, read as the reverse complement.
AAAATAACAAACAGGGTATCTCAGAGATTTGAATCAAAATCTCATTAAAAAAACAAAAAAAAAAAACAAACTGTAATAACTGAATAATTACAATACAAGCAATACATAGAAAACTTTGAGTGTATATTTACAATATTACGTCTGGTTATTTTATATAAGCAGATAACATTTTCAACCTGAAGTCACATGACTCATACATTCATTCATTGCTTGATCATATAAACCTTTATAAACATTCTATAGAGTTCCCTATGGAAAAGCCTGACAACAATGGACTTGTCTTGCTTTTTTTTTTTTTTTTTTGGTGTTGTTTTATGTATTAGTAGTTTGCACTGCAAATCAATATTCATCTGATGATAGTGAAACTAATTCCTACTCCCAACACTGGGCATTACAGGTTGACTGACACTGGATCAACCACTAGGCACACATTTAAAATTAACTAGATGACCAATGACACTGTTCGTTTCTCATCATGACAGTGGCCTAGGATGATACTGATGCTTCTATTGAGGAAGAAGTGAAGGATTCTAATTAGCATTTCATAGTTATTTTCATTATTTCAAAAATAGGATGATAAAAAAAATGTTCAGCAAATTTATCTTTCAGTAGCAAATTGTTCTGGGAATTGCCTTATTCTTTAAGTCAGAGCATTTTAAGTGTGTTGCATACCCTTTTCATTACTTCTATTCTTCTTCTTCTAGCGTCTCTTCTAACATCTGGACTTCGTCTTGGTCGTCAGTCGCACTTAACTCATTTCTTCTTCTATATCTGTCTTGTTACCAAGACATTCATTAATCACAAGACCGTGTTATTTTTCTTAAACTTTTATTTCCTTAACTAACATTTCATGTAACTAAACACTGACTAACATAGCGCGCGTATGCAGTGTGAGTTCCAGTTAAGGCAGGACATCTTCTCTGCCTGATGTCCAACTGAAAAAACTGAGGACCCAACCAGGTCCCACGTGATTTCACGTATTTCGCGGGCTTTCTGTACTATTCCATGGAAAGTCCCGCCCGTGACATGAAAAGGGCCATCCCTTTAGAAATACAGGGGATCGACAATAATCTTATGCAACCGCATAGATTATGTAACAAGTGTACTTCTCTATATAAAAAAAAAAAAAAAAAAAAAAAAAAAAGAATCTTGCGATGATATGGTGTTTTTTTTCTAGATTATAGTACATACATACATACATACATACATACATAATCAGAAAAACAATGAGAATTTTAGTAATATATAGACAGAGGTTTCTATAACATCAAAATCTACGATCAGGCAAAGAGGATTCAATAATAAGCAAATGTAACAATCATTTGGTCTAACATTAAGCACTTATATTCCAAATGATTCAGAGAATTTGAGACTATGACAGTTGAATGTTTTCAAGAGCAATACTAAACTATCTACTTTTTTCATTTGAATAAACTAATCAAGAAAAATATGACCAAAACAATCCATGCAGCTATGGAAGGAAACAAAAAAAAAAATGAAACTACCCTTAAAGCTTAAAGAAAAATACCATAGGAATGAGTCTAGAAAATCTGATGTAATAAATCATGCATAGTAAGGGGTGAAAAAAATAAATAAAACATGCATCTCTCCTGAATGGATTAAAATCACAGTTATAAAATAACACATTGGAATATAAAATGTTAAAAGAGTCTACACAATTTATCAGACAAGTAGCTAAAATAGTAGAACGTGGTTTCATAAAAGAGCTAACACTTTAAAAAGAAAAAAAAAATAATACGTAGGATCTAGGCATCATTAACCCTTTGAGAACTGAGCTCCTAAGCCTAAATTTACTCTCTGCTGTGTGAACATGATCTACACACAAGTGCTATGGTGTCAGGGTAAATAAAAGTATTGTTGGTATATAGGTGTAACAAACTCAAAAGGTTAAAAATCATTATCTAATAAATCTGTTTTAATTCAAAACTTTATTTTATTAGTTTTCTTTCTAAATGACATTTCTTAATTGTAGATGTATGGACATTGTTTGATATCTATAGTAACATCTGAAAACAATAGGTACAATTGTTCACCTAGTTATTCTTATGTAAAAGTAGTATGTTATAGTATAACTAACATGAACACCTTTCAAAAAGTAAAGTTTTGAATCAAGCAATCACAATTGTAGAATACTAGTAATGATTATATTATATATACTAGCAAATATATGCACCCTACGGGTGCAAGTATTTAAGTTTAATGCAATAAAATATTATATTAAATTAGAAAGGCTAATGAAACTAAATGGGAAATGCAGATAAAAAGATTTGAAACAGAGGGAGTATAATAAAAAATACAACAACTGAAACTTACTCTTCCATCACTCTCGTTTTTCATTGTTATTTTTTCTAATTTAAGTATTTAGCTAAAAGAGGAAGTAAATAATAAAATGACAGTTCTTGTTTCTTGTTAATTTAAGATTCATTGAAGAGATTTTTTATTATATCCATTAAAATAAAACCAATCAGTTAGAAATCAATAATACTAAGCACATATTTAATAAAATCACATTTTTAATATCAATATGCAAATTAACCTTACCGTTCCCACAGTAAACCGCTATTTTCTTGTATATATAAATATAATTGCATGTTGTTAGAATGTAGATATGGTTAACAGTATTAATAATGTAAAACAATTTTATTAATAATTGAGGATTAAATAAAAATAAAATCATTGGGAATTTGATGTCAATAATTAAGGGAATAGTGATATGAGTAGTAATATAGTTTCGGTTACAGACAGAAAAGCACACAATCTCCATTATAATAAGATTATATATATATATATATATATATATATATATATATATATATATATATATATATATGTAACAACTTTTTCAGACATCATAATAATTCATAGCTGTAATAGAAGAGAAATTAAAATGTTGTGCTTCTGGATTTGTGTATTCAACAATGCATGCACTGGTGACCATTATTACAACACACATAATCATAATATCAATCGTTTGGTGATATTATCATATCAGTAAGTGATACATCTAACAGGATAAAAAGTGTAAAAAGGATGTGTTTTTGGTAGATTAAGGAATAAGGTGCATTTTTGAAAGGTTGAAAAAAAAAAAAAAAAAAAAGGGGGATAATTTTTTTTTTTTTTAAACAGAGTGAATAAAAAAAAGAAAAAAAAAAAACATTTCTTTTTATTCTTGCCACAAATTTTAATGAAAAGTCAATGGCTTAGGCACACATAGGAAGTGATTATTTTTCTTGATTTTGAAAAATCATTAGCAAAGGAATAATCACAAATTAAGATATCAAATCAAGGAAAAGAAAATTCTAAGAAATTTCCTTTTTTTTCTTTTTTCTGAGAATTTTTTTTTTCTAATTTAAAAAAAAAAAAAATTTGGACTTTTCACTACAACTATGGGAATTTTGACAAAATAATCAAGGAAAATAATCACTTCCTATGTGTGTCTAAGCCATTGAAGTTTCTTTAAAATTTGTCACAATAATAAAAAGTGATTAAGTTTTTTTTCATTGTTTTTTTTTGTCCAATACTGTAAGGGTTGTGTTTAAAAAAACAAAACAAAACAAAACCAAAAACCATGTAATTGATTAGAAATATTTCACTAAATTCTTATTTCAAATGAAAATTAAAAAGCTGGTGGTAGGGGTAATTATTACATGGCAACCTACTAGGGCTGATAAATAGATAAGATCTTCACATCCTATATAACGTGTCTTTAGACCAGATAATGAAACTGGTATCAAAATGAAGTAAATTGGTTTCTCTTCAAATTGAAGATTTATTTTTCAACAGTCAACGTGTCATGCTATACACTTTTCCATAGTTTTATTCACTGTTTAAATCCATCCATGAAGAAGGTTTCTGGTTTATTTTTGATTCAGTACATATACACATCAATATTTGATGAAAAATGTACTTTCAATGCCTCTTTCAATTTTGGGAATAATCAAAAATCTTATGGTACCAAATTGGGGTCTGTAAGCAACGTAAGCAATAAATGTGAATTTCAGGTTTCTCAAAGTTTGTTGACTGTAATATGGTCTTCAATTGTCATGATGTAAAAATAAATTCCCCTTTCAGTCCTTATTCACATCCATACAATCATTACCATAACCTGTTTTCATATCTGTGAATTTTGATTAATGTGCAACCTTCAATTCTATCAATGATTGTTGCTTTATATGTAACTTTGACATAGTACTCATGACTAATGAACGTCAATTCCATCACGGGACAAACTGACATAAAGCATGTTTGAATAAGACTATATACTACCAAACAGACATTAGAGCATGTTTCTCTATTACCATTTTTAGTGATGCCACATAGAAGGAGACCTTAATTATCAATCAATACTCATAACTTTTACTTCTAGTATATGAAATATTCAGGAATTAAGTGCTTAGGAAATGTATCATGAAATGTGTAAACATAATGATAATTTGATAGTGTTTTTGGTATATTGAATAATACATGAATTTATTAAAATCAAAATGTCTTGAAAAAACTATATCTTTATAATAATTTCTGTTTATAACATTAGAGTCCTCTATTTTGAAAGGTTCATTTAATTTTTTTTTTTATTTAACTTTAATTCTTTGAAATTATATTAATCTGAAATATTCTAAGCATTTCATTTATTATATATCAACATTTTTGTTACGACATTAAATTTATTTGGTTAAAAGACAGAGCAAATTGAGAAAAAATGATATATTAGAAAATCCCTTGTAAATATGAAAACTACAAAAAATGTATACATAATTTTATTGCATTAACATATAACTAGTTAAAAATCCACCCCACAAAGGTGATTTTAAGCTAACAATCCTGAAATATGATTTTGTGAGGACTTATAAGTTAATAGCCATCATAGAGAGGTTAACAATTATGGCTCACTGATGGCCATTGCTCATACTACCAATGTAAGCACACCATCATTTTTTAAGACCTGATTTCTAATGACTGTAAAAATGTCATAAATCTGGTTTCTAGTTAAGAATTTGTAATATAGGTATCCACTTTATATGCTTAAACAAAAAGCTAGAGATTTGGTTTGGTTAACCAGATGAACACAAAATGTTTGGTTTAGCATTTTACTTGTAAATTTAGAAGTTTTGTAATTGAAAAAAAAAAAAGAAAAAAGAAAAAAGAAAATGCTAAAAACATGCTCTAGAGTCCTATTAGTAAGCATAGAAAATTTGGTGGCCATAGCTGTAGTTGTTCTTCAATTATGCAATGGTACAGATGGACAAAAAATACATTTACTGAATTATAGTAAAATTTATTCATCAAGGTAATCAATATGAATATTTTTTTTAAAAAGTATAAAATGAAGTGTTTTTTTTTAAGATACGTATATACAATACATACATATATTACAAATTAGACAAAATTTTTAGAAGCACGCCAAATTATTCTAAGGAGAATGTTCAATGTGAATACACAGATTGTAAGGAAGGTGATATTTTTGGCAAGTGACGATAGAGAGTGTAGTGGGGGGAGGGAAAGAATGATACTATTACATCATGTGTAAATGAGTATACTTGCCATACGCTCCCAGGATTTCTAAAATGATGAAATGGGAGGAGAAAGGGGGAAAAAAACAAAAAACAAATAATGAAGAGAACAATCATTATAACATAAAGCAATAAGCACAATTTAAAAAAGAAAAAGAAAAGCAGAAGCAAATAAACTAAAAAAAAAGAATTGGAGGATAATAAAATTGATGAATTTATTTTTGTTATTTCATTTAGTTATTTTTTGTTTATAAAATACTAATTTAAAGTTTTTACAGTCTTATAAATGGAAAATATTTTTTTTTTTTTAAAACCCCAAAAAACAATGATATGCAAAATAGAAACAACATAAATTTTCATTTAGATATTTAATTTATGGTGACAGAATACTTTAAAATATTGCAATTTATTAGCTTTCCACACTTTATTAATGTAATTCTCAATAATACAATGATGTTTAAAGCTATATTTTACTTAGGAACTTGTTGTAGTTATTCACCATATGATATTATTATGTAAAGACTATATCAAGAATATGTCTTTCGATGCCAAAGAAAAATATCAGATAAACCCTAAGTCAAGTTTTTAATGATTCTATTGAGGATGAGGGAAAAAAAAAGGTGAAAAATAGCACAACAAATTAAATGGCTTGGATTAAATTGGATTCATACCTTTCCCATAGGTATTAGCACCATGTGAAATGGAAAGTGCTTCGTCCAGAAATTAAACTCAGCTTAAGCGGAGTTTAACAGGTTTTAATTCAGAATTTTCCTTCTCCTAGACTGGTTACTTAGCCATGGTTAAAGAGCCCAGTCTCCCTTGCTATTTACCCATAGGGAGAATTGGATTCATACCTTTCCCATAGGTATTAGCGCCATGTGAAATGGAAAGTGCTACATCCAGAAATTAAACCAGCTTGACAAGTCCATTTCCTATGACTCTAACCATTAGACCACGCGCCTCCTTATATATACATGATATTTTATTTTTTCCAGTTGCTATTCCTCACCCCCCCCTTTTTGTAAATTATGTAGAACCTAATAATTGTTTTAGATTTTCAAGCAATTTCCACTAATCTTTAAGAATTGCTGTTTAACAATTTCAATTCTCAAAATTTCATCTTCATTTACTTTATTTGTATTTCCTTCGTTTATTTTACTTTGATAATCATTTCATTTTTTCATATTTGAACTAGAAAATCTTAAAATGTTTTCAAAGTATACACAGGCACATAAACAAAGAGCAAAAAAATGTTATTTCATAGGTAACAATTTCAAACAAAGAAAAAAGTAATCTCTTCATCGAAACAATAAAAGTTTGGAAAAAGTGAGTTGAAAAAATCTATCAATATAGAATTTGGCTTTGAAAATATAATTATTTTGTGATTAGTAAACTTTTTCACTACATACACATCTACATTATTAATTCTGAGTAATATTTTCTTTCATTTTGATTTTATAGTTGCTTTTCTTTTCTTTTCTTTTTTATTACAAGTGAACTGTGATTAAAAAAAAAGAAAAAAAAGCAACTAAAAAAATTAGGCTATCAATCCATGGCAATGAGGAAACCACAAAAATGAACTCGTGTCCCCTAAACCTTGGGGAAACCAGGTTAAATGCACCAGCTGCTCTAATTATCTGAGCTACAAGAACTCATTCTCTACTTTTTTTTCCCCAGATTTCTCAATGCTATATCTATTTACCAACCCCTCCACATGAACAGGATGTGACAAGATTTTTAAGCAGAGTTTAATAAGTGTGAATTCAGAGTTTTCCATCTCCTAAACTGGTTGTCATATCAAAATTAAAGAGCCCAGTTCGCCCTATTTACCCATAGCTGGAGGGAGAATAGTTAGATTCATACCTTTCCCAAGGGTATTAGTACTATTTGAAATGGAGTTGTGGTGTCAATTTCCTACAATAATAAGCATTACACAACAAGCACCATATTGGCTTTGTTTTTGTTTTTTACACTATTAGTATTAGTAATATCTTTAGTTATTTTTAGATTAAGCATTATCAACCATTAGTATTATTATTGGTTTTAACTAGTATTTTTTTTGCAGGGGGTTCAAGTAAATTTTTTGGTTATTCTTTTATTGTGACTTACTCTGATTATTAATCTATGGCAACAAGGAAACAGCATGGGTTGGAAATAATAAAAAAATAAGCTTTTGATGAGATTAAAACATATGACTTCTGCCTCAGAGAAGCCAGATTAAATGTGCCAACTGTTCTAATCATTTAAACTACAGAAATATAAATTTAACCTTTTAAATTTATCTTCTCTTTTCTAGATCTCTGAGGCATTTAAAAAAAAAATATATATATATATATTATGTGCTTAATTAAAGTCATACCTAATTTGTTAATTAATTATAATTAAATGAATTAGGCGTGCATATCGGTTTAAATGTAAAGCGTAAACAAATCGAGAAAAAGTCGATCTCTGTATGTACATTTCAGCCCATTAGGCCTCATCAGCAGAGCTATAGATAGGGCAGTGCTTTGTGCACGATTCGAACCCTACCTGTCAGGCTGACAGGCAGACATTCTAACCACTACACTAGCTGGCTTCCCCAGAATCTCTCGTTTATTTTAAACTGATATGTATATCGCACTTTTTGGGTGACTTATGGCACGACAGTATGAAGTGGTCAAACAATGTGTTTGAAATGGCGAAGGCCAACAATTTTTGGGAGATTATGTCTCTTTCTTTATCACAATTAGAAATTAAGGCTAAACTCTCGTTGAGATTCAAGTTTATATCCTCTAATGCTTCATATAAAAATAGATAAAATATGCTGTTAATATTACTAATATATATATGAAGTGGTCAAACAATGTGTTTTAAAAGGCGAAGGCCGACAATTTGTGGGAGATTATGTGCTTAATTAAAGTCATTCCTAATTTGTTAATTAATTATAATTAAATGAATTAGGCGTGCATATCGGTTTAAATGTAAAGCGTAAACAAATCGAGAAAAAGTCGATCTCTGTATGTACATTTCAGCCTATTAGGCCTCATCAGCAGAGCTATAGACAGGGCAGTGCTTTGTGCGCGATTCAAACCCTACCTGTCAGGCGGACATAATCTCCCAAAAATTGTCGGCCTTCGCCATTTCAAACACATTGTTTGACCACTTCATGCTGTCGTGCCATAAGTCACCCAAAAAGTGCGATATACATATCAGTTTAAAATAAACGAGAGATTCTGGGGAAGCCAGCTAGTGTAGTGGTTAGAATGTCCGCCTGTCAGCCTGTCAGGTAGGGTTCGAATCGCGCACAAAGCACTGCCCTATCTATAGCTCTGCTGATGAGGCCTAATGGGCTGAAATGTACATACAGATATTTTGCTAACGTGAAGCACAACTTGTGAGCTCCGTTTGTTATGTAGTGCCTTTTCTTTGACGGCAGTAAATAGGTACATGTTATATATCTTTCTTACGTCTTACTCTGGTCGTCTATTCTTCTGGCCGGCTTGGTTCTGATCGTCAAATGAAATTAATTTTATAAATGAGAAAAAAAAAATAGTCAAAATTAATAATGGCTGATAATGCTTTATTTTAAAATGTAAAAAAAAATTACTAAGAAATGTCATCTATAATCTATAAATATATCATCATCATCCAGTCAGGCTGACAGCACAGATTCCCATAACTCTGTCTCACCAGCCATCCCTATCAGTCATTGCCCTTGACAGGACTTCTGCATAGCATCCAGAATCCGCGCAGAGCTGATGTGTCCATGAGTAGGTGTCCACAGGAGAACACCACTTATGAATTTATTCTTGATAGTCCAGCATAAACAAACACTAATAAAACAGATACATAAATATCTTTTTTTTATATTATTATAAACTCATTGCACATTCGGTTTTCCGGTTAACGCCGGGGGTCCAGCGAGCTTCGGCCGTTGGACTTGTCGAGAGTTTAATAATAGCGTCGATCCCAGGGGGCTATCCCCCCAGGCAACGACGCAATTTTTGTTCTTTCTCACCCATGAGCTTCGGTTTGTGGGTGGGCCCACGTTAAAACAAGGCCTTGTGCCCAGTCCATACAAGTGGGGTATGAGAAATACCCAATAAAACAGATACATAAATGTAAATCTATTGAAGAGTTACATAATATTGAGAAATAATCTTTCGGTATTTTTACAGTTATTTAAGTAAAAATAATTCTTTACTGCAGATATTCATTTATTTTGTTGTCAGCAAATTTTCAGGCTACCACAAAATGATATGAAAACCCCCAGTACACAAAAAATCCATTATAATATGAAATATGAAAGTTTCTCAAAATGTGGCATACAATGACTGGATTGTCACGTCACAATAAAAGAAATTTAAATCACCATCATTCATCAATTGACGTCTTCTTTAAAAATTATAACAAAACTGGAAATTATTAATAGTAGAAAAGAATATAGAAAAAGAATTTAAAAAAAAAAAAAAACACTCAATTGACAACAATTATAAGTCGATAAAATTAGGTGGGAAAAATGTACAACTCATCGTGGAATTAACTCACCTTTCTTTCTTCTGATTTAACCGTCCGAAGAAGTTTCCTAATAGCATCAATCCAGCTGTGCATGTCTATGGGAGAATCTGCCTACAAATACACACAAATATCATGTCATATAAAATAAGTAGGAATGTGGGTAATTTATGAGGAAGTGCGTCCCGGTCTCCCGCCTAAAAAATTGCTACCCGGTGACTATCAAAATAACAACCCCAGCTCGTCGTAATTCTTGTTTATTTATCATAATTTGTAATTCTTGTTTAGATATGAAGATGGATATATAGTTTGAAATAGACTGAGATAGATAGATAGATAGATAGATAAACAACCAAAATAATATAAATAGATACGAACAAATAGAGATAGATATTTTCGACAAGTAAATGTATTGGGGGGTGGGTCGCATCTTTTTGTCATAATTTTTGTTTATTTAAACTAAAAATAAGACATTAAACAAACATGAATAAAAAAAATCTTAGTATTTAAAGTAATATAGATAAATATGAACAAATTGAGATAGATAGATAGATAGATATGAAGATGGATAGTTTTGAATAGACTGAGCTGGGTCGTTATTTTAATAGTCACCGGGTAGCAATTTATTGAGGCAGGAGACCGGGACGCACTTCCTCATAAATTACCGGAATGTGGAAATGATTGACTGATTTTAACAGCATGTCAACTTGTCTGGATTATTTGATGCTTAGAGGTTAGGTAATTGCATATATAGTACCTCTATATATACATTTTTTGTGTAGCTTAAGTTTTTTTTGTACACAGTTATATAATAAGAGTATTTCTATCTAATACAAATAATTTTTAAATAGATTTAACACATAGTGAGACCCTAACAGGTACTACCACTCTGGGTCAGAGTGGACTTGGGAGTAACAGAGTAACTCCACACTCACCAGATTTCCAGAACTGAAACCTGACCACCAGATTTAGTTTAGTGTCATACCCAGGACCCCCCCCCCCTCTGTGGGGGATAGAGTCTCTCGCTAGCCAGGCATACAGACTAAAAGCCATCCTTTGTATGCCAAAACATTAGCAACAACATGATATTTTAAATTATGAATAATACAATGGAAATTGGTAATTTATGAGGAAGTGCGTCCTGGTCTCCTGCCTCAGAAATTGCTACCCGGTGACTATTAAAATAACGTCCCCTGCTATGTCGTCTCAGTGGTGTTACTTGAAAGAAAACAACAAACTTAGGGCGTTAAATGTATTTTAGAGGGGGGGGGGCTTCTCTTTTTTTGTCGTAATTCTTATTTATCGTAATTTGTTTAGAAATTTATTTATAGAAATTTGTCATAATTCTTGTTTATTTATAGAAATTTGTCGTAATTCTTGTTTATTTATAGAAATTTGTCGTAATTCTTGTTTAGATATGAAGATGAATATCTATCTATCTACCTCAATTTGTTCATTTTTTACTTTTTTATATATATATATATATATATATATATATATATATCCACCCATCTCCATTTGTTCATATAAAAAAAGAGAAGCCCCACACCACTTTAAAATACATTTAACACCCTAAGTTGGTTGTTTTCTTTCAAGTAACACTGCCGAGACGACATAGCTGGGGACGTTATTTTAATAGTCACCGGGTAGCAATTTTTTGAGGCAGGAAACCGGGACGCACTTCCTCATAAATTACCTGGAAATTTCATTTAAGACAAGAAGAACAGACTTCTTTTTACAGATTTTTCACTAAATTGTGAAAGTGAGTCGACTCACGATTGATAGATAATACTGCAGTGAAACATAAAAGAATTTTTTTTTGTGAAGTGAACAGAAGAAATGACTTCCTTTGTTGTTGTCTTCAATAGAATATCAATCAAAATATTATTGAAAGATTTTCTTGAGTGGATATTATTCTGCTACTATGTAGAAATTTGTACAAATATCTTAGTTATTAACATTTCAGAGTTATTTACTCAAAGGAGAAAACATTTTCTAACTAGATCCAGACATTGTATCAATGGTGTTGAGGAAAGAAAACTTTATATTTAACATTAAAAATCAAAATATTGGTAAGCACAATATCACAGCATATCCACATTAATTTATTTTCTGTTGTTATTTTCATGACAACACATGAGGAAATATGTAATTGTATAAATGAATTCCTCATGCAACCTGTAATATAGAATTAGTATTTACTAGTTGAAGTAGCTATAAAAAGTGTAATAGAATTTTTTTTTTTTTAATTTTTTCCTTTGATATAATTTTATGCAAATAATTCTGGTATTTGTTAATTTTTTCTTTTAAATAAAAAAGTACTTACTTGTACATAGAATATTCTTTTAGATGTAAGTATCTCAAATAAATTGTCTCTTTCAGGATGGATTCTGAAAAATTCATTTTAAAAAAATAAAAAAATAGAAACTACATTAAAACAAAATAAGGGTGTCACAGGTTAACAAGCTAATTTAGTAAGTTTCATTCTTACTGGGGGTCTGTATACTTCTGGCTTTGTACCAAACTAAGCAAAGCTTGATAAATAACTATATTAACACAAAATAAATGACAATTTTAAAGTCAATTTTTTACCTATCATCATCATCATCATCATTGATGCCACTATTACTACTGTTGCTATCAGCCAAACAGCAAGTGAGTATATCCTCTTTTTGCTAGCACTAGACCAGGGAGATTGTTTTGCTGAGGTGGAGTGCCACACCTACCGTCAGCTCCCAGATGCTTTACCACAGAGATCAGATAACCCAACCTGTTGGTGGGTACCAGTATTGAACCTGGAACCTTGCAATTTCTAGGTGGATGTTCTACCGACTGAGCTAACCATTTCCACGTTGATTTTTCAGATCAAGTCTCTAATAAGTACCCTAAATCGCCTCAGTAATGAAAAGGTCACTTTTGTTTGTCACCGCTAGCTCGCTTCTGTTTATTTGTTGTCTTTTCTTTGATTACAAAAGACACTTAACTACGATAGAATTGATGAAGCAGCATTGTCTTATTTCAAATGTAATGACACGTGAGTGTTGCAAAGTGACTATCAAATGGATAAAACATTCCAGAAGTATAGATAAGTAGGCATGGAAATGTCAAAATAAGAACTTTTAAAAATTCAAAAGGAGAATTAGTATTCATTTTTTTATTTTTTATTTTTTTTAACTTGAAGCTTTCTATCCAGACCTGGATATTTGCCATTTATGTCTAGAGCCAAAGAATCCCCCCCCCCCACAAAAAAGAAAATGCCATGGCACAATTCAATGTAGGCAAAAAAGCCATAATCCACATTTATACATCATTTAGAGCAATATGTTTACAATATTTTAAATACAATACAACTTGGTGATCCTGGAAATGTTGTTGCGATCAATGAGTTATGTTTTTCTCGCAAACCAAAATACCATCGTGGCAGAAGTACCCTGAAGCCATTATGGGTATTTGGGTTGGTTGATACAAGCACCAAACCTGCCATTGGCTATATGGAAATAGTTGATAAAAGGAATAAAGAGACCTTATTCCAAATAATAAATAATAAGTAATATTACCTGGAAGTATTGTTTTTTTTCCAATGAATAGAAAGCTTACCATTCAATTGAGTGTGATATGAGATTTTACCATAAGACTTAACCATTCCTGTATTTTCATTAACAGAGAAAATAATGGTCATCTAGCACATTATTTCTAAAGTCCAACTCCTCCTCATTGCGGCAGGGCCATGTAAACTTGATAGTGTCAGAGTCATACCGCCGGGAACTTAAGCTCTTGGTAGGGTCACCCAAAGCAGATAGGTCTGGCACGCAGTGGTATTAGGGCCACAACCCAACCAAAGCGGCTATGGCAAAAATCCAAAGGGCATCTCCATTATCATCAGGAATCAATGGTTTTTGGCGTACTTATCACTGCGTCTGTGGAAAAACTGTGGTAAACAAGGGCATCTCCTTCCCCTGATCGGAATATGCATACAGGGTTTGGGGGGCAGCTTGTGAATTTCATATTACCTTGTTACTCATTTCATGAATTGGAGCTGGCTCAACCAACCCAGGGTGAATGCCATGCCATAACAGAACAGAACAGGTATGGTGCTCCACCTCAGTAAAGATTTAAAAATAAAAAAAATTTTTTTTTTAAAATCTCCCTGGTCTAGCGCTATCAAAAGACTGCCTCACTGTCTGGCTGATACAGACAATAGGCCATTTTGCCAACTTTAAGAAAACGGAGTAAAAATTTTGTAAAAATTTTACAAATAAAATATTTACTTGTTAGCAGTTTGAAATTTCTACAGAGTATCTTATAATAAATTATTAATTCATTTATTAATGAATTTTCTTTTATGTATGTGTTTATATATATATATATATATATATATATATATATACTATAGTGTGGGATGGTCACTGTTTCAGCTTTTGCTGGAACAGTGTACCAAAGGCAGTATTATTGGTAGAGTGCTCAATATAAGATAGAGCTGTTATATAATATAATAAAATAAATATATAAAGGTTTTACATATCTATCTATTTGGTGACAAAAGGAACATTCACGACCATATTGGTTTCATGCGAGGCAATCATCAGGTGAATATGTTACAAATGGCATTTGTAATATCTTCACCTGACGATTGCCTCGCATGAAACCAATATGGTCGTGAATGTTCCTTTGTCACCAAATAAATAGATATGTAAAACCTTCATATATTTATTTTATTATATATATATATATATATATATATATATATATATATATATATATATATATATAAAAATACATAAGGTAAAAAAAAAAAAAAAAATGTCATAATGAAAATAAATATATTAAAGTTTCTCTGATATTAAACACAATAACCAATGAGGATTGAAAATGCTTAAGAAAATATGTTTGAACAATTTTTATACAAACTTGAATGAAACATCTGTAATCATGTAGGAAAACATAATAAATTGATAAAAGAGAACAAAAAAAACAAACAAACTTGTCAATGGTTTTAAATATCTGCTTACACACACACACACACACACAGAAGAGCTTGAAAAGTTCTCAGCTCAACCAAGAATGGAATTATCTTGATATTTCTTTTTTTCAATTATTATTATTGAAATTTTTTTAAGGGTTAAAAAACTTGAGAAACAATGTACCAAGTGTGTTGAACTGCATGATAAATATATGGAATAGTATGTACATTTTATGGCTTTTATTCCCTTCTTTTCAGCATCCCTTTGTGTGTGTGTGCGTGTGCATGTGTGTGTATATAGGTATGTGTAAAAAAATCATTTTTCACAGATTTATCAGAAATAGAATCATCTTATTTCTCTGAATGTTTGAGATGAGGCTTGAAGATTAGTATTATTAGTGTTATTCGGACTATTGTCCCCATCTTCATTGTTATTTGTATATCGGAGGGTATATCGGCCGAAATGTTGTACAAATAACAATGAAGATGGGGACAATAGTCCGAATAACACTAATAATACTAGAATCATCTTATTTTTATTTGGTCCATTTAGATAACTTAAAGATGTTTCAACAATGAACTAAAAAGAATTAATGTTTTAATTTAAATCTTAGAGAAGATGAAAACTGAAAGTCAATATATAAAAACAAGTCTAAATGAATTTCCCAGAAATTCATTTTTATGTCTTAGGCAGATTACATTTTTGAAGGCATTCATTTATTTACAAAATATTGCAAGAATAAACTTACCCTTGTGAAACTTTGACTTCTAATAAATTACTCTTGGGTATTGTTCGTATGGGTATTAAAGACTGAAAAGTAAAAAAAAATCAAATTTCAGGGTTTTAATTAAATATTAAGATAACAGTAAAATGTTGAAAAGATAAATGTTAATGCAAACTGTCTTGCAAATCTTACACAAGTAAGAGTACCTGTAGATACTGGGAGAAAATATAAGAGATAAAATGTTTTGATGAAATAATTCTGATATGTATTTTAGCAAGATCCTGTGGATATAGAAATATGAATATTGTGACATGAGAGAGACTTTGGTTAAGTGAAAAAGCAGCAGCAGATTAAGAATTAATTGAATGCTCACATCACTGCAGGTTGATCTAGTTGAAAAATGGACAACTGAATCTCAGATTCCGGGCAAAATATAAATATAATTTGTGTCCGAGCTTATCGGCCGTGACAATATCATAATAATAATGAAATTTATTGTGTACAGTGCTCAGGTGCACCACAACTCATCAAAGTCTCATGTCAAGTAAACAGAATAATGTATTAGTGTCAGGAACATGAACAGTTTACAGTAGTAATATGCATATTGAAAAATACTGGATTTTTCAAAATCTCCATGTTTCCTGTAATTCGACAAAACTATATCCGATAGCCACCTACACACACACATATGCACACATACATGCGTGTTATTACTGTATGCTGCTCATGTTCCTAATATTAGTACATTGTTCTGTGTGCTATGTGTGGGACTTGTGGTGAGTTGTGATGCACTTGAGCACTGTATGCAATAAATTTCATTATTATTATTTCTTCATTACATCTAAATGAGTAGGGTCAAGTTGAATTTTTTATGTATCCCCAAAATGGAATGTTCATTAGATATATATATATATATGAGGAGGCCCCATCTTAAACTCAACTTTGTGTCAGAATGTGTTGAATAAATACCTCTCCACTACACTTAAAGAAGTAGTTTTTGATGCCGAGACCCCACCTCAAAAGAAATGCTGATGGGACTGGACAATTTCTGGAACTACTTACACATACAATATATATAATATATATATATATATGAGTGGCCCCATATGAAACTTGACCTTCTGTCAGATTCTACACTTGTGCTGAAATGAATAAAGACACTCCTCCCTTAGCTGAAACAGGAGTTATAACATATGTTCTTATAAAAGTCATAAAAATGTGAAGAGCTTTAATATATGACTTTTTAAATGCAGAGAAAGGAAAAACAAATTAATGATATCAGTGGTGGACCTATATTTTTTGGTGTGTGTGTGTGGAAGGGCTGAAGTTTGAATTGTCATGGGAAGGTTTTCAACTTTATCAACCTTTTTATTTTAACTATTATTTTCTATCAAATTAGATTATATTATTAATATTATTTTCTAAAAAAAAACATTTCTCATACATTAGACTGAAATCTTTTATGCAATGTGGAATAAAATCACTTCTGGTCGTCAAATTAGATTAGGGGCCTTGAAACTAAAGCTTCTTTAGTTTTACAGTAGATCTGTCCCTGAATTCATAAAAAAGATATTTAAATACTAGAATAAGCCATCTTCTTCATTCTGAAATAAACAGTTTATGTGCTAACAATGTATTAGAATTTCATATAAAATAATAAAAATAAAGGATTTATGAGTAAATACACATGACGTCTTTGTAATACAGGTTGCAGGGTGTCAGCAATTTTTGTTTTTGTTCAGTTATTTTTTGTGGTCCTCCATATCAAACAGCCAATCATATACTTATCATATTCACAGTAGTCAAATGTTCCTCCACAACCAGTCATACAGGCTAAAATCTATACGCTGTATCTTTTGTATGCCAAAACATTAAAGAATATATGAGTAATTACACATGAGTTGTACCTAAGCTCAATGTTCCATTCGTTTATGTTGGATAACATTATTTCAATCCCTCATCTATTATTTATGATGAAAATTGTGCATATTATTATATTTAAAATTCATGCACCAGAATCATAATGTGCAAGATTTATATACCCCCAACAAAAAAACAAAAACAACAACAACAAAACAATCCAGTCTCAAAAAAAAAAAAAAAGTGATTTTCACAAATTTAAAAAGATGGCTCAGTAGTTTTTATGTTCAGCTGCTGACGTAATTCATAAAATAGAGTATTTTTTCAATATGGAAAAGTTATTCATATTGAATAAAGTGTCAAAACATAAAAAAAAAAAAACTATTACACTTACATGTTCTGAATGATAATATGAAATGCCTTGATCTGTAAGTACAAAAAATCTCCTTTTCCAATTTTTCCGCTGTAAAACAAAACACAGAAATTAGATATAAATCTCAGAAACTTTGAGAAATTATTGATAAAACTTTATGAAATATCTTTTTATAAATGAAATTATAAACTAAAAATCTACTCATATTTCTAAGATATTCTATATTAAATAAAACTTCAGGTTAAAAAATCATGAACAAGCTTGAAGTGTCGAAGAAACTTATTAAGAAAATATACTAATATAATATATACTATTTTTATTAATTTACCTGATAAATTTAAAGTCAATTTTATAACAAATTATTTCTCATATATATATAAGTAAAGAAATAACAAAAGACTTAGAGATTTAGCCTTATAGTCTATTTCAGGGAGCTTAGACAAAGTGTCTAACTCTCCCGACTCATCATTCGCATCTGATGAGTCAGGAGAGTTAGACACTTTGTCTAAGCTCCCTGAAATAGACTATAATGCAAAGTCTTTAAATCTTTTGTTATTTCTTTACTTATAAATTTGCTCTGTGACTCTAACATTAAAAGCACACATTGAGCTCTCAAACTGCGTCAGGTTTTTAATAAAAAATTTTTTTAAAAAAACTCTTGTGTCGTAAGGAAGATTTCTTCTCTGGACTTTTGGATTATATATATATATATATATATATATATAAAAGAGAGAGAGACAGAGAGACAGAGAGAGACAGAGAGAGAGAGAGAGAGAGAGAAGCCAGCCTCACTAGAGTAATAAGAAATTTCATTGTTATTATAACAGAAGGCATTATTAGCCATTTCCATGTTGATCTTTCTAACACATATTCAGAATTTTTTGCACTGTATAAACAGCCAGGCCTCATTACTTAATCATGAAAAATTCCACTGTTATAGTAACATGGTTTTTGCATTTGTTGTATTATTATTAATCTTTGGTCCAAATTTTGTCAATTTGAAACTGGATAAGTATGTTAGAATAATCATAACTTCATTAATTTTTTTTTTTTTTTTTTTAACTTTTATAATTATCTAATTTATATCTTAGAGTTAAAAAAAAAGAAGAAAAAAAAAAGAAAGGGAGATTTTCAAGAGCGCAGATACCACATTCTTATCTTAGGCAGAAGTAACAATCCATACATAAATAATCCCATCAGAAATTATATGAAATATGTTCATATTTCAGAATTGTTTAATTTGAAATAAACTCACCAACTATAAATGCTTATATAAATTATGCAATACAAAAACAATTGTTGTATTTTTTCCTTCTTGACAAATTAACAAATCTTTACAAGAATCTACAGAGTTAACAATATATTTGTAATTAAATGTAAATGATAAGTTTTATAGACCTTATGATATCAATCATAATTTTTTCTGATGTTAAATTCATAAGAATATATTCTTACCCTCATCTAGTAATAGTTGGATAACTTCAAAATCTAATCCATTTATTTAATCAAGTATGCATTTACTTAACCTCTCCACCATGAGCAGGATGTGACAAAAGGTCATTTTTTTAAGCAGAGTAAAGATCATTTGAATTCAGAGTTTTCCTTCTCCTAGACTGGTTGCCTAACCAAAGCTAAAGAACCCAGTCTAACCTACTATTTACTCATAGATAGGAGAAGAACAGATATTGTATTTTTCCATAGGGCATTAGTGTAAAGTGAAATGCAAACAGTCTCATCCAGGATTTGAACTCAGGTCATTAATCCCATTTCCTAAGACAATAAATGTTACACCTCCTTTATTTAATAAAATAATTATGAATTGTTAATTTTTACTATTGTATTATTCTATAGATAAATGATCATCTACTTTTAAATAAAATGTGATGTAACTACACACACACACATATTAGTCCTGCAACCTGCTCCCATTACAAGAGTAATAAGAAGTTCTATTATGGTAATAAGTAAAATAAGTATTACTTGACATGTTGAAACAAAAGAGAGAGCAACTAGGTAGACTAAACTATTAAATACCTCTCTCTTTCTAACTTTCTTTTTTTTCTCTCCTTATCTTAAACCCATAGTCAAGCAGAAATGCCAATCCAGTCATTTATCATGAAAACTATTCTAGTTATGATTATAAATTGGAATAACCCTCAGTACAACAAAGTATTCTTTAATGATTTAATTAGAGAACTGAAAACCAAAAGCTGGGCAACTTGAATTTAAAACACTTCTAAAATTACTAGTTGTCATTTTTTTCACAGGTAATAACTAGATAGACTACACTACATAATTGGTGCTTTCTGAATGGCATACCTAAGACTTCATTTTTTTATGGAAAAGATCTTTTTACTGAAGAAAAAAAAAATCAACTTTTCCCTATTTCTAAGGCAGATGTTTATGGTTCTCTGAACTGAAAATGATTGGAGTATTTTCAACGAAAAATTACCTTGACTTTTTTTTAGTAGTGCATCCCACCTGATGATGAACCATGTCTCATGTGCCCTGCTTATCAAAAAAGCTTGGCCATGTCTCACATGCTTATAAAAAAAAGCCCATTCCTGCTTTAATGATTTAATTAGAGAACTATAAGAATCTATCCTCAGTGCTTGGCCAATAATATACTTTATACATTGAACTAAACCATGAGAACTTGAATTTAAACCACTTCTAAAATTACTAGTAGTCACTTGACATAATTATGCACACCAAGATATTTTACGAGTGCCCAAGAAAATTTTCTCAGGACCTCAATGTTCTTGTTTTAACATTCTTTTAATTTTTTTTATTTTCAAATCTATAAGCAACTTCCTTAAAAATGTCTCAGGTTGTTCTTGACCTCTGATAGTTTAAGAGGTTTTTTTTTTCTTTATCACAGCAATGGCTAAATCTCTTTGAAGAAAAAGAAATCCTATCAAGATCAGGGGGGAGGGGTTGGCTCCAGTCAACCACAATCCTCTTTATCTATCTATCTATCTATACGTATATAAAGGGCAGTCAGTGTGTATGTATGTCCGGATGAGACTATGAAAATATAACAATTAACGACAAAGTAAATGTATATATACACATTAGATATCACTGATTCTTGATTTTTGTGGAAAAATTATGAAGATTTGATTTATATTCAGGAAGATATCTAAAATTAAAATATACATAATAATGGATCTGCGAGACTAACTTGCTAACTCTTGCACCATCAGAGTGGTTCCCCTTTTTTTAGGTTGGAGTTATAGGAAATAACCGAATTGAATTTCTAATTACTCTGTAGTGAGACAAAATTGTGTGACTGAAAATCACATTGCTTTTATATAAAGAGATGATTTAATTTTGATATTGTAATGCTATTGTGCTAACTTAAGAAAATAAAGCAATTTGCAACTAAAGTATTTGGGATTAGCATTTGTGTTTATTCTAATAATTATTATTTCTCTTGATTTATTATAACTAACTATTAATTATAGGATAATTCTTATTTATTTTCAATTAATTGGAATATAAATTTTCTAAACAAGATGTCAGTTTACATCTTCAAGGCTGTTAAAGACGTTTAAGCAAGAATTGTAATATAAGATGAAAGTAAAGTGATTCTTACCACTGCTCCTTGCTTGACTGCATAACCAGACTTATGAGCTGCCAGGTGACAGGCAGGAATTCCCCTTCCCATTTCATTGTCATCACTGTCTGTACTGTTACTTAGCTCATCAGCACTGGTCTACAAAAGAGAAAACAAAACAAATAAGTTTGAAGAAAGCAGAAAAAATTAATTTGAAAACAAATAATATAAAGTAGATGAAACAGTTAAAAACATTTAACTAATTAAACAACATCCTATTTTCATGATGCTTATACCAGTTTATGAATAAAAAAACATGTAATACCAAGAGTTTAATAATGAACAAGATATGTAATACCAGAGTTTTAATGAACAAGATATGTAATACCAGAGTTTATAATGAACAAATATGTAATACCAGAGTTTATAATGAACAAGATATGTAATACCAGAGTTTATAATGAACAAGATATGTAATACCAGAGTTTATAATGAACAAGATATGTAATACCAGTTTATAATGAACAAGATATGTAATACCAGTTCATAATGAACAAGATATGTAATACCAGTTTCATAATGAACAGATATGTAATAATGAACAAGATTATAATACCAGTTCATAATGAACAAGATATGTAATACAGTTCATAATGAACATAATGAACAAGATATGTAATACCAGTTCATAATGAACAAGATATGTAATACCAGAGATAATGAACAAGATATGTAATTAATGTTCATAATGAACAAGATATGTAATACCAGAGTTTATAATGAACAAAGATATGTAATACCATAATGAACAAGATATGTAATACCAGTTCATAATGAACAAGATATGTAATACCAGTTCATAATGAACAAGATATGTAATACCAGTTCATAATGAACAAGATATGTAATACCAGAGTTTATAATGAACAAGATATGTAATACTAGTTCATAATGAACAAGATATGTAATACTAGTTCATAATGAATAAAATATGTAAGATTAGTTTAAAGTTTCAAGCTCCTAGATCAACTAAATTCTTTTTGCCCAAATCATAAATGATGGCGTTTATATTTACTGAGCTAAACTGGCCATGAAATTCATAATCTTTTATGATACTTATTAAGTTATTATCTGATTAAATATCTAATGTATTCAAAGAGAATGAATTTTTTCACTTGAAATGAGTAAATAGCACTAGAAATACTTTAATACATTGGTTGTTGTTTTGAATAATTCATTTATGATATTATTCACTGTTTTTAGCAATACATTTCAAATTGTTTTTTTAATTTTCATAATTTTGGATTTGTTCATTTTTATAATACCGCTTCCTGCCACTGGATTAGAAAATAGTTACTGATTTTCTTTGCTTTAATATTGATTCAAAAGGTATCAGTTGGAGTAGCAGTTATTGGCAAAGAAAGTGGAATTGGTGAACCAAGTTTGAGCTCCAGTTAGGTCCATTTGTGTTCATTTTTAACTAATGAATCTATCTTCTACTCCCAATTATGGGTAAAATAGCAGACAAAAATGATTGGGATTTCCAGCTATGTTTGTGAAAAGCCTAAAAGGACAATTCTGATTTCAAACCATAGATAAGGTAATAGGAATCCACTTCACTATCTCTCCTAAGAACGGTCAAAGTAATGCAAGGCTTACTAATAAAGAAAGCTGTAAAGAGCTATGATAGTTCAAATTTTGAAGGAACATGGCACTTTCAATTCTATTTAATCTTTAATTTCAGTAGAAAAATAGATGGATTTTTTTTGTAAACTTTCTTAAAATTGGGAACAGTATTTTGACACTAAGCACTTGTTTGATTTTGATAAACCAAAGTTTAAATCTGAAGAAAAAAATTTTTTTTTTAAATCTGCAAGAGTAAAATTTTTTTTTTTTTTTTTAAATCAGCCATTTAGATCCCAAGAATTATTTTTACAAGTAAACCTATTTTTTTATGTCATTTATGTTGTTCCTATAATAATTTGGGTTATCCATTCTATGACCTTTTTCAAATGTATTTTTCTGTTTATAGCAAAGAGAAGTTGTTTACTACAAACTGAAACTACAATAGGAGCTGTTTGCTACTATCAGGAAATGAAACCCAATCTTTCCATATGGATAGTAGACTCAAAGAATCCTCTAGAATGGATTGTGGGAATAATAATACAAAGAATGAGTGCATTGTCTTGGACTGATAATGCCTTTTCAAAATAGAATTTGGAAATGAAATTTTAAAATTATCATCTGTACACATTGTATTGAATGGTTTAGAAAATAATGATCGACTTTATTAAACATTCAAATGTAAAAATTAGCCATTTTTTAAACAACCTAATATTAAAAAGAAATAAACAAAACATAAGCTAAAATGATGATATTGTGTTGCACAATTAACCCTTTGGTAAGCAGAGTGACATTTTTGCATTAGCTCAATGTAAGGCATTTTCCTATTGGACACTCGTTGACAAATTCAATGTTAATGTATAGACAAAGTCTACGTGCATAACCACCTGGTGCAAAGACTGTGGTATAATGATTGTGTAAAAGTTGTTTAGCTAAATATAACTAAAAGTAAAAGCTTTATTGTTTTCATTCTATTATAAAGTCGACGGGGCGGCCTAAAGTCGGTATTAGCCAGTCAGCGAGGGAGTCTATCCACTTTTCAATAGCGCTAGACCAAGGAGATTGTTTTAACATCTGAGGTGGAGTGCCAAACCTACCATCAGCTCCTTACTTTATCACACAGATCCCTGTGCTACTCATACGCTGAGTTGGCGAGGGTCGGTATTCTATTATACTATGACACAATTGCTGATCAAATTATCATTTTTTTTTTTTTTTTTAATATGTGATATTATAATGGAGATTGTGTGTTTTTCTGTCTGTAACCGAAACTATATTACTACTCAAGTCACAATTCCCTTAATTATTTACGTCTAATTCTCCATGATTTCATTCTTTTAAACCTTCAGTTATTAATAAAAATTGTTTTACATTATTAACACTGTTGACCATATCTACGTACTAATAACAATCAATTGTATTTATATATACAACAAAATAGCGGTTTACAGTTTGAACGAGAAGGCTAATTTGCATATTGATATTTAAAATTTTATTTTAATAAATATGTGCTTGGTATTATTGATTTCAAATTGTTTGGTTTTATCTTAAGAAATATAAACAAAAATCTCGTGGATAAATCTTAAAAGAAATTTATTTACAAGAAGAAATAACTGTAATATTATCCTTTACTTCCTATTTTAACTAAATAGTTAAATTAGGAAAATTTACCAATGAAAGAGGGGAGTAATGGAAAATGATGGAATAGTTAGTTTCAAAGTTGTTCTATTTTTCGATTATACCCCCTCTGTTGCAGATCTTTTTATCTGCATTCTTAGTCAGTTTCATTAGACTTTCTAATTTAACATGATATTTTATTATATCAAAACTTAAATACTTGCACCCAGAGGTGGCATATATTTGCTAGTGTGATTAATGGACTTGTTTGAACTCTATTTTGTACATTTTCTGAAAATAATTCACCCAATTTACAAAGATGAACAAAATTATCTGCCTGCAATAGGATTAAGATAATAAATACAAGAAAATCATTATTTATTTATTTATTTTTCTCTCTCTCTCTATCATATCATATCATATCATATCATATCATATTATATTATATTATATTATATTTTTAAAAAAAAGTATTTCTAAATTAAATAATATTTCTAAATTATTTTATCTGCTATGTTTCATGCAAATTTGATTTTAATATTTATCAAAAAAGTTTAATTAATCATTATATTCTTAATCTAAACATTTTACCCTATTACCAATTTCATATAACTTTCTGATTATGAATAAACATCACAAAAATGTTTTTAAATAAATTATTTTCTTTTAATTGCCTATCTTTATATTTCTGGAGATGAATTTATTATTGGTAGAAATTTTGCATTCTGCATATCCCCTTCTAATCTTTTGCATTTAATAAAATTAATTTTGTACAGTGCAGTCTAAGTATATTCAAGCTGAAATAATGCATATAAAAAAGCCTATCAGCTTTAACAAGTCACACCAGATTGACATTATATATGCACGGAATGTCAAGATGTTTATATAAACATCTAGGCTCAAAAGCTGCAGCTTTTCCGTCTTAGATATGGCACACAAAATAGATTTTTGTATTCTTGAAATATTACCAAGATAACTAGTTCAGCTTTGAACATTAAAATCAAATCAAAACAAAACAATTTCCAAAATGTCTATACATTGACCTCCTCTTTAATGAACTCCATAACAGTCAACTCAGTTATATGTAATCCTATATCATTAAATGTGGCATGTTTCCTAACAGACTACACATTGGAATCATTTCTTAAAGAAAGACTATAAACTAAAGTTAAACATATCACCTTCTTAATATTTTCCAATTAGTAATTCATTACTGTATTATCATCTTCAATAGATACAGACTATAGAAATTTGTCAAATTCAACAAACTACAACATTCTATAGTTTAAGATTTAAAAAGGATTTTCTTCTAATAAAATCCTTTGTCTACAAAGTAAACTGCTAAAATTGTTAAATTGATGGCCATATAAAACATTCTTTGTTAATTCCAATGTACATTTTGTCTTCAATGTTGTATTGGCTTTTAATTACGTAATTAGTCTCTCAAAAGTTATCATACCAGACAGAAAGATTTTTTTATATGCTTACTCCCTTAATTTTAGAACCTAGTAGCTCAGTCGATAGAGCATTCAAATCAGATCCACAAAGTTCCTGGTTTGATATCGGCCCTCGCCAACTCAGCGTAAGAGTAACACAGGGATCTGTGTGGTAAAGTGAAGAGCTGATGGTAGGTGTGGCGCTTCACCTTAGACACAAAAACAATCTTGGTCTACGCTAGTGAAAAGGGGATAGACTCCCTCACTTCCCGACTTTAGGCCACCTCGATGACTTTACTTTATGTTAACATCATATGTATATTTTTCTTTGTTTCTGTATTTTGCTCTTTTTACTCTTTCTTAGTGGAGGACCATGTATTTCATTCACCCCATCATAGAGAAAACTGGTTATTTCCTATAACTCCAACATAAAAAGGGAACCACTCTGAATGAATTTTATCTGTTAATTAATCTACCCATTATTTTCCCATTAAACTAACCCTAAACCCGTCTTCTTTTTTCCTAGTAGATCAATAAATAAATAAATAATTTATCAGTCAATCAGAGTGGTTCCCCTTTTTTAGGTTGGAGTTATAGGAAATAACAGAGAAAACTACCTGCAAACAAATGAAAATAAATATCTATGAATCCTGCGCAAAACAAGATCTCTCAAAATTTAATAAAGACCTGCATGTAATCATAAATAACAATGAAATCTGAAGTATTGGCCAATATAATTAAATGTGGAAGTTAGAAAATATATACCATGTAAATTTGGAGTACTTCTTTGAAATCCTAAGAACATACCTCTTGTGCAATTTTACACACCACTCCACCAGCCACCTGTGTTCTGTAACTGGCCTGAGACAAGTCACCACAGTGCCATTCCATTGTTTCCTGTTTGTAGACCTCGGACTTTGGTACCTAAGGAATTCAGGAAAAATATAGACAATCGTTAGTTAATACAAAAAACAAACAAAAAGATAAATTAAGAAATAATTTCTCCCTTATGAATAAACAGAAGTCAAATCTTATTATAATGGAGATTGTGGGTTTGTCTGTCTGTAACCGAAACTATATTACTAATCAAGTCACAATTCCTTTTGTTATTTATACCACATTCTCCATGATTTTATTTTTAATTTAAACTTCAATTATTAATAAAATTATTTTATATCATTAAGACTGTTGACCATATCTACAAACTATTAACATGCAATTGTATTTATATATACAACAAAATAGAGGTTTACAGTGTGAATGGGAAGGCTAATTTGCATATTGATCTTAAAAATTTGACTTTGATAAATATATGCTTAGTATTATTAATTTCTAATTGTTTGGTTTTATCTTGATGAATATGACCAAAAATCTCTTCAATAAATCTTTTAAAAAATCCATTAACAAGATGAAATAACTGTAATATTATTCTTTACTTCCTATTTTAACTAAATAGTTAAATTATGAAAATTTACCAATGAAAGACGGGAGTAAGGGAAAATGATGGAAGAGTTAGTTTCAAAGTTGTTCTATTTTTCAATCATACCACCTCTGTTCCAAATCTTTTTATTTGCATTCTTATTCAGTTTCATTAGACTTTCTAATTTAACATGATATTTTATTATATTAAAACTTAAATACTTGCACCCAGAGGGTGCATATATTTGCTAGTATAACTAATAAATATTAACTGATATATATTCATTGTTTTATCATTTTGCATAGAAATAAACTTGTAAATACAACTGACTAAATTAAAAAGAACAAGAATTGTGAATAATTTGATTTGTTCTTGTTTTACGGCATATCAAACTCAATGGGTCATTTAATGCCGACTACGTTTTTGAAATGAATTGGTGATAATGTTTAATTTTCTAAAGGTTTTTTTTTTTTTTGACATATTTTCTTTTGTGAATGAAACTTTTAAATGTTTTTGTTTTCATTTTTTTGGAAGATTTTTAGATTTTGTTGTAGATGTGTGCTTCTTTTATGTATCCAAGTAGTTTTTCTGGGTTTATTTGGTAGAATATCTGTTTTAGATTTGTTGTTAGGTAGTATTTTTTTCGTAAACAAGAATTGTAAATAATTTGTTTTTAAGTATACATCAGGCTTAACAACAAAACAAATAATATATAAAAATTTGATCTATACGAAGTATAAGCAAAAAATTCATTTGAATTTGTCTTTTTAAAACCTTTAGTTCTAATTATGAATATATAAACAAACATTTATTATTCACTGATATACTTGGACAAGTCTCTTCATTTTGGTTGTTATTATAGTCACAGTGTTTTTTTAGCTCTGCTGTGGTCATCTTCAGTTATCTCAAAGAAAAATTAACTGATTTATGATAGCCCCTAAGTAGGGAGAATGGAATGAGAATGTACCTTTTTTGGTTCAAAATATCTCATTCCACCATCTATCTCAAATCAATTAAGGTTGGTTGGTTTTCGAGGCATGTCAAACCTTGTTGGAGTATTTTATGCAGAAGATGTTTATTTTATTAATTCTTGATGGGTACACAATTTTTTTTAACTCATTTTTTGATTAAGCAGTGTGGTTTATCTATTCAGGAAAGGAGTGAAATTTAGTATATAAGTTTAGCTCAGTCGGTAGAACGCCCGCCTAGGAACTAGAAGGTTCCTTGTTTGATAACATCCCTCGCCAACTCAGCATATGAGTAGCATAGGGATATGTGCGGTAAAGTAAGGGGCTGATGATAGGTGTGGTGCTCCACCTCAAATGGAAAAAAAATAATCGCCTTGGTTTAGCGCTAATGAAAAGGGGATAGATTCCCTCACTGTCTGTTTAGGTCACCTTTACTTACTTACTTTACAATAGAAGTTATTTTGCATAGAAATGAATAATGCTTAGCCAAATCATATCATATTGAAATTCTCTCAGCCCAACTAAAATAGGGATGAAGCATACATGTTATTAGAGAGTTTAATATATTTGGCACATTGTTTCTCAAGTTTCTTTAACCTCATCAACTCCAAAAAAAAAAAAAGAAAAAAAAAGGTCACTCCTTTCTCAGTTGCTTAAGCCAATAACTTTTCAGCACTCCCTCTACATTGCAGCTAATCAGTATTTGGTAATTTATGAGGAAGTGCGTCCCGGTCTCCTGCCTCAAGAGTTGCTGCCCGGTGAATATTAAAATAACAACCCAGCTCAGTCTATTCAAAACTATCCATCTATCTATCTATCTCAATTTGTTCATATTTATCTATATTACTTTAAATACTAAGATTTTTTTTTATTCATGTTTGTTTAATGTCTTGTTTTTAGTTTAAATAAACAAGAATTACGACCAAAAAAAGAAGCGACCCCCCCCCAATACATTTACTTGTCGAAAATATCTATCTATCTCCATTTATTGGTATCTATCTATATTATTTTGTTTGTTTATCTATCTATCTCAGTCTATTCAAAACTATATATCCATCTTCATATCTAAACAAGAATTACGACAAATTACGATAAATAAACAAGAATTACGACAAGCTGGGGTTGTTACTTTGATAATCATCGGGTAGCGGTTTTTGAGGCGGGAGACCGGGACGCACTTCCTCATAAATTACCCAGTATTTTTTTTTGGTAACTATTAGGAATAAATCTTAAAGTTTATCTCTCTAATAATATTACCAAAACACACCCAGTGATTTTAAAATCTGCTTATATTACATCTTAATTTTAAAAGACTTTTGAAAATAGATTGATAATTATAATGAGAAACTTGGAACTAAAACATATGGGAGTCATTTATAAAAGTCTGCATCTTTGAGAATTAGACATTTTCAAAGTATTAATTTCAAAATTTACTTCCACACAAAAAAAAACATTTAAAATTCTTTTAATTAATTCAAGGTTCAACTTTTGGTACATCAATTTCAAAATTGAACTGAAAACTGCTGAATTAACAACATCTTGGAATTTCATTTGGAATGGTCATAATTAAGAAATTATAATTAACAAAAATTCATGGATCATTAAGATAATCAGAACAGTTGGATAGAAAAACTAAAATCTGAACTTTATTTTTCTCTTTAACTTCTTAAATGTTTTCAAGTCTTTTAAAAGAATGTACATAGAAGCACACACACACACACACCATACATATATATATATATATATATATATATATATATATATATATATATAGGGTCATCCACAGACACGTGTTTCGACTTATCAAGTCTCCTCAGTGTGGCTAGACATTTTGTAAGCTTTCTACAGCCGGAATTGAAATCCGATCGGTTGGGTGTCAGTCCGGCACCGTAACCATTAGGCTGTCTTCACTTACAGAATGGGAAGGGGATTTTAACTGTTTAAATACACACATCGCTTTGCGTGTAAAGGCTGTCACAAAGTGCTCCATTCCTTATATATATATATATATATACACACACACACACACACATACACTTGTGTATAAGTCAATCTAGTGTATTGGTTGATCCTTGATTTATGGTAATGAAATCAATAATTTATATCTTTCATTTTGGAAGTCAGGGGTTACTCCTCGTCCTTTTCATTCTGTATTTCAATCTTACAAAATTATTACTTACAATTAGATCAGACCCTCAGTTTTTTTTGCTTAAAAGTTAGGTCTTCAAAATTTGACCTACACACGAGTATATAGCAGGGGTTATAGCTAAACCAGTTCTTGAGCCACATACAGCTCTTTGACCTTTAATATGCAGCTTTTGGAAAATTCTAGAAATTTCGACTTGAATCAAGAGCAAGAAACGTGCAGAATCAGAACTCATGAAAACCATGTGTATTTAACTATTCATCTTTATTATCTGACCGTACCATGACGTTGTACTATGTAAGGTGATAAGTCTCGTTATGTATTGTGATCTTAAAACATTCCACAATTTTATACAACCCTTTATTTCAAACTAAACATTTATACAATTATACATAAGTCCAGTGTTGGTAGTGTAGGCGTTATTTTCGTATTCGCCTGGGGAGTTGTCTGCCCGTTTAGTTTCGCTGGTTCCCACTAGGGGCCTTTGATATTTAAGCGGCTGATTTGAATGTCTCTTTCTCTTTTTGCCGGCCGACCTACGAGACACATGGGTTAGACACGGTCTACCCCTTCTAGTTGGGGGCGCGGCCCCCTTACATTACTGTAAGTGATTCATACAGCATGGACTATTCCTAGTCTCATGTCTGTTGCTTTTATGTTCATCCTTTTACATGTAACTTTGTATTACTCATGTATGTATGTTTATGTACACCTCTATGTATTATGTACCCTGTTTAATTCTTGTGCTGTGTATATAAAATGTTTTGTCTATCAACCCTTGTCGGAGTTTTATCCTCAAGTATTATCACTTTAATTCTTACAGTAGCAAACCATTTCTAGATGTTTGTTAGGCTTTATTTGTTGACCTGATTGACTTGCTGTTTTAGTAGAAGTAGGAGGTACTGAAAAAGTATCTGAGGTTGGAGAAATTTTAAGTTATTATGTAATTAAATAAAACTAATTTTGTACGATTAAAACATCTCTAATATTTTGGTTCACTTTTTTTTCTTTTTTTTTTACATATTTTTGATTACTGAAACTAATACAAATTAACAGTTTAAAAACTTCATGCATGAATGAATACTATTACATTTAAAATGCAATTCTTAAAATTTATATAAGTTTTTGGCACAAAATGTTTAACTTTTAAAGTCCTATACCGCCTCGTTCCACCTGGCCGGATGTCTCCTTTGTTTTCCTAATCCGCCCTAAACACTAGCCTTTGTTTGAATGTAATAATAAACATATTTAGAAGTCTTTGATTTAAGTGAAATAATAGGTAACTTTAGATGCAAAGGTCATTTTTAGCCATTTTTTTTTTTATATATCCTTATAGGATATGAGTTAAAAGAAAGGAAATGAAACCGACGGTATGAGTATATATAAAAAAGATATGAAAACACCACAAAATGCTGTTAAAGTGAAAACATTTTATAACTTTGCTGATATTTCATAACAAGCTCTGATGACGATTTTCATAAAATCGAAATATTGTTCAATATCAGCGAAGTTATAAAATGTTTTCGCTAACAGCATTTTGTAGTGTTTTCATATCTTTTTTATATATACTCATATCCTTATAGGAATGCTCTGGACTTTGAAAATTCTCAAGAGGATGTTAAGAGTTAAGCAACAATAAAAACATGTGTAAATTTTGTTGATGTCCTGCAGCTCTCAAACATCTGAGATTTATCATTTATGGCTCTGACATGAAGCAAGTTTGGCTACCATTGATATATTGGGTATTTAGAAAATAAAGTAAATGTCAAATTTTTTTTTTTTTTGATTATCATTCAAAGGAAAAGTAATCAATTTTAACTTTATGTTGGCATAATCTCTTGTGGAGTTTTCACATCAAACAACATAAATCTATTAAGTTAGTTTGGCAATTTCTCAGCTTTGTCATTTATACATTTATTTAATTTTTTTTTACATTCTTTATTTCTTTTTGTCACCTTTTTTCTTCTATTATTTTGTTCTTTCCAGTATTTTACCCGTTTCTCACTCATATTCCCCATTTTTAGTTTCTTGTATGTTTTTCTCTATTTTCTGCCTTTCCACATCTTTCTCTTTTTTCACCTTTCTTCAATTTGCCGCCCTCGACTTAAGATTTATTTTCTCATCCTTATCCTCTCTGTAGGATTACATCTTATTACCCACCCCTGCCTTTCAATCCAGGTTGCTATCATTACCTTTCATTTAACAAAGAACTATTAATCAGCAAATGATCATTCAACTACTGGCAAAGGAAAATATAATTCAGCTCTGAATAGTAAAATAGTCTTGGCTGGCAGGAGGCTCACTTTAACAAAGCTAATGACTCACAAGACAAGGTCGAGTGGGAGAAGCTTCCAAAAGAAATTTCTTTTGAAACTAAGTTAAAAAAAAAAAAGAATTACATAAAAGATTTGTTTTGTATAGAAAAAGCAATTCAACCTTAAAAATAATGACATGAGAAAATTTATTATTTCATCTTCACATGTACTTAAAAGATTAAAGTTTTAAAAAATTATTTAAATAAATATGTTAACTTTGTACACTAATGAAATAGAA
This sequence comes from Doryteuthis pealeii, assembly GCA_023376005.1. NCBI lineage: Eukaryota > Metazoa > Mollusca > Cephalopoda > Myopsida > Loliginidae > Doryteuthis > Doryteuthis pealeii. Next base: position 90,466,304 of record CM042157.1, on the reverse strand, counting down.
ATATATTTCTTTAGTGTACTTTTAAAAAAGTTAACTATTAAATGAAAATGTAGAGTTTACAAAACATCTATCTTCCAAATAAAATGTATGCATATGCACACTCTTACCACCAAAATGTCAAAACTTATCTATATTGATAATTGGGATAAGTTTGTTTATGGGTTCTCTACAGACAGCAAATTGTTTGATGTAGAGATACCAAATTTGGTAAACATAATTAGGGGAAAGTTTTAAACTAAAACTAAAAAAAAAAAAATGTTTCTCATGAGGAAAAAATTGCCTATCCACACAAAAAAAAAAAAAAATTTTGCAAAATTTCTAGGACTTTTCAGGAGTATATATACATATATATATATATATATATATATATATATTGGAGGATATGTGCTTAATTGATGTCATACCTAATTTTTGAAAATTGATTAATTAATAATTAATGAATTTAGGTGGGCATATATGTTCAAATATAAGGCTAAACAAATCAAGAAAATGTCAACATGTTTAGCCTTACATTTGAACATATATGCCCGCCTAAATTCATTAATTATTAACTAATTAATTTTCAAAAATTAGGTATGACTTCAATTAAGCACATATCCCCCAAAAATTGTCGGCTAAAAGCCACATCAAATAAACACAATGTTTATTTACGTACTTTCATATATATATATATATATATATATATACACACACACAAAGAGCAAATTTACATAACTGATAGAAATAATACTTGCCACATCACCCTCAACCACTGAATCATTTTATTGTCATTATAACCAACTATGATTCAAATCTGTACCTCAACTAGTTCTAACTAAATCTTTTATAAGATATGTTACTCATGTTTTACAAATAGTAAGTTCCAGAAACATTAATTTTATAAGAAAACTTGAAGTTATGAGTTATGAATTCATGAAAACAAAAATTGAATTATGTAACAAATAAAAGAAATGATTAAAACAAAATGGTAGAACATAAAATTATGCTTTCTTTTAAGCAACACATTTTTTCCCCAAGACCCTTAATGCAGTTTTTTTTCTCTAAAAGTAATTATCTTGTTGATGTATCTGGCTATGAATATTAAGCAACAATATGGAAAGAGCTTTTAATACTTACAATAATTTTGCTGGCATTGTTTAAAACATCAATCCATTTGTTCATATCAGTCTGATCTTCAGCTTGGAGGAAAAAACGGCGACCTGCGAAATTCACAACTGATAAAAAAGAAAAAGAAAAGTTAAATCATTGATTTAAGAGAGAAGTTAACATTAAGATACTTACTAAGAAAAACCAAAAGATTTTTTTTCTTATAAATATGCAAGATAAAATATACTTTAATCTGTTCCCTTAAGATGCTAACACTATTTTCACTCCATGATATCAACACAATTATTTAAAGTTTTTTTTTTGTTTGTTTCTTTGCTCTCCCTCTCTCTCTCTCATAATAATTGCATGCACTTTGTAAATGGTTCAAAGTTAAGATTTATCATTAATAGTTTTTATTCTAATTTAGAGGTTAGTTCATATTTAGTCCAAAATTAGTTATTCAGGTGTATTTTATTTCTTAATGAAATAAAAAAAATCATTGATTTACACTGGACAGAACACAAATTACATTGACCTCCAACTCTAGTTTAACTGCCTTCCATTCTTCTTAAGAACATTTCATTTGAAAATTGCTTGTAAAATAAAAGGTTATTCTAATGTATATGCTTACATTGTGGTTCTAAATATTAAGTAAATGGAAAAATGATTTTCAGATGAAAGTTTGTATGGTTTGATATGCAAAAAAGTACATAAATAATATTCTATACAATTATGGCAGGGAGTACAAGACCATCTCCTGAAAATAAGACTTTAAAAACATGCAACAGCTGTAATTTATGGGAAAAACTTTAAAATCAGGCATAGTCGACCCTGTGTAGAGGGATTTGTACCATCATAACTAGATTTTTTTATATTCAGAGATAGAGAGGGGGGGCAGATTTCTATACTTAATTTAAGATGGTTCTGTTTGTTTTTTTTAAGTTTTTTTTTTTATTACAAGTGACCCTGTGTAGAGGGATTTGTACATCATAACTAGATCTTTTTATATTTAGAGAGATAGAGAGGGGGAAGATTTCTATACTTAATTTAAGATGGTTCTGTTTTTTTTTAATACAGTGAAATCAATAAAGAGTACAACTATTCTTAACTATCAAAACATTTTATATTAAAATAATTAGATTTAAAAAAATTATTGAATTTAACAAGAGTATTTTTTTTAAATTTCATTATAGACCTCAGACTGCTTTAAAGTCTGCAAGACAGAGAGTAATGGGCCTTATCCTGCTATTTCCCCCATAATGTGTTGGCAGGGATTTGAATTAAATGTTGTTCTCCTAAACTGGTTGTCCACCCAAGGCTAGAGGGCACAGTCTGTCTTACTATTTTACCCATAGCTGGAAGGGAAAATATTGATTCAGGCCTTTATTCAAAATTATTAAAAATAAAATATTAGATTATAAAAATACTTTGATTTGACTAAACTCTTGCTTTAAAAATTGACCTGAAGAGGGAATTATAAATATAGTTGACAAGAATTTGGTAATTTACCTCCTGTGAATGCTCATTCTAAAACGAACTATTTTAGGTTTGATATTCAAAATATTATGGTTATCTAAAAATGAAAACCATATGCATTAGATTTCCATAAAGTTCAAAATCTCAAGAGAACAGAAAGAGAAATTGTAAACACTTGTGTGAAAATATATTGAAATTTCACTTTTTCTCACATTAGAAAATGTTATATTTGCATAAAATATTCTTAAAAGAGGTTTATTCACAAAAAAATCAGTCAATTATGTATACATATCTGAACTATCCAACAATAATATCAAGCTAAAAATGCTCTTTTGCCTGTTTTAGTTATTATAACAAAACATTTAGTCTTCCAGTTATGTTCCCAATTACTTAAGTTTTAGTGGTAAAAACCAAAACTATAGATAGAATAGAAAGTGAAATCCAGCGATAAAATGTAACCTTTAACAACTCATGTATTATTATAGACACACCAGTCTCAAATGTCAGAGTACAGAATTTTCCAAGCATTTTATACTGACATGCTTTTTAAAAATAAATTAAGCCAAGCTAAAAAAAATAAATAAATAATTCAATGAAGGAACCCTAACAGCAGTCCATGATCATATCAATGCTTCTATTTAGAAAGAAGTGAAAGATTCTAATTAGCATTACATAGTTACCGGTTATATTGAGAATCTAGATGATTAAAAAATGTTCAGCACAAATACAGAATCTACAGAATTATCATTCAGTTGCAAATTAGACTGGATATTGTTTTATTCTCAAATTCAGAGGATTTTTAAATGTATTACTCTAATCAAAAACCTTGTTATGATGTGCCATTTTGGCTGGGTTATTTGTACACACAAAACAGAAAATTTTAGTAATATATACGTTATGGAAATAAGACACCTTAAAGATTATCAGAGGCTATAAAGTGTCAAGACTCAGTTTGGAAAGGTCTACCATAATATGAGAGATTATGTAGGATATCTAATCTTAAGATATATCAAAGAATGGAGATCATATTCAATTATGAGGGGTGCTAAAAGGTACTTGGCTCAAACAAAAAAAAAAAAAACGATTTTATTTTCGGGGTGGAGTGATGTGGGGGCAGTCCAACAAACTTGCGAAACAATATTCCAAGTCTGTTGTATACCCGGATGAATATGTGGAATACTGTCTACATTTCAGGGCTTTAAGTCATACCCTTCTTAGTAAGGCTGAGAATTTTCAGCACCCCCTTGATTCTCATTATAAATCAAAATTAAATTTCCTTAAAAAAAGAAAGAAAAAAAAAGAAAGTAGAATATATAGTATTCTGCTAATGTAACATTTGACAAATGTATCAAATATTGCATGTAATATAAAAAACTTGAGTGTCAGTTTGCTGTTTTCATAGAATTGTTTTTTTTTTCTTTTTAAGTAAGTTTTGTTGTTTTTCATTGATAACACTTTTGTATCCTCTGAGAATTTGAAAGCTTTGAAAAATATTAATTTTCTTTCATTCTTTCTTTATTTTTAGTTTTTGGGAGGGGGTTTCACTTCACAATGTAATTGCTATAGTAAAGTGAACTCTTACTTTCTATCAATCTTATGAAATTGGGATTTTAAAGTATTCAGTTACTATATCATCATTATCTTTAGGGTTAGATTGAAGTTAGTATTAAGGGTGGGGCTTGGGCTAGATTAAAGTTTAAGCTTAAAATAAATCATTAATTTTTTTCTCATCTTTTTAAAACCATCATATTAGAATAGAACCTATTTTTAATTTCTAAAAAAGTAAAAACGAAATGGGGGAAAAAAAAAGAATAAACACTGAAGTAAAAAAAAAAATTAAAAAAAAATATTGCCTCCCTCTCACAAAAAAGGCAGAAAGGATTCACTCGACTATAGAAGTTACAATGTGAACTGAAACCCTACTCTTAAAAATCTTTTAAAATCTGGAGGATACAAAGGTCTTATCAATTGAAAGAATGAAAAGTTACTTTAAAAGGCAGATAAGAAAATGTCAGAAACAAGAAGAAAAAATATATTGCAAAAGAAACTTACCAAAACAGAAATCCACTTTAGGTCGCAGCTTACGTGCATCGCTCACCTATAAAAGAAATACTATACTGTCAAAATTAAACTATATCATATGTACTAAAATCTTTTGAGTTCATGAAAATGTGTATTAACTTTACAGAAGTGAGAAAAAAAAAAAGAAGAATATATTAAGAAAATAAAAAGAAGTTTTTATCTTATTAGAATATGAATATATACAGAATAAAAGCTGTACTTTGTGAACAAGCCACTGATATGTATATAAGGAAATTAATAATTTAATAATATAAAGATCAAACAAAATAACTGTCACAAAAAACAGTTAATCAAATCCAGAGCACTCTTCAAACTTATATATATATATATATATATATATATATATATATATATACTAGCAAAAGTACCCAGTCCATGACAGGACTAAAAAAAAAAAAAATTAGAATGCCAGAGAGTGAATGAGAAGAGAGAAAATAAGAGGAAAATGATTTAGCAAATTTAAAAAAAAAAAAAAAATTTAAAAAATTGCCGAAATTTGTATTAGTCGAATTTTTGTTTATTTTATGAAATTTTTTTTTTTTTCTATTAAGATATTATTTTGAAAAATGCATTCCTAAAATTTATTAAAGATTTGACGATAAACAAAGCTAAGAATTAGTGTATTATGATATTCGTTTATTTTAAGAATAGTCTCTTTTTTGGTTTACATTTTTTAAACAATTTTATTTTTTTAAGCGAGCTTCCTTGCCTGTTTATTTCCATGGTAGAAATGTATTCTTTAATTCCTTTTTGTTACCTTTTAAAATGTAACAATAAAATGCTAAGAATTAAATACTTACAATTGTCTGTATTACAATTTCTTTTTTTGTTTTTTTTTGGTTTATAATAGTGTTTTGTTTTGTTTTTTCTAAAACTCTTTTGTACATAAGATAAATTGGAGAAGTTTATCAGTTTAATTTATTTCCTTTTTCAACCCCTAAAAGAAACGCAGAAAGTAACAAATAAGCAAAAAATTAAACATTACCTTATTTGTAGGTGGAATATAAAGAAGCTGACTGAAGCAAAATATAAATTTTTTTAACTCGCTGTAAAAAATAATTCATTGATAAAAACTCAATCAAATTACTTATTTAGAGAGATTATTTCATTCTCTTTCGAACCATATAGATATCTTAAAGAAGATTGAACTGTAAATAGGCGAGGAAAAAGATGGACCATTCTTCTTTCAAAAACGTTTTGAGTTTCACTGGATATATTTAATCATATTATTCTAAGAATCCCCTTTTTTTTAAATCGCTTGAAGGATTTTTTTCAAAAACTTTTTCATGTGTAAGACTATTTTAAATTCAGTTTTTGTAATTGCAAATTCACTTATTAATTCAAATTTGAATCGCTGATTAAAAATGAATATATTTTATTCTAAGAAATATGAAAGTATTCGTAAAAATATTGATAAAAAGGTCTTCAATTTTATTTTTTACATAAACAAACGCATTCAACACCGCAGTAGAAATAGAGCATACATACGGACGGGCAGCAGGGTGGGGTGTGCTGCTGATTGTAGCTGGAATATCAGCAGTAGCAGCTATTTTATAGATTTCGAAAAATCGTTTGATTTTATTCTAATTAATTAATTATATCCCTTAATCAGTAAAAATCAATAACCAAATTTGGAGTGTTTCTTAGTTAGAATGATATCAATGTGTATGCAAGATTTTAAATCTGAGTGACCTCCTGTTTTGGAGTTATACGTCGACATGTACATACCAAAATCTCTCCTTTATATATTAGATATATATACACACACACACATATATATATATATATATATATATATATATATATACACACACACACACACAAGGTATGTCATAAAAGTATCAAGATTGAAGCTGTATTTACCAAGATATAAATCAACAATGAATGGAACATTGATTTTTTCAGAATACAAGGTATGTCAAAAAGTACAAAAAATATTGATACTTTTTTGACACACCTTGTATATATACACACACATAATACACGCACACAAACATGAGAATCTTAGTAATATCTATTAATAATGGAGATTCGCTTCCGGTTTTTGTCTGTAACAAAAACTATGTCACTGCTTACGTCACTATACACGTCATAAATCATCATAACATAGAATAAATACACTCAAAATTTGAGCATGCAACATTAGACAGTTCTCATTGTTTTTTAAAACAAGTTTTAATAGATACATCCCCAGTATCATATATTTATATATAGTTTGTTTTATTTTAATAGATATTCAAAGTTAATAGAACTTAGTTTTGATTTCAGATTGTTTTATTTTTTTTACTCCTTTAATAAATTTGATGATTTCATGATTTATGGTTCAAACTCTCCGACATTTAATTTTTAACTTCCACCCCCTCAAGCAATATCTTTCAAAAATTTATTTTGCTAGTATAGATAAAAGAGATTGATTTCAAATATGTTTTTATTATTTGTATGAATTGGTTGATAAAATGTGGGCATTTTAAATCTCTTACTTTATAGGTTTTGAAAAATTTTCAAGAAACTCACAAGGGTATTCTTGAAAATTGACATGGAGATATCTATTGCCTATGTTGTCTTAATAAGTCTTTTAAAAATTGAAATAATATACTATTGGGTTGAATTGCATTCTTAAATTTAAAACAAAAACAAACATTTGATATTCAGAAATTTAAACGTCATAAAGTGTAATGAACTATGTTGAGTGTAAGGAGTGATGAACATAAAAACATTGCATTAAATGTCTAAAGTTAATTGCTAATGATGTAAAATGATTGAAGGAAAATCAGTAGGCACATGAAATCAAACATTTTTAAAATGTTCAAATTAATTAGCAATTAATGATCTTATTGAAAAGAAATTATGGTTTTGTAATCATTATATATATATATATATATATATAATTTAATATACAAGCGTGTTGGTAGATCCTTAGAGAGTTTGATTGCAGGAAGAAAAAATTTTTGAAAAAAAGAAAAGACCAAGATATTAAATAATCTATTGTATAGTATTTAAACAATTTATATGTATATATATGTATATAAGATATATATATATTCATATAACCGCTAGGAGAAGCTAATTTGTAAAAGTGCTCGATACCTAAGTAGAGCCAAGTTTCGGGATGTCGAGGTTTAAAGAATAAACCCCGTCTCCCTAGTTTTAGTCGTATCGATAAAATTTGGTTGAGGGGATGAGAATGACGATTACACTTAATTTTTGTTTCAAATCTGCTTGATTCTAAATAATATATAATAATAATAATAATAAAAAAAAAAAAATAAATAAATAAATAAATAAAAAAAAATTAAAAAATCAGTTAATATAGAAATTAAATATTTTTTAATTAAACAATAAACTAATGCGTTCTGTGTTTTTATTGGTCAGTATGATTTGATAATTTAAATGATTAATGTGGTTAGTAGTATTTATTGGTCTTGCTCCTTTTTCTTCTTCAGTCAGATTTTAGCCCTGAAGAGCTTTATGCGAAACTAATAGTAGGTTCGTCTGACTCAGTAGATATCCTTATTATATATATATATATATATATATATATATATATATATAAGTAAAGTCGTCGGGGCAGCCTAATGTCAGTATCAGCCAGACAGTGAGGGAGTCTATCCCCTTTTCAATAGCGCTAGACCAAGGAGATTATTTTAGCATCTGAGGTGGAGCGCCACACCTACCATCAGCTCCCCACTTTACCGCACAGATCCCTGTGCTACTCATACGCTGAGTTGGCGAGGACCGGTATCGAACCAGGAACCTTGTGATTCCTAGCCGAACGCTCTACCGACTGAGCTAAACCGGCCATTGTAATGTTTAAATATATACACTGTTGAAATTAACACAATGTAATATCAGGATTATGAGTAGGTGACTGAATGAATGGCAATTAAATTGGTATGGTCTATAAAATATACATATATATTTAAAATGGCTGTCAACTCGTGTTTGAGTAAGACCATTTCCTGATTTTTTTATTTTTCTATTTTTTTTTTTTTTTTTTTTTTTTTAAAATCACCATATTTAGGTGCCAGTAGCATTTGACACTCTATCCTTGTGTTTTCTCAGTTTTATTGGCTGCTCTAAATACACACTAGAAAAAGAATCAATGCAGGTAAAATAGATTATTAAACAATGAAATGACTGTATATTTAATTTTAAGATATTGGTTCTCAACTAGAGGCCATGTTAAATCTTTGGAGTGGAGGGGAGAGGGAGATATGTGTAATAAAGCGGAATATCAGAGAGCTACAAAAGTATTTTAATAGTCCATACCAATTTAATTGCCATTCATTAAGTCACCTACTCATAATCCTGATATTACATTGTGTTAATTTCAACAGTGTATATATTTAAACATTACAATGGCCAGTTTACTATTTATTACATTCAGATAGGTATGTGTTAACTGGGCAAATTTTGGACCTCTGCCAGGCATGTGGGGGGGTCAGCCATGCATTCAACTGACTGGAAAGCAATGGAAATATGGGTAAAAACTGATTTTGAACTGAGTAATGTATGTGTTCTAAACTCTGTAGAACAATTTAGATACTTAGGCAGTAACATCTCCTCCACAGAAAACAACGTTAATGCACGCATAGGAAAAGCATGGGCTGCTATAAATAAATTATTGATCATATGGAGGTCCAATCTCACAGACAAGTTAAAGAGACAGTTCTTCCAGGCCGTTGTCGTGTCAGTACTGCTGTATGGCTGCACCACCTGGACCCTAACTAAGTGACTAGAGAATAAACTAGATGGGAGCTGCACAAGAATGCTGCGAGTGATCATGAACAAGACATGGAAACAGCACCCTACGAGAAAACAGCTGTACGGCTACCTACCACATATCACTCAAACCATCCGAGTAAGACGGACAAGACACACGGGACACTGCTGGAGAAGTAAGGACGAACTCATAAGCGACGACCTCCAGTGGAAGCCAGCACATGGACAAGCCAGTGTGGGCCGACAAAGCAAAAATGTATGTTGATCAGCTCTGTGCGGATACAGGATGCTGCATAGAGGACCTTCCGAGAATGATGAGCAATAGGGACGGATGGAGAGAGATTGTCATGGATATCCGCGCTGAAAGCGTGACATGATGATGATAATTTTAAACTAAATGTAAATAGAATATTCTTTTTATTCTAACCACAGCTTTGATGGAGTTGCAGATAAATTAATAGTCAGAAGAGACCATCAGCACCCTGCACCCCCGAACAAAATCAAGGTGATTCAAGATATACAACAGATATTAATGCCGAAAGGACTAATATGTAACATTTTTAGAGGTTACTTTGCTAAAAAATATAAATTAACTAAAATAACATGTTTCTGTGAAATAAAAACATGTAAAACAATAGCAATCACATATAATATATACGTTCTTGTAGTTAAGATTTGTAATACTATTAGTAACACTAATGATGTAACTTTCTTATAGTCATACTGATATATTTATCATTATTATTCATGAGAATATATAACGTTAATAAATCAGCAGATGGTCTGAAGCATCCACTTAACAGTACCCAATTGGTGTTGGTCATATCTACTAATAGAAATAAAAATGAATGCAAAGTGGTGAGCCTTTCTATAAATTAAAAACATTAGTTTCATGTCAACCTAACAGAGAACAAGTGACTGACTATAAATTTGAAACAGGTGAAAATGAGTTCATTAATGCATATCATGTATTGTAAAGACATTGACATTTTTTTTAAAGTTATCATTAGAGCATGTAGAGATCAAAGTTAAACTTATCCTCTTTATTTTGGCACTGATAACAGTAAAGTTAGTAATAAACATAGAATGAATGTAAACTTCTTTTATATATTGTCAAGTCAGACAAGGATATATACATATATATAAGGGACCAGATAAGTTGGTGGTGGGAATGATTCTAATTAGGACCTTTTTTGATATAGGTATATTAAAAATTGATAATCTATGTGGAGAGCTAAATGTATAATAATTAGAGAATTATATATATATTATATACAGAGAAATATTAATAGAACTGATAAAGAAAAAAGCTTAAAAATCAGTTGAGTATTTTTGGTTGAAATAATAACTTAACATGACAATTTTATAAGTTTTTTCTTTAGCTATATATATAAGTTTTCGTGTATGCTTCTAAATTATTTAGTTAAAAATTGATGGTAAAATGAATGAATGGATGAAATAAAATTGAATGAAATGATAGGGATAAATGAAAAATCCTTTCCAAGGGACCCCTCTCAAAAGTATTAAAACACTTTTTGAGAGTGGGGTCCCTGATAGAAAGTTTTTCTCATCTATTATTAGACTCCTTTGAAGCATCAAGTTAATATAATTATTCTATATATATTAACTTGAAAGGAGTCTAATAATAGATGAGAAAAACTTTCTATCAGGGACCCCACTTTCAAAAAGTGTTTTAATACTTTTGAGATGGGTCCCTTGGAAAGGATTTTTTATTTATCCCCCTCATTTCATTCATTCTTGTTTCATCCATTCATTCATTTTACCATTAGTTTTTTTTAATATATATATATATATTATATATATATATATATATAATATATATAAAATGGAGAATGAATGTGAAAAGCATTAGCATATGAAGGTGTTCAATGCTAAAATGGTAGAGCAGATTTAAAATCAGAGATTAAATATTATGGAGTTAATATCCCGTAACTAGTTTCATGCATATTTGAAATCATCAGACAGTCAAAGATATATATATATATATATATATATATATACATACATACATACATAACACAACACATACTCTAGTAATAATTTGTCTGAGATTAATTACATATGGAACATATGAGGTATAGAAATAGAAAAAAAATATTAAATATTGCGCTAACAAATGCCTGTTTCAACCTATGGGGTTTATAAAGTGTAATTCAATTGAAATCTTTTGAAAATTAAAATAATTGTAAAGTACATTTTATGAACACTAGTCTTCATCAGAGCACAGATTTTTGTTGAATGAAAAAGGAGATAAATTTAACCTCATACTGTTGAATTTATTCCATTTTTATATACTTTTCATATGAAACATATGTAATTGGTCTTAGACAAGTTATTCATTGTTTAGTCCTAAAATTTTCTATATAAAATTATAAAATGATGTCATCAATCAGAAGCTATAAAATATTCAGTGAGAAGAATACTGACATCTGTACTTTCATCCTTAATAACCATTAACATCAACAGCGGAAAAAAAGTTAGTATGGACAAAACATTGAGCAATTGTGATTATATTGCAAATAAAATGGTATAATGATTTTTGTTGAATAATATAGGAATGCCAGCAGTAAAAGTTATTTTAAATAATGAAATAATATAAAATAATGAAATTTATTGTGCACCACAACTCATCAAAGTCTCATGTCTAGTACACAGAATGATGTACTGTCAGGAACATGAACAGTTTACAGTAGTAATATGCATGTATGTGTGCGCGTGTGTGCATATATATGTGGAGAGTGGCATCAGGTATAGTGTCGGCAGACTACAGGAAGCATGGAGGCTTTGAAAGACTCAGTGCTTCTGCAGCCTACAACAGACGCGGGCAGTTTATTCCATGTCTCCGCAATTCTGAGCGTGAAAAAATGTTTCCAAAAGTCATGTGAGCAGTGCTGTTTTCTGACTTTGTTAGTATTTTTTAAAGATTGTATGTACTTTTTGCTATTAGCTTCCTTCTATTTAAAAAAAAAAAAAGAGCAATGATCTTTCTGGTAGTAAAACCAAGCAGCTTTTGATTATATTACAACCACTCAAAAACTATCGATAACTACCACAAGTAAATGAAACCTTGGTTGATAGTTCTGTTGATGGTGAGGTCATACTGTACTTTTTGGAAGAGCAATGAACTCAGAAAAATGTAAATTTTATGATTTTAATTCAAGTTAACTAAACACCTGGCATATCATTTTCAAACAGACATTTCTAACCTTAAAATAAAATTTTGATTATTTTTTTCTAGTTATCTCTCTCTTCATATATAGTGTGTGTGTATATAGGTAGTATATTTTCCTTTAGGCATATTTTATTCATCAACCTATCCATGTTCATAAGTAAGATGTATAATATATATATATATATATATATATATATATATATATACACACACACACACACATTTGAACATATATGCCCACCTAAATTCATTAATTATTAACTAATTAATTTTCAAAATTAGGTTGACTTCAATTAAGCACATATCCTCCTAAAAGTGTCGGCTTAAAGCCATATAAAAATAAACACATTTGTTTGATTACTTAACCTCATACTGTCGTGTAGCAAGTCAATAAAAAGTGGAATATAAATAAGTTTCAAAACAAACGAATGGCAAGCTAGTGTAACGGTTAGAGACTTTGCCTGTCATCTTGGCAGTCGAGGTTTCGAGTCACACATTATATATATATATATATATATATATATATATATATATATATATTGAAGCGCGTGGTGTGATGGTCAGTCATGGGAAATGGTCTCGTCACCCCGAGTTCAAATCCTGGATGTGGTAATTGCATTTCACTTAGTGCAAATACCCTTGGTAAAGGTATGAATCCTACTCTCCCTCTGGCTACGGATAAATAGTAGGGCAGACTGGGCTCTTTAACCTTGGTTAGGCAACCGGTATAGGAGAAGGAAAACTCTGAATTCAAACCTGTTGAACTCCGCTTAAGAAATTGACCTTGTGTTGTATCCTGCTCATGCGGAGGGGTTGGTAAATATATATAATGGCCAGGAGAAAAAATATATTGGTAGAAATTATGTTATGTCAGATTTTTCATTAATTTCATGTAATTGGTAGAAATAACTTCATGTGTAATAATAAACTGGTTCTTATGTTACATTTTTCATTAACTTCATGAGTATGAATAAACTGGTAGAAATAATTCACTAACTTTGAATAGTTTGCAGCTAAATATTTTTGTTTGGTTTGGATTTATAAACTGGTAGAAATAATTTTCATTTATGTATATTAATAAACTGGTAAAAATAATTCTATGTTAGGTTTATCATTAACTTCAAATAAATTGGTAGAAATAATTTTCATTAACTTTCAAACAGATCTATTTAACCCATGGGACCTTAAAAGGTACTACCACTTCAGTCAGAGTGGACTTGGGTGTAATGGCAATGAAGGGGTACTTTACACTTCCCAGAGCTCCAGAATTGGAATCCTCACCACTAAATACAGTTTGAATATACAGGACGCTAAATTGTTAGAAATAATTTTTTATGCTTCCATTAACTTCATGTGTATCAATGAATTAAAAGATACAATTTTGTATATATTGGTAAACTGATGGTTGACCCTCAATCACTGCCTTCTAGCAACTATATGATAAAAAGAGTTGAAGGTTTGCCATAAGAGCAATTTGAAGAATATGGTTGGGACAATCATATAGGTGTTAGGGTTTGATATGACCAACTGATTAATGGGATTGAATCTCTCTGACTGCCTGTCAAGCTCAAGTAGAGTGTTGCATGTAATGAGACCACCACAATCCTGTCCTCAGGCGTTACAGGTAACCACCCATAGCCAACAGGAGGCCCCATGGAGGTTGGGCGTGCAATTCCAGCCAACAGGGTGATTACCTTGCTTTACTTTTTTTTTTTTTTAATAGAAAAGATGTAATTTATTCTTGTTCATATCACAACAAACACACTTAATAGATAAAGAATCATAAAATTAGTATGTCTAATAAGACTTTTTTGTTGAATTTTGAAATTTTATAAATTATATATATATATATATATATATATATATATAAGAAAGTTTGGTATGTACGTGTCGACTTATAACTCCAAAAAAGAGACGTCACTCAGATTCGAAATCTTGCATACACCTAATATCCTTCTAACTAAGAAACACACCAAATTTGGTTATTGATTTTTCTGATTAAGGGATATAATTAATTAATTAAACAAAAATAAAATGATTTTCGGAAAGCATCATATAGATGTTGCTACTGCTCTTGTATCAGCAGGATACTTTTGCTAGTATATATATATACATATACATATATAAAGAAATGTGTGTGTGTGTGTATGTGTGTGTGTATCAGATTATGATAATAAACTATTAATAAGTGAATATGCCTTTTGACTTATCAGCTATAAATATAGCCAAGCATTATTTATTTTTTTACAATGAAATATTTTCATTATAAAGATAATGATATAGTCATAAGCGCCAAGTTTATTTTAAGTAAATGTGTGTCTACTGCAGACTACAGACTAGATACATCTTACTAAATATAATTCACAAAATATCTTTATTGTTTATCTGCCATTGCATATTTCAAGCACAGATAGAGTTACGGCCACCAAATTTTGTCTAGTTACAAATGGTTTGCCAAAGAATACTTTTATCAGATTGATTTTTGAAAATGACAAAACTTTAAAGTTTTTAGTTAGGTAGTCAATTTATAATACAGCAAGGAATTTAGAGTGTGTGTGTGTGTGTGTGTGTAGATATATAGATAAAAAGAGAGAGAATGAAATGAAGCCTCTCTCTCTCTCTCTCTCCTCAACACATGTAAGTAAAGTAAAGTCAACGGGGCGGCCTAAAGTCAGTATCAGCCAGTCAGCAAGGGAGTCTATCCCCTTTTCAATAGCGCTAGACCAAGGAAATTGTTTTAGTATCTGAGGTGGAGCGCCACACCTACCATCAGCTCCTTACTTTACCGCATAGATCCCTATACTACTCATACGCTGAGTTGGCAGGACCGGTATCGAACTAGGAACCTTGTGGTTTCTAGCCGAACGCTCTACCAACTGAGCTAACCAGGCCCCCCTTTTTTTAATGACATTTTACAAATTTATAGAAAAGCTATAATTTATTCTTGTTCATATCGATAACAAGCACATTTAGAGTTATTTTAAATGTTAAATTACATTTTTACAGATTAGCTAAACTCAATTTTTATTTTTTGTTTCACCCTATAAGGTAGACATCTAGCTAAAAATACCCTAGACAGAAACCAGAGTTACAACTTTTTCCATTCCTTTTTAACTATGTTTTTTGCAGTTATAAAAAAAAATCACCAAAAAAAAATTGACTTGTGTGCATTTATATTTGTAGCACAAGCAATGACCATGAGGTACCCATAAACATCAACCTCTCAATGTTATTTATTAACTTTTAAGTCCTCACAAAAACATAGTTCAGTATTACTAGGTTAAAGTGGACAAGTTTTCAGCTAGCATTCTTAATTGTATTCTCAAAGTTTCATTTGGTAAGTAAAGAACAGAGAAGAGAAATATTGTTAATGATGTAAAAATGACGGAAGGAAAGTCAGTATGCATATAAAATCAGACACTTTTAAGAAGTTAAATGCAGAATTAGCAAATAATGATCTTATAGAAAAAAAAAAAGATTGTCTTATATATATATATATATATATATATATATATTTCTTAATGAACTCATAAGTCTAACAGAGATGGAATTCACATTTCAAAAGAGACAAGGAATTATATGCAACAATTAAAAGTTGATTGTGAACTGAACGCCAATGCTGCATTATAGAATGAGCTTGTTAACCTCTAAAAATAAAAAAATGAAAAAAAATACAAAGATTACTTGAATTTTTGATTTTTCTTCTTTTCTCTTTCTTTAGATTTATTAAACGTGTGCAGAATTTAATTGGAACTGCTGCTGCTGCTGCTGCCACCACCAGTGTAACTCTCTACCCTATAACTATGCACCTTGTGTGCCCAAGAGAAAAATAACTTTTCTATGTAACCCTATCAGCACAAAGCAACGATGACAGAGCCACTTGTAAGAGTTAGGGAATAATATAATGTTCAACTTGTTTCATTACTCAACACCCTCATCTTGCCCATCTCCAATCTTGCTCATGAGTGCACATCTTAAAACTATGCAGTCTCTGAGTCAGAGGAAATCAAAGGAAGATGGGAAGAAGATGGCAGGCAAGCAGACAGTAGGTAGTGGGGTGGGGGTGGGGGGGTGAGGGGCAAGTGATAAAAGAGTTTCTTCTTTTTAAGAATGCAAGTTAATGTCTGATTGTATACTCTTCTCTTTTGCTACAATGGAAATTCTGTTAATTCCCAAGCAGAACATAATTAATTATTTCCAAAATAGTCGTTGCTCAAATTCATTCAGATTAAGATATTACAGGACTTTTTTTTTTCTTTCTTTCATTAAAAAAAAAGATTAATCCATGTTAGCAAAAAAACATTTTTAAAAAGTGACTATTCTAAACAGTTCCTTAAGAAAACTAAATTTAAAACATTTAAAAAAAATATATATATTTTTAGCATATAAATTCAGATTTATAAAATTTGTTTTACAAATGTTTACAAGAAGATTGTAAAGCATTAAACAAAAGATTTCTATTTATAAAAATAATATTAGTCTCATGTGATTCAGCTTGTATTAAATGTGAAACGGTGTAACTTTTTCCTTTAATCTTAGTTAGATCCTTTTGTAGAAATTCTCTTTTTAGAGAGAAAAAAAAAGAAATCCGTGAAAGTAGAGTTATTTATTTGTTAGGTTTATAAAGACTAATAGCAGCAGTTGGTGTATTCTGAATAAATAATACAAATGTTTCATCTGTAACATTGTGCAAATATTCACACACAACCTGATTGGAGAAATACTGGGAAAAATGATGTTAAGCTTGAATCTTGTGCTTAAAGCAAAAATTTACAAGTACAAACAGATTAGAGGATAATCTTAGAAATTCATAGAA
Source organism: Doryteuthis pealeii (assembly GCA_023376005.1). Lineage (NCBI taxonomy): Eukaryota > Metazoa > Mollusca > Cephalopoda > Myopsida > Loliginidae > Doryteuthis > Doryteuthis pealeii. Next base: position 90,448,929 of record CM042157.1, on the reverse strand, counting down.
TATCATTAAAAGATTGTGACAATATTCTCCCAAATGAAATCAGTATTAACAAAAATCAGCTTTTTAAACAGTTCATTAAAACTCTTAAAGTCCTATACCACCTCATTCCACCCAGCCAGAAGTTTCATTCATTTTCCTAATCCACCCCAAATGATAGCCTTTGTTTAAATGTAATATTAAACATATTTACAAGTCTTTGATTTAAGGGAAATAATGGGTAACTTTAGATGCAAACGTCATTCTTTTTATATATCCATATAGGAATGGTCTCTGGACTTAGAAAATTCTCAACAGGATGTTAAGAGTTAAGGTTATAAAACAATTAAAAGTGTAAAAAGATATGTGTAATTTATTGTCATGTGCCCTGTCATTTTGGGGAGATTTCATTTGTGGCTTAATCTTATTTGTTTTTAAAAAAAATAGTTTTGATAAAATATTTATGCCAATGATTTGAAAGTTACTTTAAGTATAAGTAACCTATAAGCTAATCATTACTTAAGTTTCATTGTAAGTAAAAGACTAGTGCAGGAATTTCAAACATATATCTATTGGTTGAACTATTTTCATAACCAATATTTTCCTAAGACTCAGGCATTTAATTAAATATTAATTTTCTATTTTATTTTTTAATTCAAAGTGGCCTTTTTGTACTCGTTACCATATTTCCAGAATTTACTGTCATGTATACAATGATTGTTTTATAAATAGAAGGTCTCTCTAGCAATCTTTTAGTTATATTGCAGTTTAGCTTTATAATTGGTGGAAATTGTGGAAATCCCCTTCCCCACTTTTAACCCACTGTGCTACTTCCCCAAGACATAATGACCATTTTGTATTCTTGTGATTGAGACATCTTGTCTAGTGTTAGAAGCTGAATCTATAAACTAGGTAGTCACATTAAACTAATTTCATTTTTCAAAATGTGATCATTAAAAAAAAAAGAAGAAAATACAAACATTAAAAAAAAAACAACGTATTCTGATAAATTATGTATAAAGGGACAAAAATTCTTTTAAATAGATCACTAAGTAGGCTTGTAGTGACCAGGTTTGAATTCAGAGTTTTCCTTCTCCTATGAGCCCAGTCTGCCCTATTATTTACCATAGCTGGAGGGAGATTAGTTGGATTCATACCTTTCCCAAGGGTATTAGCGCTATGTGAATTGTGGCTTCGTCCGGGAATTGAACTCTGTTTGACGAGTCCATTTCCTACGACTAACCAATACACCACTGTGCTTAAAGTGTATAAGATATGTGGAAACGCTTACTGTCACACAGTTTCAGTATTTTAGATGGCACCAAACTGCTAAATCAAAAGATTTAAAAAATATTCAGAAAGTTGAATAAGTTTTATTATCAAATTTGTTTTCCACTGTTTCTATTTAAAAATATATCAAGAAAAAAATTATTACCAGTGTCATAAAATAATCAGAAATCCCCCCTCCCCCCAAAAAAAACTCTAGAAACTAACAAACCAGAATAAAAAGCTTAAAACATTTCAAGAAGCTTACCTTTGATACTTTATGAAGTTCAATCTCCCAAACAGGATTTCGTGCATGTCGATTAAGGTTCTGAAAGACCAGAAAAAAAAACAAAAAAAAATTTAACAATGATAATAGCAAGATTTTCACATTTTTATTTACTGTCCTCTGACAATAACATTTTTCTTTCTAAATTTTGTATAGAGAAAATACACAAAACATATCCTGTATTAATACACAAATACTTATAAGATTTTAAAATATTAATGCAGGTGAACAATACATGAATTGCAGTAGGGGTTTTGTTTTGTTTTTTGTTTTTTTGATGTGAGATTTAAAAAAAAGAAAAAAAAAGAAAAAGAAAGAATTAGGTAATTAGAGTAATATTCAAATGCCATTGTAAGGCTTTGGTTTCATTTGAAAATCTAATGAATATGGCCACACATGTGTAGATTGTTTAACTTGATAATATAATTCAAAACAAAGTAATCATTGTTAATGTAATGTTCTTTTTATTTCATAACCAAATATTCTGATTGGTGGTGTAAACAGAAGCTTACATAATAACTGCATCATAATATAAAAAAAAAGTAAAAAAATAATATAAAAAAAAGTAAAAAATAATATTAAAAAAGTAAAAATAAAAAAAGTAAAAAATACAAAAAAAAGTAAAAAATAATATTAAAAAAAGTAAAAAATACAAAAAAAAGTAAAAAATTATAATATAAAAAAAGTAAAAAAATTATAATATATTATAATTTTTTACTTTTTTTATATTATAATTATAAAAAAATTATAATATAAAAAAAGTAAAAAATTATAATATAAAAAAAGTTTAAAAATTATAATATAAAAAAAAAGTAATTTTAATATAAAAAAAAGTTAAAAAATAATATAAAAAAAGTAAAAAATTATAATATAAAAAAAAGTAAAAAATTATAATATATAAAAAAAGTAAAATATTATTTTCAAAATAAAACTTTTTAAAAGTGAATTTATTTATTTTTAGACAAACTGGGAATATTCTTCTTTAGATGGTGGTTTCTATAATCATGATTATCTTATTTATCATGTGGTTTGTTTAGAACAGACATGGGTAACCTTTTTTTTTAAATGTGGCCACATGAGACATGGCCCATCAAAAAAGTGAAGTAATTTTACATTGAAGCTATCTCAACCATTTTCACTGCAGAAGATCATATGCATAAGCATCTGTTTTAAAAATAAGGGAAAGTTGATTGTTTTTTCTTCTCTTAGGTAAAAAGATCTTTTCTATAAAAAATTGAAGGCCATTCAGAAAGCCTTCAGGCAGCAACTTGCCCAGAATTGGCTGAGATCTTTACAGAAAATTATCAACTTAAAACTGGGTTAGATTCTGACAGACTAGTTGTAAGTTGGACTGTATATATATATATATATATATATATATATATATATATATACACACCTAGAACCTGTAGAATTAAACAATTCAGGAACAAGTCTTTAAACATCACCTGAATAAGCTATACTTTATACTTTAGGATTAAGGTGGCAGTAGATGGACATTATGTGCTTATTTAAATTAAATGTATGACGGTTCTCAGAATGATAAGGAATAGTTTCAACTTAAAAAAAAATCCCAGAAACCACCTCAAATGATCTTTAAATGCTTTAACCACTGGCATTGTTTTTGCTTCTTTGTGTATGTAGATTCATTCATCTTGTGACCAGTAATTATGTACACCATCAACCATCATCATTCTTTTCTATAGTAGGTTAAGATGTTCTTTTAGAAAACAAAGAAAATTTTGGAAAATTTCTGTAAAAGCTTGAACCAAATATAATCTTGGATAAAGACAGGACAAAATCAGTAAAAACTATTAAAACAAACCTTGTCTATGAGCTTTAATAAAAATTTGTTTACTAGAAAGATCAATGCATATATATATATATATATATATCATTTAATTTTCACATATGCTTCTAAATTATTTAGTTAAAAATTAATGGTAAAATGAATGATTGGATGAAATAAAAATGAATGAAATGAAAGGATTTTTTATTTATCCCCCTCATTTCATTATTTTTATTTCATTCATTCATTAATTTTACCATTAATTTATTATATATATATATATATATAATATATATATATATATATATACATACATACATACACACACACACACACACACACAACACACACAAGGTCTGTCAAAAAGTATCAATATTTTTTGTACTTTTTGAGACATCTTGTATTCTTAAAGAAAAAAAAGGCAAAAAAAAAAACACGTGTGTGTGTGTGTATATATATCTTATTATAATGGAGATTGTGTGTTTTTCTGTCTGTAACCGAAACTATATTCCTACTCAAGTCACAATTCCCTTAGTTATTGATATCACATTCTCCATGATTTTAGTTTTATCTAAACCTCAATTATTAATAAAATTGTCTTACATTATTAATACTGTTAACTATGTCTCCATACTGACAACATGCAATTATATTTATATATATAACAAAATAGCGGTTTACAGTGTGAACGGGAAGGCTAATTTGCATATTAATATTAAAAAATCGAATTTAATAAATATGTGCTTAGTATTATTGATTTCTAACTGTTTGTTTTATTTTAATGAATATAAGCAAAAATCTCTTCAATGAATCTTAAATGAAATCCATTAACAAGATAAAATAACTGTCATTTTATTCTTTACTTCCTCTTATAACTAAATACTTAAATTAAAAAATAACAATGAAAGACGAGAGTGATGGAAGAGTAGTTTCAGTTGTCCCATTTTTTATTATACTCCCTCTGTTTCAAATCTTTTATTATATCCCTCTGTTTCAAATCTTTTTATCTGTATTCTTATTTAGTTTCATTAGCCTTTCTAATTTAATACAATATTTTATTACATTAAAACTTAAATACTTGCACCCGGAGGGTGCATATATTTGCTAGTATATATAACACACAAACAAATGTTTATGTATGTTTTTTATATCATCATCCTGTAAGAGTTGTTTACTGTTTCCCATTTTGTCCTGTCTTTCCACTCTTAGCAGTGCTAGCTTTGTATTCTTATCAGGTCACTCTATTGTTTTAGTGGATTGTCTTCTCGGTTTTCTTGTTGGGAAAATCATTCAGGCATGAACCAAACCCACTCAAATCTTTTCTTGATAATGTCAGCGTTTTATTAAGTGTAGTCTATTAGGTTGTAACCAATCATATCACTTATTCTAAACATTATTGGTACATGATACATGCACCATTGTTAATTATCGTATAGGAATATCTATACATTGCTTATAAACCAGGTGTATACTAATCAAGACACATATATATACATACATACATATACACACATTCATATATATATATACACACACACACATTCATATATATATATACACACACACACATTCATATATATATATACACACACACATATATACATACACACACACACACACATACATATACATACACACACATACATATACATATACATACACACACATACATATACATACACACACATACATATACATACACACATATATACATACACACACATAAATATATACATGCACATATACATATACATACATATATACATACACATACACACAAGTGAATGATCTATATACAAATATAAGTAAAAGGTGAAGTCTTCCTCCTTTACACATGCTTGCATACACAATTATATTTCTTGCTTTGTGTCTGCATGTATCTGAGTGAATGATCAGATGTGGAAAGAGAGAGACAGAGAGAGAGAGAGTGTGTGTGTGTGTGTGTGTGTGTGTGTGTGTGTTGCCTGTTATTGAAGAAAGGCCTGTGGCATACAAGTTTGGATCGTGTGCAATTTGATCTGTTGTTGGAATCATTTTCAGGCTGAGCAAGAAAGCAACACCAGCTGCCATTGCTGGCACCAACACCAATGTTACAGAAAAGTGGTGAGTGTTGAAACCTGTATCCCACCTCTCCCCCCCCCACCATCACCAGAACCACCTACCATCTTCAGTTAATAAAAAAAAAAAAACTAACCATGTCTTTCATACACAGACAAGCAGCTGTTGATTAGAGTACACTCAAGCAAACAACACTAAGATATAAAAAGATCAGAACTAATGACTTTCATGGTTATATTGTAATTGTAACCTAGTTATTAGTTTGCCATGCAATAATGACTATGCCATCAAGAATGATCAATGTTTCTATCCTTTCAACCTAGCTAGTTGTTCTAATTGGAGACTGAATTTTACAGTCTTTCATGCTAAATGAGAAAAAGAAAAAAGATCTGACAAAAATCATCGGTAATTTATGAGGAAGTGCGTCCCGGTCTCCTGCCTCAAAACTTGCTGAAAAACCAACCCAGCTATGATTGAAGTCCGTAGCCGAAGCAGTGTCACTTGAAAGTAAACAACCACTTATGGCGGGTTTTTTTTTTGTTTTTGTTTTTTTTTCGACATTCACTTACAAAAAAAATCCAAAACGTTTTTTTTTTCAGTATTTTCATTTTATTTTAATATATTTATTTCCAACAATCAATTACAAGTAAAAAAAAAAAATAAAAAAAAAAAATAAAAAATATTTAGATATTCTTGTTTATTTAAACTAAAAACAAGACATTAAACAAACATGAATAAAAGAAAATCTGAGTATTTAGATATTCTTTTATATTTTAATAAAATAAAATAAAAACTATCTATCTATCTAGTCATCTTCATATCTATCTATTGCTTCGGCTACGGACTTCAATCGTAGCTGGTTTGGTTTTTTCACCACTCACCGTTAGCAAGTTTTGAGGCAAGAGACCGGACGGTCTTCCTCATAAATTACCAAATCATCTAAATAATAAAGCTAAGCATAGGTAAGTTTAGCACAAGATTAAAAGTCTAAAGGAATTCAGAGTCAAACTCATTAATAATTGTCTGTTGACCATTACAACATGTAAGGAAAATCTTTCCATCTTAAGAAAAAACCTCTTTAGTAAATATTGGTAAGAAACAAAAATATATTAATATATCATAGATAATCTAAGTTCATGTCATACTTTTCTCTTGATGACCTTTTGACCAATGGAATCCAAACACTGCAACATCTTTAGAAGAAGTGTGTGGACCGTGTGATGAGGGGGGGGGGGCTATGTTGAAAAATAAACCTCATTTGGTCACATTCCATGAGAGTATCTGGGTCAACCTATGTTCTTTTCAGATGACCAGCATCAGCTGAGTATGAGGGAAAGAATAAAGATATACAAGGCTCACATCTCCCTCTCTCTCCACACACACACACTTTTAGGAAATATTATATGTGTAAAACATTGTTCTAGAAAGAAAAGTAAGCTTATACTTTATAGAAAAAAAAAAACTATTTTTCTTTCATGTTATAAAAACAATTTGTTTTAAAGATGTAAAGATATTTTGATTGCAGTTATTTCATCACTGACTGGAGAATACATACAATAAAATAAATTATATTCCTTTAACCTATGGACATGATATTTTAGGCTGAATGCTATTTTACTATATACTTGATATATTAGGCTTAGAGAATCATGTCCAATACTAAAAGGATTAATAAAGCAATCATTATTATATATATATATCTTTCTCTTTATTATTATATATATATATATATACACACACACACTTCTATAATAAAATGTCTTATAAATGGGCCTGATTTCAAACCAGCTATTCTCTGCTTAAAAAATTAACCCTGTGCCACATCCTGCTTGTGTCAGAGGGGTTATATAAATACATGATATAGCAATTATTCAGAGCCCCTCTTAAAAAAAAAAAAAAAAAAAAGAGAAAAAGAAAAAGAAAAGAAAAGAGAACAGCATTAAACAGATGCCTACACCCTAGAGTGAAGCTTGAAAATGAGTTGTGCTCAATTTTCTTTGTGAATTTCATGAGATCAAGTACAGGGTAAACGACTAACAGTTCAAATGTTAAAGAAAACTACACAATTTTTCTACTAAGTATAACATTCAGATTAGTTACTTAAACTGTGCTACAATACAGCAATAATGCAATTTTAAAAAAATTAGATTTAATAAACTGAATTTATAAATATGATATTTTTCAAATTTTTTTTTGGCAAATTCTATTCAAACATCAAAACAAAAGCTAAACTAAGTTAATAATGCTGTTGTAATTTATACTATTAAATCTACAAATTGTGTATTTCACAAAATCAATTCATAAAATCTATATCTTAAATAGCTATAAAAAAAACCAAACAAATCACTCATCTGTTACCTACACAGATAAAACTATCTTTAGTAAGCTAACTTAAGTATAAAGGTTTTATAAAAACTTTTATACTCAGGTGAGTCAAAAGTTTTGCAATGTTTTGTTACATGCAATTTTTTATGCATATATATATATATTTACCAACCCCTTTGCACGAGCAGGATGTGACACAAGGTCAATTTCTTAAGCGGAGTTCAACAGGTTTGAATTCAGAGTTTTCCTTCTCCTAGACCGGTTGCCTAACCAAGATTAAAGAGCCCGGTCTGCCCTACTATTTACCCATAGCTGGAGGGAGAATTGGATTCATACCTTTCCAAGGGTATTAGCGCTAAGTGAAAATGCAGTTACCGCGTCCAGGATTTGAACTTGTGGTGACAAGTCCATTTCCCATGACTTTAACCATTACACCATGCGCTTTTTTTATGCATATAGCCTGTGACCAAAGCAGCTAAAGCCATGAAAGGTACCGCTGTGGTTGGTAGTACTGTAGTAGCTAGTGTGCACCGACACATGCATTGCTTCACTCCATGTGTGATATGAAAACTACACAGATAAACTTGCAATGTGGTCTAATTTGAGAACTTATATTTTATATGTCCAAACTTGGCCATAATGCTGCAGAAGGAATCAAAATTATTTGTTATGCAAAAGATGAAGGTGCAGTTGATCACAATACAATAACCAGATGGTTGAAGAAATTTCGCTCAGGTTGCAAGAACCTCGATGATCAGGCAAAGTTAGAGAGATCTAAAACTGGATTTTGAAGCTGTACTCCAAGCCATACAGGCAAACACTAAGAGTATCAGGCAAGCTCGGCATCTCACAGTTCAGTGTAGTTCATCGCCTTTATGATCTCATCAAAAGCATATGGAGCTGCTGAATAGTGCCTCGCATTACCAAAATATTGCAAAACTTTTGATTCGCCCTAGTACTTATTTTAAGCTGTATCTTTTCAGCAATAATTCCACAGTTTTTATAAAAATCATTAAATCAGCAACCAATTTTTCTCATGTTGTTCATTTCAGACCGACACTTAACAAGGAGCTAATTAAACATTCGAGATCATCAAAGAAAATTTTGTGCACATTTTCTTTCTATCATAAATAATAAAACTGGCTGCCCTGTCGGCTGGGGCGTTAGACTGCACCACTGCAGAGGGGTAAGAATCCCCTAAGAGGGCCACCTGTTGGCCGTGGGTGGCAACCCGTGATGCTTAAGGATAGAACCCAGGTGGATGAGCAGTTCATGACTTGCAATACTCCACTTTGGCCCTATCTTGAGCTAGACGGGTGGTCGGACAGGCCCCCTCCGATCAATCGTCTGGTCACGTCAAGCCCTAGCACCTATATGATTTTCCCAACCCTATTGCCCTTATGGCAAGCCCCATCCCCTTTTTATCATATGGTGCTAGAAGGCGGTGACTGAGGGTCTACATGTCCTGGGAATGACGTTAAACTCTATCTGATGGTGAGGTTCCAGTTTTGGAGGTTTGGGGAATGTGGAGCACCCCTTCATCACCATTGCTCCCTGGTCCACTCTGACCCGGAGTGGTAGTACCTGTTAGGGTCCCATCTATGGGTGAAATAGAAAAACATGAGTTGATAAACAAAATTGTATTATGCATTAAGAATAAATTTATTTCACAACTTTGTCGGCATTAAATGACCCACCGAAGTTGATATGCCGTAAAACAAAACAAACCAAAACTGGACAGAAACATGACATAAACCATAGATTTTTTTTTTTGTTCATTTATTTGTTCAAATTTGTTCTATGTCAATTTAGATTACATCATCAATATAGCATTGCTTCCATTGCATTAGAATTAAATTTGATGGCTTTAATGTTAAAAATGAATAAATTAGATTCAAACAGTCTCAGTTGTTAGTAATAGGTTTGTTTAATAATCATTTTAACCATTAGACTATTACTCAAAAGTAACTAAGAGGTTAATGTTTTTTCTTTACAGACATATAGGTTTCATTATGCTGCAGCAGAAAAGAGCACCTCATTGCAGTCATTCAAGCAATAATGGTTGTGAGAAATGTTAATGTTTAGAACTAATACTAACAGTTCTAGTATCAGTTTCCTGGAAGCATTTCTCTATTAACAGAATTTCACATTAACACTTACTATCAGTAATAAAATTTACAATTTTATTCCAGATTTTTGCCTTGCAAAATTCTCAAGGGAAACTAAAGGTCAACATATTCTTAATAGAATATATAGTAATATATATATATATATATATATATATATATATATATATATATATATATATATATTTACCAAAAAAAATATACACCATGGGATGGATGCAACACAAGTTAAGCGGAGTTCAGAGTTTTCATCCTATAGCCAGTTGCCATGCCAAGGTTAAAAAGTCCAGTCTGACCTACTATTTACCCATAGCTGGAGGGTGAATAGTTGGATGCATCCCTTTCCCAAGGGTATTAGCACATGAAATGCAAACAGGCCTGTCCAGGATTTGAACTCTTGTTGCCATGTTCATTTTCTATTATGATAACTGTTACACCATGAGCACCACTATAGTAATATATTGGCTATATTTCATATATGGTATGATCTGAGATTAATTATTCTAAAGTGCTTTTTAACTCTTAACATCCTATACCGCCTCATTCCTCCCGGCTGGAAGTCACATTTATTTCCTAATCTACCTCAATTTATAGCCTTTGTTTAAATGTAATATTAAACATAATTAGAAGTCTTGGATTTAAGGGAAATAACAGGTAACTTTAATTGAAAAAGCCATTTTTAGCCATTTTTTGATAAATCCTTATAGGAATGGGACTCTGGACTTAGAAAATTCTCAACAGGATGTTAAGAGTTAAACAGGAAAAAAATTCTGTTCAACAATGATGTTTTTTACTCAAAGTTATAAACACTACAATAGATACCTTGTTAGTTATAAATTTAAAAAAGATTCTAATTGTGACATAGAACACAATGTGAGTGGCAAACGTCAAGGCATGCCATATTCTCGAAGGAAGCGGGCTACATGTCGACTGTAGAATTGAACCCGCTTCCTTCAGAATGCAAACATTGTCAACGAAGTCGAGAAGCTACAGTCCCGGATGTAAGCGCCAGGTGCCCAGATGATAGCTATGAGGATTCCGGCGACTGGGTTTGGCTCAAGAATCTCGTGCGTGGGGTGCAACACCCGGATGTTGAAGGAAAATTTGTATAAATAGAAGTGGGGTGACAACAGCAGCAGTTACGATTTTTCAGCTGCTGAAGATATTTGAGTTGGTGATTTTACGATGACGACGGATTTTTTGTGCTATAGATTTTGTGACGGCGACAACAAGTCGAATTTATTTTTTCCCCTCTATTTTTTTTTCTTTTTCATTCCAGACTAATCCCTCCCATTCTTCATTGTACCAAAATTCTTTGATATTATGGGATTCATCAAAATCATTGAAATTTTATCCCAAAACATCTTGTTAAATTTAAATAAGAACTTTTTAAGAAGGGAATAATATATCAGTTAAAAAAAAAAAAAAACCCCAAAAACCCCACTTCATAATGGACAGAATGCAACAAAACGCTTATATCTTTTTTCATTCATTTTTATTTTAAGAAAAATAAAACTGTTATAGGTGATATACCCTATAGACTATAGTGGAATGCGCCGCCGGTTACAATAAGTAACAGGAACAATTATGGTTTGAGGAAGCCAATGCGAGTCAGCTCATAATTCTATTTGTCAGACGCAATTCCCACTTTTCTTTACTGTAATTGTCTACTCTTTTGTTAATACATTTTCCTACATTTGTTACCCGTCGTTTTTGTCTTATTTTGAACCCTTGAAACCTCACAACACTAACATGTGTACAATTTTGACAGAACATTATTAACACAAAAATCTGCTGGGTTAATAATTAGAGTTACATAATAAATATGAGTAAAGTTCATAAGATCTTCAATAATATTCACTAATGAGTATTAAAAAAAAAATTTTTTAAAGGACAACCCCCTCCCACCCCCCAAACAATTGGCTTTCCTAAATGTTTTAACTCATACAGAGCACAAGTTCAATAATTCAGAAATTGTAAGTTATTTACTGGATTTTATTTGAATTTCAATTCTAACCATTCATAGAGGATGAAAAAAGATCATCTGTTGCCTAAAATACTAAAATTCATATCTGACAATCCAGCAATTTACCACAAAGATGTAATTGGCTTAAAAGCACATACTCCAATGAAATAATAGTTCTGTAAGAATAATAATAGCAGATATGAGTATATGTATAGAGTTAGAAGACAACTACAAATCTGTTACACTCATTTTACATTATATCAGGGTTGGGCTGAAGAAAATCAGATGATCTGCAGAACATACAACTTCAAAAATGGTTCCACTCAGATGCAGATATCTCATTGGATTTCAACCTCCACTAGAAGAAAACATGACAGAATTACATGTATAATATTCCATATAATCAAAGGCATAGAACACAAAAGGTGACACCAGTCATTTTCTGAGAAACATTAGAAAGTTGCACTCAAACTGAAACCAGTATGGCTGATCATATGAAAAGGTACATCAATTTATAGGGAACAAAATAAATAAAAAAAAGATATAATCCAATATTAAAGAGAATAAGATGATTGAAGGAATCATCCAATTAGTAAGATGAGCACGGATATGAACACTGATGGGAGCCTCTAATTATGAAAGATGCCTTTAAGGCTCCAAAACACCACACCTACTTGAGTATCTTGCCTAGTCAATAAGAACACTGGTTTTCTTAAGTTTGTGAGTTCAATCTGCAGAAATATACACCCATTCATTGGTGAGGTATTATCAGGAAGAACAGAATTACAATTTTATGAAATAACTTTGACAGGTTTAGAAATGAGAGCAACAAACTCCATGTATTAAATAAAAGGGCTCTATTTGACATTCATGGAAAGTTACAGAATGAAATACATATCTGAAGAAAATCACAGAGTGCCAGTCAAAATGTCAGAAAAACAACAAAGACACTGATTTGCAAGATTCAGTGTATAATAAAAATTTTAAAATTTAAAATTTAAAAAAAAAACCCAACTTAAATCCAATGAGAATATGTGATATAAATATGTGGCTTAAATAGTCAGACTAGGCTGGATAAGTTGAGCCACAGAACGATGTATGGAACATAGTATACAGTACCAAATGAGCAAACAACCCTCAAAATGTTTGAGATGAGGCTTGAAGATTAGCATTATCTGCGTTATTCGGACTATTGTCCCCATCTTTCATTGTTATTTGTTGTTTCCCGAGTCCAACAAAAATACCTGAAGAAGGCCGGAAGGCATATTGGCCGAAACATTGTACAAATAACAATGAAGATGGGGACAATAGTCCGAATAACGCAGATAATACTAACCCCTCAAAAGTTTCAATCAACTCACATTTTCAGTTTACAGTTATATATCACTTTTTCCTGATGTATCTTTAAAAACTGACCATTGGTTCAAAAATCAAGCAATGCAATAATTTGAAATTTTTCATGAAAATGGCTACTGAATCTTTTCATGTGTTAATAGAAGTCTATGGGGGGGAACTCATGTCATGTGCATGTGTGGTTACAGAAAGATTTTGTGGATGTTAAAGACAATGTTAAAGATGATGAATGTTATGGATGCCCATGGCTATGAAGAACTGGTGAGAATGTCAAAAGAACAATCAAACAAATCTTTTGAAATATCCAATGACTCAACATCAGAATGATTGCAGAAATGGATCAATCAATAAAGTAACTGTTAGATAAATTTTACATGAAAATCTAAACATGAGAAAACTTTGTGTAAAGATTGTCCCAAAGGCTGACAACTGATCAAAAAGAAAACCACAAGCAAATTCATGTGAACATTTTGGAACAAATTGAAACAGACTTTTTTTTTTCTTTTTTTTTAAAGTGTCATTACATGTGACAAGATTTTGATCTTCCAGTCTGATCATGAGATCAAATGGTAGTCCAGGCACAAGAAAACACTTCCAATCAATAATGGTGAAGAAAGCACAACAAAGCAATTCTAAGTTCAAGGATTTGCTGGTTGATTTCTTTGACATTAAGGGCATAATTATGAATAATTGGGATCCAGATGGAGCAACAATAAACAAATACTATTATAAACAGGTTCTAGAAACTTTGCCTGAAAAGGTTAGAAGAAAGAGGTGACAAATGAGTGAAAATGATTTCACCTTTCATCAGAACAATACACCAGCCCATTTAAGCAGTTTTTGGCCAAGAAATGCATCACAGTATTTAGCCACTCTCCCAATTCACCTGATCTAACACCATCAACTTTTTTTTTACCCAAAAATCTACACCAAGGAAAACCAATTTGAATCTGTTCCAAAAAGAAAATAACAAAGCTTCTAGGACAGTGGAAGAAGATCTATTGCACTGATCAGTTAAAAACCACAATATTGTGGTTTTCTTGTTGCGGGAATATATTGAAATGGAAAGAAATTGATATATAAGATGTTTTCATAAAAATTTAATTGCAGCATTAGTCTAGTTATTTAATAAATATCATATGGTAAAATGTGTTTCATGTTACATTCATTCCATACATAATTTTAAGCATTTTCAGTATAAAAACAAAAATTTAATAACTTTAGATTTTACAATTTCAAGGATTTAATTCAGGAATATGTTTTTAAAAATAAAAGGAAACTTTTATGTAATTCAACTTTTGAAGCTAAATTTATAAGATATCATCCACTGCTAAAACTACTAATAAATTTCTATTACTATGCTGAAAGAGGGGCCGGGTTAGCCAGTCGGTAGAGCGTTCGGCTAGAAACCACAAGGTTCCTAGTTCGATTCCGGTCCTCGCCAACTCAGCGTTATGAGTAGCACAGGGATCTGTACAGTAAAGTAAGGAGCTGATGGTAGGTGTGGCGCTCCACCTCAGATGCCAAAAAACAATCTCCTTGGTCTAGCGCTATTGAAAAAGGGATAGACTCCCTCGCTGACTGGCTGATACCGACTTTACGCCACCCCGACGACTTTACTTTCTTACTTTACTATGCTGAAGTGTGTGTGTGTGTGTGTATCTGTCCGAATCTCTAGAGGCCTACCTTTTTGTATGCATAATGATTGACTTAGAGCAATCATGGGCAAATGATGGTCTGTGGTGCTTTCTGAATTGTCTACCTAAGACTTTTTTTTTTATATAAAAAATATCTTTTTATCCAAAGATAGAAAAAAAAACAAACTATTTTCCCCATTTTTAAGGCAGATTCTTACATGTATGGTCTTCTGTAGTGAAAATGGTTGAGGTGCCTCAACATAAAATTATCTTGAATTTTTTTTTAGTAATGTGGCTTGCCTGATGTAAGCCATGTTTCATCCGGCCCACCAGTAGAAAAAGGTTGCCAATGTTTGACCTAGAGCTTTATTATGGATATTTTATTTCATATTTTTTTTAAGATGAAAATTGTCAATCATAATAATCATTAATTTTAACTAATATTTTTCTTTATATTCTTAATTTTGATTGCTTTTTTAATTGCAACTCACTTGGGTCATCATTATCTCACTACAACAATAAGGAACAGTACTTACTTGAAACAACAATAAAAGTTAAGATCTCAATGAGGGAATGTGTGTATGAATATCATTGGAATCTTACCTTTTATGGGTGTTGTATGGAAAATACTAGTTAATATTAATAATAATAATGATTAACATGGACTATACAAAGTTGACCTCCAAGGTCATTTGAGGTCATCAGGTGGCAAAATAAGTTATTTATGAGCAAATTAAGTTATGTAGAGACTTTCATATGAAGTATGAAAATGTTTGTTTTTTTATTTTAACTCATAAATAATAGAACAAAATCAGATCCATATTTTTCACATATGTTGAACTGAGTAAGTAATGAAAAAGAATGGAAAAACAAGGAATATTATATACATAAAGCCTCTCAAAAACTAATTACAATTTTTTTAAATGTTTAAAACTCTTTTTGTTGTGCAATATACGTTGCTAATATATATCAGAATTTTTTCATTAAAATATTATTGTTGCTTTTTTTTCTTTTTTCTAAAGAATTACAAGGTACATCAGCTAGTATAAGACCTATAGGAAAAATCGGACCATATGACCTTTAAGCACCCCTTTTTGATCTCGAGTAAGAAAGGACATGTTTTTCATTTACACCGTCAATATCCGGTTGTTTTTAGATTTTTTTTTTTTTTAGATTATAAAACTAACCCCTAACCCTAACCCCTAACAAACAACCGGATATTGACGGTGTAAATGAGAAACATGTCCTTTCTTAATCGAGATCAAAATGGGGTGCCTAAAGGTAATATGGTCCGAAAAATCTATCAAATTAACTAAAATATCTTTAGGTTTTTCAGTTTTGTTGATGAAACCTTTGAAATATATTTTGATGAAAAAATTAATTGATCATCATGAAAAAAAATTCTATAATTCTTTTTAGCAAAAACAGAAAATTTATCAAAAATTTGTAAAACGTTACACAGGATAGAAATAATTTTTCTGCAGATAACAATCAATTTACTTTTAACACAGCCAAAGCAAAGATAAAATTAAGAATTTACTTATAGTTTTGTTTGTTTTTTTTTTGTTTTTTTTTCATTAGTTTATAAACAAAATGAAATTATCTATATATTAATAGACTTTTTCCTTAATCTTCTGGCCATTATAATCTTGCAAAACCCTCTGGTTAAAATAAGATCGTCCAAGATGAAATGTAAAAATGTAAATCTTGATTATCTGGTGTTGCTTATCTACCAAATACTTATTTCTTATAAGTGTTGTCACCTCAGCTAAATAATGAACTATTTCAATTTTATTATGAAGAAAGGTAAGAAAAAGGACATGCTACATAGAAAAAATATAAGAAAGAAAGAAAAAGATAGAGATAGGGGGTGAGCGTGTGGAAGTGATAATGCTAATCTGTATAAACATGATGAAAAGGAAAGAAAGAAAAAAAAAGAAGTGATTGAGTTAAATCAAGATTATTATACTTTTTACATATTGAACTATTTGCAATAGCTTTTAAGTAAATATATCAAACATTGTAATAATTAAATCATCATACTGTGGTATATCCACAGGTCCTGCTAGTACTAGTTATTATACTATTATTATAATCAGGTGGACATAAAATATGATTCTATACAACTGACAAGTGAGTCCTTAATTTGTGTGTACATGTTGAAAGATATAGAAAAATAGTCATTTAATACTTACTATTGGGTTATCCTTAAAGTAATGCAATTTGTTGTAGTGGGAATCAAGCTGAAAGTATCTCCGCTTGAAAACCCCAGTATTTTCCTCTTCCTCAATATTGAGGAAGCCACATGTGCGGCCACACTGATCTTCGTATGGCATAATGAATGACTTTCACCTGGAGGACATTTCAATTTGAATCTCTCACAATTCTTTTCTCTCTTGTAGAGTTCACACAAAGTCGCTCATTTGTAAGGGATTACTGTAAAGAAAAGAAGAAAAATGATTAAATAGAATTGAGATATATTAAAAGCATAAAAATAAAAACAAAAAAACTTGTTTCAACTTGCATTAAGATAATACAGCATGAGAATAAATTTATTTTTGTTTTTTCTTTCTTTTTCAACAATGTATAAATACAAAAGATTGAAGTTTCTATTGATTTCAGTTTCTTTGTATAATGGTATATCAACGTTATGGGTTATTTAATGCCAAAGTCATCCTTGTAGAAGAACAGTAGTGGAACTATTTAACCCACAGCTGAGGGGAAAAGA
The DNA here is from genome assembly GCA_023376005.1 of Doryteuthis pealeii. Classification (NCBI taxonomy): domain Eukaryota; kingdom Metazoa; phylum Mollusca; class Cephalopoda; order Myopsida; family Loliginidae; genus Doryteuthis; species Doryteuthis pealeii. Next base: position 90,431,419 of record CM042157.1, on the reverse strand, counting down.
GGGTTCATACCTTTCCCAATGGTATTAGTCCAAAAATGAATGGAATAGCATGACTAGAATTCTAACTTGCTTACTACGGTCATAGAGCCATACACCACACCTCCTGAAGATTCTATATCAGAATTATAGGCAGTAGATATAAACATACTATATGTCAATTTTTTATGCTAAAAATAAACATAAACATATATAAAATAAATCTTTTCATTTACACAACAAATATGAAAATAGATATTTCAAAGTCTAAAGCAAATCCATAAACGACTCAAAATTGAGTTGCTGCTATTTTGAATAACCTCAAAACAAATATTTTTGCAAGATTAAAATGATTTTTGCTATAAACCAATTCCAAACAATGCAGGGTTTACAATTATGGAAACATTCTGAAAAAAAAAAAAAAAAAAAAAAAAAAAAAAAGAGAGTATTTTGCTTTTTTCAAAAAAAATTCCTCTTATTTATTGAATGACCATTGTATATATAAGAACACTTCAATTTTTACATGATTTCACATCAACAAACTTTAAAACTTCTTTCCTATCACTCAAAAAAAAAACTAGACCTTTTTACTAACTTAAAAATACATGGTTGGAAAGAAACATCTAATTTTAAATATTATATATAAAACTGATAATCTATATTATTTATTGGGATGAGTTTGTCCTATATAGATGGTCAAATATTTTGATGTATAACTACCAAATCTTGTATAAATACTTATTAGGATCCTGAAGAAAGTTTTATCATGAAAACATTTTTTATTCTACATGGCTAAAGGGGCTGTTCATCAAGTGGAGAGGATCTTGAACAATAAACAACAATTAGCAGAAAGCAATGTTGCTGCAAGATGTAACTAATCATACAGAATCTAGATTTTCAAACTTAAAAAGAAAGTTATCTTAATAAAATCATTCACATGTAATTAAACATTACTAAATATATTTAATTAGGTAGTTCTTCAAGTTGGGGATGTAAAATAATTACACGGCATTATTGCTTAGTTAAAATTAATAATCCGGACAAAAGAAAAAATGTTTCAAAAATAGTTTTATATAAAATTCCAAGAAATTTTACAGAACAAGTTTAAAATAATAAAAAATAAATGTCTCAAATGCTATTAGAATTAAAGAAAACAAATATAAAGTCACTTGGTTATTAACAGTATATTAAAAATAAGTACAAACAAATTTTATAAAAAAATAAAAAAAAGTTATATCTAAAAATACACCAGTGGCACTAACCCAACTAATAAAAAAAACAAGTAATTTTTTATTATTGAGAAACAGAAAACAGGTTCAATTAGTAAACATTAAAAATTGTCCAGATTCTCACACAAAATTACAGCCATTATAAACACCTGAAAACGATGGTTAAATTCTGATATTATGCAGCTTTTAATGTTTCAGCACAAGAAAACTATCAGCTGGCTAAAAATAGCAAAACGGACAATCAGGAACACTATCTTTTTTTTTTTATGAAAAAATAAAAATTACATTACACAGTGCAGAGATAAAGCACAAATGTAGAAATATGATCAGACTATCAGTTACTTTAATTTATCTTTAGGGATTTGATATAAACAAAGCCAATTTGGAAACAACTAGTCAATCTTTATAGACCATCAGGAAATAAATGTTAAAAAAAAAAAAAAAAAAAAAAAAAGTTTTATAATTTGTTTGAAGCATTGTGTTTATATTGGTTTGGTGGTTGGTTTTGAAGGCTATCACAATGCAAGTGTAAAGAAAAAAGAAGGTAACTGTGGTATTGTTTGTTAACCTTTAATTTATTCTTAATATTTCGAGATAAAGATCTCTTTGTCAGAAGATTTCTGGAAAATCTGGAGCTGTTAGCTTGTTGCTAAGAAATAAACAAAGTATAAGATATGTGTGTATCACCACTTTTAGTGTCGGAAACAAACTTTGCTTTTCAAACACCAAATTATCTCCATAATATTTTTACCATGCCTCATATTTTCTATAAAGAAGTTCAAAATTTGTTACCAATAAAACTTAGAATTTTTAAGTTATGGATAGCTGTTATTTAAGAAAAGCTGTACATACACCCATTCTCTTTCTCTCTCTCATATATATATATATATATATTATACACACACACAAAGTGATTGCCACTTCTTCACAGAAAAAAGGCCATTTCTACAAAGTTCAGTTGTGAGCCCACATGTAGCCCGGAAGTCCAGCTTTGCTTTTGCACATCCTGTTGCATAAAAGACACATGAGACCCCCTGGCTTTCACTTGTACACACACGTTTTTCAGGTGGTCATATTTCACCACAGGACCGCATATGACTCAAGAGATCAGCCCTGTCTCTCTCTCTCTCATATATATTATTTATATATATATATATATATATATGAGAGTGAGAGAGAGAGAGAAAAGTGAGAGAGAGAGAGAAAAGTGAGAGAGAGAGAGAGAAAAGTGAGAAGAGAGAGAGAGAGAGAAAAGTGAGAGAGAGAGAGAAAGTGAGTGAGGGAGAGAGAGAGAAAAGTGAGTGAGGAGAGAGAGGAGAGAGAGAGAGAGGAGAAAGAAAAGAAAAATCAATGAATGTAAGTAGAGGTAAACCATAAGACAAATTATGAAAATTACCTTGATAAATTCCTTATTTCAAAAGCAAAATCAAGATGTTTCATATATATATATATATATAAGAAATATTTTTTTTCCAAAGATCAAATGCAAAACCTGGAGACTTATAGCAAAAAGCTAAGTGTCAAAAATTAAGAATAAAATTTCACCAGATTAATGAGAAATCTTTGATGAAAGTTAAAAAATCAGTGAAAGTATTTTTAAATTACAAAATCAAACAACAAAAACATCAGATAGGTAAATGTATAAAGAAATTTAGAATATTGATTCTAACTGGAAGGAGGATCATAAATGCAAACAGATTTTTCTAGTTTTTCTTTATTACATTTGTTTCTCTCCCTTCTCCGAAAACCAAAGTTGAATTCAATGGTTCTTACTTTCTATATGATAGTATCTATTAATGATGAAGATTAGGTATATTTTTCTGTAACCAAACCTACATCACTGCTTATGTCACATTACCCAAAATCGTCATAACATAGAATAAATACACTCAAAACTCAAGGATGGAACCTTAGATGGTCCTCATTGTTTTTTAAAACAAGTTTTAATGCCCAGTATTATATATTTGCATATAGTTTGTTTTATTTTAATGTATAGTTAAAATTATCAGAAACTAAGTTTCTATTTCAAATTGTTTTAATATTTTAAGATATTTTTTCTGCTTAAAAGGGGGAGGGGGTACATTTTCAATCTAGTTTTTCTTCAAAATGTATACTTTTTTCAAAAAAAATAAGGTTTGCATTAAGTAGTATTTATTTTTAGAATCTAAAAATATAACATTCTAAACTTAACATCAGGCTTAAGTATTTTAAATGAATTTTATATATTATAAAATTCATTAATTGATAAATCAATACTGAAAATTTCATTAAAATCAGATAATTACCTGATTTTTGGTAAATTTTTTTTCCATCCCAAATGTTACGTTAAAATTGTAAACAAGCACTTAAAACCATTGAAAAAGAGACTTAATGGCGGATCGCGTCGAAATTGACCCAAACAAATCCTTTTAAATCTTTTAAAAATAAACTGCATATGTAATGATATTTTTCTTTTTTTAATGATGGTCATTATGTTACTACTTATCATTTTAGACCAAAGTTTGACCTTAAATAATAGATTTAATTAATTTTAATTCGTTTTTAAAAACCTAGCTGAATACAAATTTGTGTAACCCTACATATTACTGACTGTACTTATCGGTAATTAGCCGGGCCATAGATGGAAATGTACGACTGCTTGCATCAGCTATTCTGAACTAAAGTTGAAATCTAACTTGTAGGATTTTTGTCACCTGACTTTAACTTGTCCAATGACAGCCAAGCTTTCAACTCATCTTAAACAGTCAATTACACAGAGGTGGCATTAATGGTTTCCGCTACAACTGCTTAAAGCTTCAAATTATATTGTCACTCTCAAATAACACATAACAGCTAATCTATTATTTAACAATATCAGTTAATTCTTAATTCTTTCTAGTTAATTTGTCCTTGAGAAGTTACTTGTCTGCCTCTTCCACCAAATCAGAGTAGATGACTTTTCATGCACTGCTTAATCCAGGGATTGAATCACAACCGGCAAGCAACTAGATACACTTTAACTAATGCTTATAACTACTAGACCATGATATTTCTTCCTTTCAGAGATTCAGACAAAAATAGGAAGTCTTACTGTATTTTAAAATGTAAATAATATAATTAGGTTACACAATTTATAACTTTCATTAGATCTTATTTTCTGACATTGATTTTTAAAAGAAAAAAATTATCTGTTGAATTGAAATCAACATTCTTCACTTATCAAATAAAAAGAGATAAATAAAAAACCATTGAGAGGGGGTATCTCTGTCTAATCTAAGTAAGAGCCAAAGTCGTGTTTCATGTCATGGACAACTCAGCCAACAGGATTCCGTACTTAAGCATCGACCAACAGGTGCAGGGGGAATTTTACCCCTATGCAGAGGTGCAGTTGGTGTATTCTTCTGTCACAGCTGAAAGGGTGACAAGTGGATTGGGAGCGCTACGCCTACCGTCAGCTACTATATGATTTACCGCACAGATCGGATTACTAAAGACTGAGCTAAATCAGTCCCATATGTACAAAAAAAATAATGGAAAATTGAACACAACGATATTTATGACTCATTGGGTTATTAGAAGGAAAAGTTCAAAAGAGCAAACTCTTGACAACTTTTATGACAAGGTTAAAAACTGTATAAAAAAAAGATTTTGTTGCAGTATGTGAAACTTTTAAAAACCATACATTTTATTAACTTGGTCACTTGATACGGATCTCAAGAAAACTGGTTGTGATACAATCCTTTCAGATGAGTTACAAGCTTAAAAAAAAAAAAAATCTATCTGTCTACAGTGATGCTGATAGCTTTTTAATTTAGTGCATCCTGGGATGCATGTATTTGATGCGAATGAGTCCCTGGGAAATTTGATAGGTCCCAACTTAAGTTTCTTAATAAATTGTAGAGTTTTTATCTATGAACAAATAAAGCTGTCTAACCCTTACCTGTACCCCGTATAGTGTAATTCGTTTTCAAGAAATATTGAAATGTATTTACAGTTAGGTAGAAATGGTGGGGGAAGAAAAATCAACAACACTGGGATGCATGGATACGTATCTACCAGCATCTCTGGTCTATAAGCAAAGTCATCTTCCATCATTTCATGTCTTGATTTTTGACATTGAACCTTTATTTTTTTTAGCTAAAAAGTTAAGGCTTTCTTTCTTTAAAAATATGAATATTATTTACTCTTTGGAAAACCATCTGTACAAATGCAACAGATGGTATAGTAAAAGGAATTTCATAATCATCTTAGTATAATTCAATGTATGTCTTTTTTGTCTGTCTGCTACCACATATAACTCAAAGATGGCTACTTATGGCCACCAAAATTTGTGGGTATTAATGGGACATCATAGCATTTTAGTTTTGGAAAATTCCACTAGTTATAAAATAAAAAGAGAACACTTTGGAGGTGTAATCTGAACCCTTAATAGTGAGATGGATCCTGCTGTATAATAAGTTTATAACTGAATTTCAAGATTAGAATAAATCAGTTAAATACTTATTTATTTAGATATAATTAAAAAGATAAGCTTTTAACCCTTACTGTGCAGTTCCACACACATGCACTTAAGACATGGGAACCAAGTTAACTAGAGAGTACTTTCTGTAATTTTCAACATTTCATATGATATAATATGCACATTTCATTTTTTTTTTTACTTGCCAATAGAAACAGGTTATGAGAGCTGATTAACATATGCTTAGCATGTTATATCACTTCGCTTGTGGGCATATTTCTAAATTTAGAATGAGAGTAATTTCTTCGATTTGTGTTTTGGTAATTCAGATTCTGACACTAAATTTGAAGGGTCTGATCCTGAAAACATGGGTCCTATTATGATGATTGAGTTTAGAGACTATTTGTTCAATGACATGAAAATGTTTTGATGTGAACCAATGTATATCTGAAGACAAATAGTGAATATGGATTAAAAAAATATTTTAGTTATTTGTGCACATAACTTGGGAATGTAAATTTCAGCCATGTTTGCATGTCAGTGAGCAAAGATTTAATCAGTACAATGAGGGTTAAATTAAAAGTTGGTGAAAAATACCATTGTAGATTAAGAAGAATGTTTTAGTAATTTATACTTTATTAAAATCAATCTGCAACTTAATATTTTAGTTGACTACTTTAAATTAAGGAACAAAGTGTCAGAGGATCTTGACCATAGCAGAATAGTTGCTCTTTGCTATCAATTCTTGTGTCTTGTATACATTCATAATGTATTCTACTTTCATCCGTAAAAAGTACATGAATTTTAGGTGCCTATCTGCAAACTTAGCACTGTAAAAGGAAAAGTAGAATAATCTTTAAATGTGTACAAGTTTTAATTGATCTTTATCAGTAGATTTAGAATTAACCATTTAAATTGCTAAGAAAAGACCAATTAAAAACATTTTCTTACAAAATATCTTAATCTTCTTTTAATTGGAAAAAAAAATTCAAATTTCATATTCATTTAGAAACAACTAGAAGTGGGAAGTTGCCTGCACAGGGGAGATGCTTCTGGCATGTCACTAGAAAGATGTTAGGATTTTATTGAAAGGTAGATCAAAGAACCAGTTCATGGTTTTAATTTAATTGCTAATACCAACCTCAATTTTATAACCACCCACCATTAGCACGTAACTAATTTCTTTCAAACTAAGTCTATACAGAAAAGTAAATGGAAGTTCACAACAAATGATAATCAGCGATAAATCTAGCTTTCACATAATAAAAAATTCTTGAGCATGAATTCAACCCACATAAAAGCAAATGTGACACAAAGTCAATTTTTAAGAGATGTTTGAATTCATTTTCCTTTTCCTAAACTGGTTGCCATACCAAGGTTAAAAATCCCAGTCTGCCCTACTATTTACCCATAGGCAAAGGGAGAATAGTTGGATGCATATCTTTCCTAAAGGTATCAATACTATGTGAAATACAAACAATCTCATCCAAGATTTGAACTCAGGTTGTCGTGTTCATTTCCTATAATGATAACTGGTATACCACAAGTGCTTCCAAATAAAGAGAAAAAATATTGTGTAGTTCATTAACATTTTTTTTTAAATGTTGTTATACACTGATATACTTGGACTATCATTCTATTAAGTATACAAATCACTTTGATTGTTATAGTCACTAGGAATAATTAACTGATATGAGATATCATACAAGCATATACAAATATTCTATCTCCATGGATTGAATAAAGAGTTTAGTTTGAAATTCTATAAGGTTACCAAACATAACAGATTTCTTAAGAACCCCTTCGGTTTCTGTTTATTAATACTCTAGAATTGTCCGTGAAGGGCATTACTTAGGTACATCAGTGCATAATAATTATTAGTAGTTTCAGAAATCCAAACAAAAACAAAATTTGGGTTACATAGAAAATGAAATAAATGAATTTCATACTAAACAGTAAAAAAAGATTTCTTTATCATTGGAACATAAACTATAATTAACTCTTAACATCCTGTTGACAATTTTCTAAGTTCAGAGCCCCATTCCTATAAGGATTTATCAATAAATGGCTAAAAATTGCCTTTTCATTTAAAGTCACCCGTTATTTCCCTTAAATCAAAGACTTCTAATATGTTTAATATTACATTTAAACAAAGGCTATCATTTGGGGTAGATTAGGAAAATGAATGTGACTTCCGGCCGGGTGGAATGAGGTGGTATAGGACATTAGGAGTTAAACAATAATCACAATGTAGTCTAGTTGATTTAAATGAATATACAATATAATAATTGTCAGAGAGAAATATAAACTTAAGACATTCTTGGACAGATTTTTTGTAAATTCCTGAAATTAAATTTAAACAAAAGATAAGATCTTGTTAACACAATCAACATAGGTAAAAGGCAATTTTAACAATTTTACTACCATTTATAACTTTTCATTTGATTAAAACCAAATGTAAACAATAAAATCTATATTGCTATAACTCAAATTATTGACAGTAATTAAAAATAAATTAGATTGCTGTCAAATCTGTTCATGCTATTTTCTCATATGTTCAAATGTGTGAATATACAATAAGAAAAAAAACAAAACTTTTCTACTAAGAGAAATAAGAAAAAGTATGCAAATTAGCTTTATTTCACTTGTCATTTACTCCGATACCCAAACAAGTTCAGAAAGTTTGTTACTTACAATATACAAAGGTAATCCCAAAAGTAAGGTCTCCAAAAAGATGGGGATGAAGGGAAACTGTTTGTGCAGCTATTGGCAATACTGTTGTGTTTGTTGTGCCTGCACCTGCACATACCTGGCTGCCACACTCAGTCTTGGCAGTCATTTTTTATGGACTTCTTGATTGATGCTACCACCAAGTGTGAAGTCTGTGCAGTTATTCAGTTTTTGAATGCAAAAGGTGTTAAACTGATTGAAATTCATTGCTAGTTAATGGAAGTGTATGGCAAGTCATGCATGGATATCAAAAACTCTGCAAATGGTGTAGGAATTTTGCAATAACGATGAGGTTCAACATTTCCTCAACAACATTGTGTTGACCTGGTATGACATGGGCAGACAAAAATGCATTGACCGAAATGGCAACTATGTAGAAAAATAATACATGTTCAAACTTTGAAATGATGTAAAAATCATTGACAAACATTTCTGTGATTTCTAAATATTTGGAGACCTTACCTTTGAGATTATTCTCATATCTTAATTTCCTTAGGAATAAGTCTGTGGATTCCAATAAACCTTTTATATTTTCTACTAATAGCCTATTATAAGATATCTATCATATAGTAAGTCGTCGGGGCGGCCTAAAGTCGGTATCAGCCAGACAGCGAGGGAGTCTATCCCTTTTCAATAGCGCTAGACCAAAGAGATTGTTTTAGCATCTGAGGTGGATCGCCACACCTACCATCAGCTCCTTACTTTACTGCACAGATCCCTGTGCTACTCATACGCTGAGTTGGCGAGGACCGGTATCGAACTAGAAACCATGTGGTTTCTAGCCGAACGCTCTACCGACTGAGCTAACCCGGCCCTATCATATAAATAGATATAAAAACAGATAAGGGAAAGATAAAGTTAACCAAGTTTAGAGAACCCTCTGTTGCATTTGTAAAATAATTAGTTAAGTCTTGATTGTTCTTCATTGGAATGTTGCCTGTGCTCAAACCAGCTTAGTTTAATCAGAAATCTATATTTAAATCTTTGTCTATCCAAATATAGAGGTACAAGTATGTTTATCAGTAATGTAACTTGAAACAAAATCTATTAGATGTTAGCATATATGTGAATAGTAAGAAGGTATCATAGCTTTTACAGTCAGTTTTTGTGGAGAGAGAAAACCCTTTGTTCCAATTCAGAATTTCCTTACTGGCATATTTTAGAATTATTAGTAAAAAAAATTGAAAAAATACGATTTTATGATTAAAGATACTTGTAGAAAGGCTAATTGTAAATGTATGAATACTTACAATTTATACAAATTCATCCCAAATACTATTTAATCTGATCCACACACACACACACAAATATATATATATATATATACATACATACATACATACATACATACACCACCTGGGTAGTAAGCTTCTGTTATGTATTGAGCACTTTTTCAACTTCTATTGTAAGTCAGTTTTATTATTTCCAACAATTTTGATTCATTCATCTTTTCTTTTTTTCATATATATATATATGAGGTAAAATATAAGGAATGAAAGAACAAAACTCAGATAAAAATGTGTAGAATATTTCGCTGGAAATTGAACTCGGCTTCTTCAACTTTTATTGAATTATCAGGATCCTAGAAAGGCTATTCCCCTCCCCTATCAGGTATTTTTCACCATTTTTTTTCTACCTCCCTCAACTCTCTTCCCATCTGACATCCTTCTCATCTTCCCCAAAGATTTCCCCTATAACCAATCAAATCTTTCCCTCACCACAAAACTCACCCACCTACCTACTTCCCCCTTCTATAAAACACTTGTATGATCCTGATAATTCAATAAAAGCTGAAGAAGCCTAGTTCAATACTCCAGCAAAATATGCTACACATTTTTGTCTGAGTTTTGTTCTTTCATTCCTTATATTTTACCTCATTCTGTCAGATTCATTCCAACCCCCTTTTCCTCATATATATATATATATATATATATATATATATATATATATATATATATATATATATACCACTAGAATATTCCATTATAAATAGATAAATTGAGTAATGAGATAACCCATTGTTATGGTAACAAATGACAATATGAAGATCTACAAAAATGCTATTTAGATTCTTAATAACCCACACAGACACACAAAAATTCAAACATTTCATGATTTGCATCTTTCAGCTTAGGCAGAGAATCATTTTTTTTATCTTCAGCCTATTTTAATTTAGTTTCATATCCAGGAAGTATTGAACATCAACTAGAAAATGCAGAGCAACATATTTCTTTTATGCATTCAGGTATAATAAGACTACAAAAATATTTAAATATTGTCATTTTTTATTACACAGGTAAACTAGTTAACTTTAAAAAAAAAAAAAAAACCCATAAAAAGGCTGCTGAAAACTTATAATGCATTTGTTCATTATAGAATGACAAACAAATTTTGCACGTGAAATATGCAAAGAGAACCTTCAAATCTTGTATGTAATCAAAAGGGAAAGATCAATTTTAATTTTTTTTTAAATGAAATAAACCAACATTTTGAAAATTATAATATTGGTTTGTTTAGTTTGTTTTGTTTTATGGCATATCAACCTCAGTGGGTCATTTAATGCCGATAAAGTTTTGAAATAAATTCATTCTTAATGGATAATACAATTTTTTTTATAAATACATTTTTCTATTTAACCCATAGATGGGACCCTAACAGGTACTACCACTCCGGGTCAGAGTGGACCAGGGAGCAATGGTGATGAAGGGGTGCTCCACATTCCCCAAACCTCCAAAACTGAAACCTCACCATCAGATAGAGTTTAACGTCATTCCCAGGACATGTAGACCTACATCCACCGCCTTCTAGCACCCATATGATAAAAGGGGTTGGGGCTTGCCATAAGGGCAATAGGGTTGGGAAAATCATATAGGTGCTAGGGCTTGACGTGACCAGCCGATTGATCGGAGGGGGCCTGTCCGACCGCCTGTCTAGCCCAAGATAGGGCCAAAGTGGAGTATTGCAAAATTATAATATATCCTAATGAAGTTTGCAGGGTGAAACTAAATGCATGTTATTAAAAACCCTTTACAATATTCTGCTTTTTTATATTTTTTTTTTTTTTTAGCTATAATACTTACAGTTCTCGTGTGTGTGTGTGTGTGTGCATACATGTATCAACAATTTAAAAAGATAATATAGTGATGATTAATGCTTAATATTGTTTTGTTATGATAAATTTTATAAGAAAACAAAGTAAAAATTCTAAAATCATAATTATTATTTTCCAATATTAAAAATGTCATTTTGAGCCTTGAAAAAAAAAAAAAAATAAATAAATTAAAAAAAATAAGAACTCTACACAGGACATAATCTCATATGATGAGTGTCAGAGAATGAACTAACTAAAATATCACAAAGGTAGAACCTACTGAAAAGATAATAAAAAAAATATGAACTAATTTCAATATTTTAAATAAAATATCTCAAACCATTTCTTTTCTTTCAATTTTCATCATCTTCAATAAACCAACTATTGTACTGTTCCAGACCTTTTCCAAATAGATAAGATACATACTGTATTTAATAAGAAATATGAGAACAAGACATTTAATAGATTTAGCATTCTACAATTTAATTATCTAGCAGATACTTGTTCACGTGGATAATAAGCAGGAAAAGAGCTTCAGATAAGTTTTAAGAATTATAACTATCTTGAAATTAATAATATAGGAATTTAAATTTCAAGTATATGAATTTTGGCATCTTTATTAATAGCAAAAAAGTAAAAATATAATCCTATCTATGCACAAGAAAATGATAAGATTCGATTAAATCAACACTATGATAAAGCTGAAACAAGATTTACTATATTTGATAGCATAAAATACTCCTACTCACTTAAAAAACATCTCCAGTGTTTTATCTATGAAGTCTGCGTATCTTGTAAGCTAATATATGTACTTGAAGACACTATAGCTTACCAGTACTTGTACCAAGCTCAACTCAATATGCCACCAAATACCATAATTATTTTCTTGTGATTCAAAAATGTAGCTTAAGTCAACTCTATAAAGCCTCTAATTTTTTTTTTTTAATCTAAAAAGGAAATGAATAATTGATGGTTCATTTTTCTTAAACAGTTTAATATTAACAAACAAGATAATATTTATAACAGAAAACACCTGAATTTAAAGCCAACTAGTAGGGAGAGGAGGAGGAGGAGTCTAAAGTTTTGCAATATCTCGGTTGCATTACATATATCATGGGACTGAAATAGTTCAAGCTGTGGAAAGTACCCACTATATTTGGTAGTATCTTGGTTGGTGCACTGATATGCTGTGCATGGTTTTCACTTTGTGCGTGATTTAAAAGCTGCACGATGAACATGCAATGTAGTCTAATTTGAGAACATTTGCTTTATGAGTTTAAACTTTCATAATTCTGTGAAAGAAACCAAAAACATTTGTTGTGGGGAAAGATGAAGGTACAGTTCATCACAGTACAGGATTATTACATATCAATTCAACCAATCAACATAACCCCCAAACAATAGATTATTTTCATTTTGATAAATGTAGATTTATAGTCATCAGAGAAATTTTAAGTAAAAATTCCTAACCCTTGCAAGTTGAAAGTTTGGTGTATCATCATTTTCTGCTGACGAACATTTTCATTTACAAACACAATGATCTCACAAAAACTCTGATCCACTAGCCAGAAATTAATGAAATTTGATACCCTTATAGACTTTTAGTTATCACTTTAGAATTTTAAAGGAACTAACTAAAAAGTATATATTAGTAGTTTTCTGGTGGGGAAAAAAATGAAAATATTTAAGCAGATAACCACATGGAAAAATTGAGCCTCTAAAAGTAAGACAACATTTAAAAATTAGAATATTTGGGGAATAAATCTCAATAAAAATCTAGACCTGTAGTTTTCTGATTCATGGTAATTTTCCAATTAGGATCTAATATTGAATTAAAAGATGATCGAGTCCGTAGGTAACAAAACATTGGGAAAACATTGCATAATATTTGGAGAATTCATTCCCTAAGTTTGAACAACTCCCCTTTTATTTCAATTTTCATAAGGGTTTTCATGCATTGCAAAATGTATTAAAAAAATTTAAAATGAAAGCAAAATTTCCCATATTGCATTAACATTTCTCTGATTATCAAGATTTTAAAATCTTAGAAAGAAAGAAAGAAAAGCCTTAATTAAAGAAAATTCGGTATTTTTGTTTTAATAATGGTTACTTAACTGTTAACCAAATTTTCTTTAATTCAAGTTTCACTGAACTCTAATCCAGTTTTGAAAAATTCTCAAACAATTAAATTTTGTTCCCAACGTTTCAAAATACCATTGGTTCACAAAGTTAAAATGTAAATATAAACTTTTACTTTATATGTTAAAAACTTTGATGCAAAATCAACTTGACAAACAACTGGACATAAATTTATTTTTTTTAAATACATGAAAAGCTAATAAAAGTTTCCCAGATTGGTGATGGAGACTAATTTTTACAATAAAAAGTTACTATGCCACAGAAGCTGAACTTTAAAAATGGCTTATAACAAAAGTAATTGACCAATCTAAACTGTTAATAGACTACATTAAATGGCATTCTTTATTCTCTTTTTCTGCCAAATTTGACCAGATTCAAATTACTGTGAGTTTTTGTTAATAAGTGAAATATACAAACATCCTCTTGTGTGAGTGAAAAGTGGGTGTTTAAATAGGCATCATTTTTTTCTTTTCTGTCTCATCGCTTAAAAATTATAAAAACAAGATACACATAAACGGCCTTAATAAAAATGAAGATAAATCAATTTCCTTTTGTTTAATGTATGGTTTGACAAGATTTTATGGCTCTAGTGATTTTATAAGCACTAGCAAATATATGCACCCTCCGAGTGCAAGTATTTAAGTTTTAATGTAATAAAATATTATATTAAATTAGAAAGGCAAATGAAACTAAATAAGAATGCAGATAAAAAGATTTGAAACAGATTGAAAAATAGAACAACTGAAACCTACCCTTACATCACTCCCATCTTTCATTGCTAAATTTTCATAATTTAACTAGTTAGTTAAAATAGGAAGTAAAGAATAAAATTACAGTTATTTCTTCTTGTTAATGGATTTCATTTAAGATTTATCCCCAAGATTTTTGCTCATATTCATTAAAATAAAAACCAAACATTTAGAAATCAATAATACCAAGCACATATTTATTCAAATCAAATCTTTAATATCTATATGCAAATTAGCCTTCACATTCACACTGTAAACTGCTATTCTGTTGTAATATAAATACAATTGCATGTTATTAGTATGTAGATATGGTCAACAGTATTATTAATGTAAAACAATTTTATTAATAATCCAGGTTTAAATAAAAATAAAATCATGGAGAACGTGATGTAAATAACTAAGGGAATTGTGACTTGAGTAGTGATATAGCTTTGGTTACAGACAGACAATCTCCATTATAATAAGATTTTTCAGATGGAAACTATTGAAAATGCAAATGTCTACGTTTTAATTTGCCATGAACGAGCAGTATAATAGCAAGAAAAAAAACCTTCACTTTTAATTATGATATTTTGCAAAACAACTTGTATACAATCTTACACCACAGTGGGATCTCCTCCTCGTCCTCCTCTTGGTGATGTTTCTATACATTAACATTGAATTAGTCAATAAGCAGTCAATAGAAAAATGACTTACACTGAGCTGAAAACAAAACAATGTCACTCTGCCTGCAAAAGGGTTAAATTACTAGACATGCAAATGTTATGTATGCCTTTTCTGAATGGAGAAATAATTCATTTGTGGGTTAACAAAGTGCAAAATTTACTTATTGTGTAGATAGTGTGAAATATGAGACATTAAAAATATTTGAAAGAAATCTTAACGGAAAATTTAGCGAAAATCCTAACAAAAATATATTTCCAGTTGTTAGTAAACACAGATACAACCAGAATACTAAAAGGTAATTATTCACATGATGTAATGGTTAACAAACTAGATTCCCAGACCATTGTTAGCGAGTTTAATTATCACTGGGCACCCCATACTTCTGGCCTTGTGCCACATCTAAGCTAAGCTTAATAAATAATTACTTACATGATTAAGAAATATCTTGTTTAAAAAAATCTTTATACAGATAATAATAAAAAAATATAGATAATATAGATAAATTGTGACAAGCTATTTTGGATGATTTTAAACCAGATTACATTTTTTTTTTTAAATACATTTCTTATAAAAATGATAAATGCAGCACCTTTTTGATCTCCATCTTTCCAACACACGTGGGCATGCCTACAAAGTCAGAAAACAGTACTGCTCACTTGACTTTCGGAAACATTTTTTCACACTCAGAGTTGCAGAGACATGGAATAAACTGCCAGCGTCTGTTGTAGGCTGCCGAAGAACTGCATCTTTCAAAGCCTCCATGCTTCCTGTAGTCCGCTGACACTATACCTGATGCTACTCTCCACATACATATGCACACATGCGCACACATACATGCATATTACTACTGTAAACTGTTCATGTTCCTGACACTACATTATTCTGTGTACTTGACATGAGATTTTGAGGAGTTGTGGTGCACCTGAGCACTGTACACAATAAATTTCATTATTATAACTTAGGTATAAAAATGAATAGATGATTTCATACTTAACCAAAAGAATTCTATCAATATTTATGTATATATTCTGTGGTTCTAATTATCTCATAACCATCAAAACAATTGGGTAAATAAGTCAAACTTAAATTATGAAACAACTTCAGACTCTTTTTATTCAGACAACTAAATCTTTTGTGCATTTGTTTTTATGTCTGTGGTATTATCAATATAATGTTTTAGTTGATCTATTTTATGACCTTCTTCAGGTGAATGAAAAGAGATCTTTTTTTCTTTCTTTCTTTCTTGTAGTGTAAAGCAAAGTTTACTACCATTCTTTGCTTCACACTACTGGAAAAAAAAAAAGAGACATTTTTATACAGTTCAACCTGAGAATGGATCAGCTGAAATGTGTTGACAATCTCATAGACACACACACAAAAAAAAAATACATTCAATTGTCAGAAGAAAAAAAAATTCTTTTAAAAAATGGATGTAAGTTCTCATGTTCACAAATGAAAATGTCCTAAGCTCTGAAGTTCAAATAAATACTCACTAATTTACCATATTTGACGGCATATAGGATGTACATTTTTTCCCAAAATTTTGGTTGGTTGGTTGGTTTATTAATTTTAACGGCATATCAACCCGTCCAGGGTTATATCATGCCTAGCGGTTGGGTTGTTATACATATTATGTATTCATATATATACATTTAGTAATTGGTTTTAACAATGTGTTAGCATTATTGGGAATCATACTGTATGCCATTGATTTGTTTCATGTCTATATTCTATGGTATAATTTTATTTTCCTCAAAAAGGAGAAAATATCCTCTATGTTAACATTTTCAAATAGGTCCTTCATATTGTTTGCTTTAAAATAATGTTTTCTGATGTGAGCAAAAAATCTGCATTCCATCAATAAGTGTTTGACTGTCAGGGGTGTTTGACATGTTTCACATTGTGGTTGTTGTTCTTGTTTGAGTATATAAGAATGTGTTAGTTTTGTATGACCAATGCATAACTGGGACATAATGACTTGTTCCTAAAAAAATTGCCCTGCATCTCATACATCATCGGTGAAGTTTGAGACCTCCCGTAGGCCTAGGCTAATCTTCTCTATGATGCTCACTAACCCAGCTCACGCTCAGTAATTTTACCTACCCTGTACTGCAAAATTGCTTTTATACAGCTATGTTTCTGCTTGTGTAATGCACAGCTAGACTGTTTTCAACAATATATGCTTAAATACACCAAAAACCTTTTTTCCTGAATCTGACCTGCTGAAATGGGGGTGCGTCTTATATGCCGTCAAATACAGTACTTTTCAATAGCAACTAAATGTTATAAATATGCAATATTCAGATATACAGGGTGCAGCAGAAATATGTATCACATTCTAAACAGTCACCTGTGTGGTGCATGTGAACTTAGGCAAGTGGCAATGGTAGCTTTATCTAGCTAATATCTTACCATATTTTTCAGATATAATCAGTTATGGTTTAGACTGGCCATGTTTTTAAAGGTTGACAAAAAGACAAAGGGTTACGTTTGGTGGTGTCTCTGCCACTTTTGGCAAATAGTATATTTTAATCCTTTCAAGTGTCTTTCTTTTAATTGAATCTGTAGTTCTGAAACTTTCAACTAATAACTGTATTGATTTTCTATCCAGAACAGCATCATTTCAACATAATATGAAATTGACACGAAAAGCTCTCTATGTAGCAATTACAGATTCACGAGTCCTAAAAAGTTTCAACAGCAAATGCACAATGTGCACCAGTCCAAGCCATTACCATAACTAATTGGATCAAGAAGAAAAAGAAAAAAACATCTAAGACATTAGCTTGATGGAGCTACCATTACCACTTGCCTAAGTTCACTTGCACTACACAGGTGACAATTTAAAATGTGGGAGGGTATTTCTGCTACACCCTCTACTAAAACAAGGAGTCAAAATCTTAAAAGTCAAATATAAATTATGGCTAAAGTTTATAATATTTAGTCACACAGCTGGATTTTTTAAAAAGATAACCTATATCACTTTATATTTTAGGATAAGATTCTGAAATATTCAGCAGCAGCACACATATGCCACAACGTGAAGGTTGGGATTAGTATGTGGTATCTGTTCCTCTTTCTTTGGGTAAGACATGGCAAAATATGAGCCAGAATAGCCATGTGTGACACTGTGGGGCGTGTGGCGCAATGGTTTGAGCCGTAGGAAATGGACTTGTCATCCCGAGTTCAATTCCTGGACAAAGCTATTTGCATTTCACATGACGCTAATACCTTTGGAAAAGGTATGAATCCAATTCTCCCTCCAACTACGGGTAAATAGCAGGGCAGACTGGGCTCTTTAACCATGGGTAGGCAACCAATCTAGGAGAAGGAAAACTCTGAATTCAAACCTGTTAAACTCTACTTAAGAAATTGACCTTATGTTGCATCCTGCTCGTGCGGAGGAGTTGATGTGTGTGTGTGTGTGTGTGTGTGTGTGTGACTGGTTATGGGGACTAGCCAATTTTTATCTTTGCCCATGCAATACACATATGGAGACTCACATTAAACTGGTCATCTATCAAAACTACTTCAGTGAAGAGGTGATCAAATCTCATGGCTACCTCAGATAATTAATGGCAAAAGTCCCAAGGGATTTTTAACATTTAATGTTCTCATATATTTAAATTTGGTAAAATTTACTATTTTACAAAGCAATAACAATATTATACATTATATATCAACCAAAAAAATAATAAGTGAATACTAAAAGGCATTTATATAAAACCAGTAATGAATTCAGGTAAAATTTTCCTATCATTTCTCACTCTTAAAGAGTGGACAAATTTGAATGCAAAACTTTCAATCAGCACAACACCAAATCATTTTAGTTCCTAAAATAAATAAATATGAGAGAGAGAGAGAGAGAGAGAGAGAGAGAGAGAGAGAGATAAAGAAGAGAAAGAGAGAGAAAGAGAGAAAGAGAATAAAGAAAGAGAGAAAGGGAGAGAAAAAGAAGGGAGAGAAAAAGAGAGAAAGGAGAGAAAGAGAGAAAGGGAGAGAAAAGAGGAGAGAAGAGAGAGAGAGAGAGGAGAGAAAAGAGAGAAAAAGAGAGAGAAAGAGAGAGAGAAAGAGAAGAAAAGAGAGAGAGAAAAAGAGAGAGAAAGAGAGAGAAAGAAGAGAGAAGAGAGAAAGAAGAGAGAGAGAGAGAGAGAGAGAAAGAAAGAGAGAGAGAGAGAGAGAGAGACTGAGTGTGCGAGTGTGTGTGAGAGAGTTAGTACAACCCTTCCATCTTATCAGCACTTTTCTCAGTCCACTGCAAGGATGAGATCTTCCTAAGGTCTAGAAGACATGATGATGATGATAATTTATTGTATTCTGCCACTGTAGTAGTTAGGAACATCCTACAGCAACATTCAGTCCTTCTTCATTTGAAGCCATTCTGTCCTTTCCTTAGATAAGTGTCCTTAGCTCGTTCAGTCGCTTGCCAGATCTTACAGCTCCTAGTTCTGCATTTTGGAGGTCTGCCCACAGCTTACCAAACAAATTTGTGCAGTAGCAGCCCTTTTGCGCCTGGTAGTTGTTTGATCATATTACAGAAAATTCTAGAAGGCATGGATAGTAATAAACCTTACGCTACCACACTGTCCCATAATGTTTTGGCAAGTGGGTTTAAATTTGGAGTAGTCTTTCTTCTAGACTGGTTGCTCACTCAAGCCTATTGAGCCCAGTATGTCCTGTTATTTTACTTATAGCTGGGAGAAAGCACAAATGCAAAGTAATGCAAACAACATCGCCTAGGGTATACTAACCACAAACACACACACACACGTGTGTGTGTGTTAATAAATAAAATTATTTTATCAATGTTTAGGATATATTACTATTTATTTTTCAAAAATCATTTCAAATACTAATTTATTAACCTTATAAAAACATAACTTTTTATTATTATTATGCATTTAATTTTCAGCTTTATTTTTGGTTTCCTACAATCCAAGACGTTGGGTGAAGGAAGGAAGTAATTATTTGCATTCTATGTATTAGTGGGTTTTATTTTGTTTGGGTTTTTTTTCCACTTCTTTTGAGTGATACTTTTCTACACACATAGACAATCTTAACCCAATGAGATGAGCAGTTCTGCAAAGTGCAAATTTTCATATTTCATTTAGGCTAGGACTGTCCCTTTCTTGATCATACCCAGGGTTCCCACTATTACTGGCCCAGTGGTAGTTTTAAGGGGCCACATTTTTTCAATTTCTATTTACAGGTATTTGTATATATTTATTTCATTTTTATTAAATATTATCATTATTATCATCAATTATTATCATTATTATTAAATATTATTATTAAATATTATCATTATTATCATCATTAAATATTATTATTATTAAATATTATCATTATTATTAAATATTCATTATTATTATCATATTATTATGACTATCATCATTATTATTAAATATTATCATTATTATTATGACTATCATCATTATTATTAAATATTATCATTATTATTATTATTATATCATTATTATCATCATTATTATTAAATATTATCATTATTATTATTATGACTATCATATTATTATTAAATATTATCATATTATTATTATTATTATGACTATCATCATTATTATTAAATATTATCATTATTATTATTATATCATCATTATATTAAATATTATCATATCATATTATTATTAAATATTTCATTTATTATCATTTATTATTATATTAAATATTATCGTTATTATTATTATCATTATCAGGTTTTAGAGTTGAACACTCTAAAACCTGATAATAAATAATAATATTCAATAATAATAATAATGATAATCATAATCATAAAGAAACACATTGCATTTTAAAGAAAACTGGTCATGATTCAACTTTAATTGGAAATCAAATCCCTATTTATACAAAAATAAATATTGTTCTCTCCTCAATCAAGTTGACATTCTATGATCAGATTGTAAATTTCAATCAAATAAATTAAGATTACAATGATTTTGTTGTGGTCCATTTTTTGACTGATTTTTGTTAAGTCTTCCCTATCACTGTTGCTGACCAATGAGACTGTCCCCATTTAAAAACCTGGATACTATGCTCAATTACATTTGTGTGTGATTGTATCTGTGTGTCTGTGGGAAGGGGACATTCTGAATTTCCCTTTCCATTAATGACGCTCCCTATATGATTATAAAAAAAAATCAAAATAAATGAACAGTGAACACGTTTTATAATAATGATTAATTTCATAATTGAATAAATCAAGGGTTAGAGTTCTCTCGGTGGCCAGAGGAATGAGGGCGAAAGAGATTTCACAAAAATCGATTAAGTTAAAAATGAGACCACAACTGTAGCATTGTACCGAACCAAGAATAATTTGTGTTACAAACAAATCAGACGTTTTTGATGTTCTGCGCCTTTCTTCTCATACATTTCTCTTTTTGAAACAATTACAAATCAACAGATTTTGAGTATAGCAGTCCCCCCTCCGAGTAATGTGGCTAGCACACAAAAATCCCTTCTCCGTTTTAGAATAACAAGAGATTGTAAAAATAAATAACAAAATAAAAGACCATTTAGATAAGAGAAGAAACAAAATTGGAAAGTGAAATTTTAGAAATTTAAAAAAAAAATTTTTTTTTTTTTTTTAGTTAGTATTAAATAACAAAACCGGACAATTGTTGCTGAGAAAGGCCAGAACCTTTTAAGGGGTAATTTGAAATCGTACTTCCCATAACAAAGGGAATTCATCACATATGGAACATAGAAAAATGTTGCTGCAACAGCAACAGTGGTGGCAGTAGTAATGAGGGAAGAAGAGGAAGAAGAAAAAGAAGAAGAGTACTATCTGTGTTTGGCTGGCTGACTCACTCTGGTGTTGTGAACCCAACAAACTGTTCTGTTCTGTCCCGCTGACAGGAGGTGCCTTCCGTAAAGGAATGCTTTCACTCTCCCTTGATTACTGTGGGCTACTGAAGCTTAAATTTTCGGTGAAGGAATTTGAAAATGATAAATTAACTATGTAAACAAAACAAAAATTAACTAATGCATATCCCTAAAGTAAAATGATGCTAATAACATTGATTTTGACAGTAACATGTGCTGATATTTTTTTTTGTAAATGTTTACGCACGTGCCCGGGATTTAATTTGACGTCAAAACAATTAAATATCACATAATTCTCAAGTCTCAAAAATACTGCAATGTATTTTATAGCGTTAAATAAAAGCAAGCATCGAAATTTCAAACACTTTTCAAAACTATCTTCTGATTTGTGTACAATGCAAAATGCTTTGTTTACATTTAAAGTCGCATATCGATGTAGAGTTTGCGTTGCCAATGGTAATGGAAAAAGAAATGTTACCAGTATAATTTTTTCAAAAACATTAAAAGGTTTTTGCATTTTTTTTTTTTTTTGAAAACTAGCTTGATAATATATTTTAAAAACTTAACGACGTTAATAAAACATGACAACGGGGTATTTTAATTACAAAATCTAACTGATCCAATAAAAAAAAGAAAAGAAAAAGAAAATACGAATGGATGATTATTTAAAATTTAGTTAGGATCGATGGTAATTTAGATAGTTGATACATTAAATAGTTAAAAATTAAATAATCTAGAAAAAAATTAGTAGGTAATAAATAAAGGAAAAATTAGGGGAAAAATGCATAATATTTTAAAGAAAAAAAATAGAATTATCTATATAAAAATAAAATAAAATAACAGGTAATAAATAAATAATAAAGGAAAAAAATAGGTGGAAAATGCATAGGATTTTTAAGAATGTAATTTAAAATGCATTTTGTTTATATCAATGTGTACGCAAATTGTCATCGGAGAAGTCGAATTTTAGGGAGCCATATCATATATATATATGTGTGTGTGTGTGCGTAATGAAAGCAAAACTTTTGAAAATTGTGAATAATACACAAAGAAAAATATTTAAAGAACTTACCAAATCTATTTGAAAAAAAGAAGTCATAGGCTATTATTGCCGTGAATGGAGATTTGTGCCCAGTTAGAAATTAAGAAGGATGAGGAGGAGGAGGAAGAAGAGAAAATGCTACGAGGGGGCAAAGACAATAAATCATTTGCATAAGCAAGCAGACAACCAACAAGTGAGGCGTGCCATAACAAATGTAAGTGCGATATTATTATCAGGAGTTTTACAAGCACGCAGTGGCAGGCGTCTTCCACCGGCCGAGCTACCGCCACCCACGTGTGTGTGTTTATACGCGTGTGTCGCTCTCCTTTGGCGCCCTCGACTCTGCCTTCTATGGATTTATATAAAGCCTGTGTGATGAGGGTGAAAAAAAAAAAAAAAAAAAAAAACACACACACACACAAAAAAAAAAAAAAAAAAAAAAACGGTCGAAAAGCAGCAGCAGCTGTCGACATCGTTGATCGACAGTAAATGGGACCAAAAAACAAAAACAAAAAACAAAAACAAAAAAAAAAAAACAAAAAACAAGAGTGATGGATGATAAATAATAAGTGGTTCTAAAATATTCCCTAGAAGAAACCTTTTTTTTTTTACCTACATTATCAATAAATTGGTATTTGGTTTCACAGTTGCAACAGGTTTAATCATTAATTCAATCATTAAATCAATAATAGTAATTAATAAGTAAAAACATAAAGAATGTTTTAATATTCTTAACTTACCAGAATTTATTTATAATAAAAAAGGTATAAATTGGTTTGAAATGCAACAATTATTGGATTAAAATTAAATTTACTTGAGTTGAATGGTTATGATTTATTATTGTTTTCATTTTATATTTAAAATATAAAATGAAAACAATAATAAATCATAACCAATAATTTGAATATAATGACATACTTTTGAAGCCCAAAGGAAAATTACATTGTGCACGTTAAATCCAACAAAGTAATGAAACTAAATGTCATAAACCTAAAACTAGTAATACTGTTACTAGTAGTAGTAGTAGTAGTAGTAGTAGTAGAAAGTTAAAATATATTTACCCAACCCATTCACCACGGGTAGGATTTGTCACAAGTTTGTGGCATCCAAGGGTCGAACTCGCTTTTCAGTAGAAATGGATCAGCGGGACTAGCTTGCAACCAATACACCACGACGGAACGCCAGTAGTAGTAGTAGTAGTATTTATGATGATGAGAAGGACGACAATTGCAAATGTGAATGAATTATGAACCATAAGGACCAATAATGAAAAAAGGCAAATTTTGTCGTACAATAAATGAAACTGTTTTTAATGTTTAGATACTTAAAAAGTTATGTTTTCTTTCTCGCTTAATTAATAAAAAAAAAAAAAATACACAATATAGATAATGCAGAGTAAATGGATAGGTAATGTAGAGTGTATGTATATGAGAGTAGTAGACCCACTTCCGAGTTCACTAACCGATGAATGAACCCTTCTTAAAAAGGGGCGAGTAAGCATCTGTCCATTTTCCTAACACTATGACTCATTTATACATAAAAGTCGTCGGGGTGGCCTAGTCGGTATCAGCCAATCAGCGAGGGAGTATATCCCCTTTTCACTAGCGCTAGATGAAGGAGATTGTTTTTGCGTCTGAGGTGGAGTGCCACACCTACCAGCAGTTCCTTAATTTGCCGTATATATCCCTGTGCTACTCATACGCTGAGTTGGCGAGGACCAGTATCGAACTAGGAACCTTGTGGTTTCTAGCCGAACGCTCTACCGACTGAGCCCTTATTATTTATTCATTTATACATAAAAAAGACAAAGGATACGCTATTCACAATTTTGTCAGAATAAACCCAAATAAGCTAAGAAAAAAGCTTAAAACAGGTATACCTGAAGAGTGAGGGGAAGGGGTCTATCTGAAAACTCGCCCGGGCCCCCAATGGAGAGGGGGTCCAAAAAGAGATTTAAAAACTAAAATCTGTAGTTCACCTTCTGGATTTCTGGTTATACAATTACAAATCTCACTAAATGTTGGAGTCCCTTAACGGGCCAAACCCTCGGCCTTATAACTTCGAGATACACACCTCTGTGTTTCTTAGACAAATAATTAACTTCATACAAATATACACGATTCTTAAAATGCATAATCAATGATTACTAATCAAATTAACGATAATTTAATTTTCAACCATTTGTCTTAACTTTTTTCTTATTCCAAAGTTACTTAAAATTTGCTGAAAAATGTACATTTTAGACAGAAATTCAAAAATGAATAAATAAAAATAAGTAAATAGTTTGAAAATAGTGTGTAAAGTAGACAAAATCCGGATGTCCCCAGAGCACACACACACACACAAAATGTACACATTTATTCTGTACTTTCCTTGAGCCTTAGTGTATACAAAAGACACCTAATCTTCCTTGATTGAATATAGAAAGAAAAAAAAAAAAGAGTACCGATAAGGTCCACTGTTTACATTACAATCACAAATAATCACTGGTTCAAGTTTTATGAAAATGATCCACATTATATACGATGAACCAAAACAAATATTTATTTATTTCAGATGGACCCTAAATCCAATGGGAAATATTTTGCAGGTATCCATTTATTTGACAACTTTCGAGCAGCAAGCAGACTCATTCAGCAACTACGTATAACAACGAGGAGGAGTGGGGAGAAAGAAAATCGCGGGGGGGGGGGGTAACTGTCACTCACTATTTCAACAGGTTGAGTTCGAGAAAGCCCGCGTGTATAGCATCTTTTCTGCCGAAGCGCAACTAGCTATCAGTCAGTGGCATGTGTGTATGTGAGTGTGCGCGTTTTAATGACAAAGCCTTGCACTATTGCAGTAGCAACAGACTTAATTGCAAATCACACACACACACACACACACACACAGATAATATTGCTGTCAAATTTTAGCCATTCAAGTAATTTTTATTAAAAAGAAAAAAGTTAATTATTGTATTGATTTTCTTTGCTCATTAAGAAAAGTAAACCATTTTAAAAATAAGTATATTATTATTTACTTATTTTGAAAATATTTGGAATCAATTTTTGGAAAGGAAGAGCTTCTCTCTGTCTTCTTTCTCATTGCTTGTACGCAGGTGCTGTCCTTTGGGGTGAGGGTGGGGGGCTCGCATTTTGAGGGGAAATAATGGATAGATGAAAACGCCAGCATCAGTCGTTTAATTTTATAATGCTTATCTTTAATATAAGCATGCATAAAATACTATGGATTCCCCTTAATAATTCATAGGCGGATTATTTATAAAGGTGGTAATAGGGGCATTAAAAGTGTGTGGGGTGGATGGGGGGTGAGAAACAAAGGAAGCCTTGGCCGTCACTTGTAGTAATGACTCACAGCTGATCGACATAGTTTGCCTTAATAGTAAACTCCTCCGTCCACTCATCAGATCAATGTACAATACAAGTGCGTGCGTGCGTGAGAATATTACGAATGTTTGTGTCGTGTATTAAAAACAGGGTTGGATGACATGGGTGAAGCAGGAGACGAATATAACCTGGCCTGGTAGGGTTTTGAGGGAAGAGGGGAAAAAATGAAAAAAGACAAGGGGACGGCGCCGGTGTGGGGTGGGGTGCAACAAGTGTGCATTTCATGCCGTTAATCAATGGAACAGATAACAGCAAAGTGAAGCCAGTGAAATTGTTATTGGGAGGAAGTCTAAAAAGATTGTATATTTCTTCTCCCTGAAGAGTGTAAATCCTCAAGAAAGAAAATAATATAAAATTAAAATAAAATTAAAACAAAAAACAAAAAACAGTGCGCTGTCCTCCTACTCAACAGGGAATCCGGTTTCATGTATTATTGATTTGTTGAACTCGTCATCACAAAGTAGCAACAAATGTTAAATTTTATGACTCAGTCAGATATTATATGATAATGTCCAGATTTGATTGGGGGTTTAGAAAAAAGGGGGCAATGAACAGAAAATCCTGCCATCTTCAGCTATTTTAATCTTTTACACAATTATGAGCAAAAGTTTGTAAGATCCGAAATATCTATAACAGATAAAGATTGTTCGGTTTGATTTATTTAACGGCATATCAATCCCTTATGGGTTATTTCCTGTCGAAATTTGATTTATCTGTAAATGTTTGATTATTATCATAATATTTTCATTATTCCATTGCAAATTTTTTTTCTACTTTTTCTTTTGTCTATATTATAGACTCTATAATTTTGTCTATATTATATATTATAGACTCTATAATTTTAGATTTTGTCTACATCATAGACTCTATAATTTTGTCTACATCATAGAGTACATCATAGACTCTATAATTTTGTCTACATCATAGACTCTATAATTTTGTCTACATCATAGACTCTATAATTTTGTCTACATTATAGACTCTATAATTTTGTCTACATTATAGACTCTATAATAATCCTTTGTGTGCATACATTTATATGGTTGGTTGGTTGGTTTTGTTTTACTGCATATTAACCCTTTTCTGGTCATTTAATGCTGAATCAAGTCATTTTGATATCAGTTTGGTTATAGTAACTGCTTGCTTAAGTGGTCACCCATTTAAGTATTGAACAAGCTCATTATTGCTTAACTTTGGGAACCAGTGCTTTCAACGTGACTTGACCATAAGCACAGTTATATGGTATCAAATGTTTCTATCTAATCTCTATATATAATGGAGATTTAGTGTGTGTGTCTGTGACCAAAACTACGTCACTGCTTACATCACAATACCCTCATGAATTTGCGTAAAAGTATAAGATTTCAAAGATCTGTTCACTTTTTTTTAATGAAAGAGCATGGCAATAAAATCCTTTTATGTAATTTTGGATGGTGATAAAAATCAAGATAAAAATTTTAAAAAGTATATATATATGCACACACATACACTAAAATTAAAATATATTATATACACATAACTGTGCTTATGGTCAAGTCACGTTGAAAGCACCAGTTCCCAAAGTTAAGCAACAATGAGTCTATTCAATACTTAAATGGGTGACCACTTAAGCAAAAGCAGGTATATAAGCATATCAAAATGACTTGATTCAAATTATTGGTTATGATTTATTATTGTTTTCATTTTCAACTCAAGTAAATTTAATTTAGACACTCAGGATTTAAATCCATTAATTGCAGCATTAAATATATATATATATATATATATATATATATATCATCAGATGGGTCTCAAGTGAATTGAGACCCATCTGATGAGGCAAATATTTGGGGATTAAATCAACTTAGATTTATATGGGCCCCATTTTGTCGAAATAAATTTATTATGGGATTACTGTATTGAGTTCTTCCTTTATTGATAAATATTGCTCTGTATAAATCTAAAAGTTATTTTACATTGAGCTCTCTTTAGTGATTTAATGATTCACTGTATTTATACATACTGGATCATCAATATTAGTACAGTGGATCTTGAAATCACATATAGAATCATCCCTTACTACCAAGTTTGGATAAACATATATATATTATATATAATATATATATATGTATACACACACACACACACACACACACTAAAATTAAAATATTCATTAAATTTTGATAAAATTCATTAGAATTATGTAAAAATGGGTGTATTTAAAAAAAAAAAAAAAACTTTGTCGTGAAACATCTCAGTGGAGTGGAGTGAATATGATGCATTTTAAGTAATTAATTTTTTAAAAATATTAAATGTTTTATTTAATTTTTTTCCCACCCCCTCAGGCAATATCTTTCAAAAACTAATTTTTACATCGACCAGAGGTAATTATTTTTGCTATTACTAATAATTCATACATAATTATATAGGAACTGCGCAAAATGCTGTGTGCTGTCCTGAACAAATCCTGGAAACAGCACCCCACAAAACAGTAGCTGTATGGCCACTTGCTTCCCATCTAACAAACCATCCCAAGTAAGATGAACAAGACATGCTTGGTACTGCTGGAGAAGCAAGGACAAACTCATAAGTGATGTTCTCCTGTGGACTCTGAATAAATCAGTGTTGGCTGATAAGCAAAAACCTACATTCATCAATTTTGTGTGGACACTGGATATAGTGTAGAGGATCTGCCAAGAGTGATAGCTAATAGGGATGAATGGTGAAAGTCAAGGGAATCTGTGCTGTCAGCATCACTTGATGATGATATCGTTTCATGTAACTATTCTTATTTAATAATAATCATTTTGCTTGCACAGTTATATTGTTTTAAGCATTCCTCTCCAATACCAATAATTTTAAAACAGATCTATTTCACCTATAGATGCAACCCTAATAGATACTACCACTTCAGGTCAGAGTAGACCTGAGAGAAATAGCAATGAAGGGCTACACCACACTCCCCAGTGCTATAAAACTGGATCCTCACTAACGGATGCAGTTTAGTGTCATATGCAGGACATAAAGTTTATTTGGAATATCTTTGCACTATCAATGAATTCCAATGGAAACATTTCTTTGATTTTTATAATATCATATATTGCTAAACTTAATTTTAAAAACTGAACATCGTTAATAATTTTACTGGAATCATACTAGTCCTAGTGAGGAGTACTCTTTCATTGCCATTACTCCCAGGTCCACTGACTTGGGTGGTAGTACCTGTTTGGGTCAGATCTATTCAATAGGACTGTGTGAAAAAAAAAAAACTTAAAAAAACAACTACACAAAAATAAAATATGAACATATAATAAATGTGATTCTATGGCTTCTAGGTATAAAATAACCCCAAATGGGTTGATATGCTGTTAAAATCAATCAATAATGGAATCATACTATCGTTATGATCAAATAGTATTTTTTAATCAATCTAGTATTTTGAGATATAATTATCAATCAACTTTAACAGTAGACTTACCTAGGTAGTAATATCTCATCCACAGAAAGCGATGTTAATACACGAATAGGAAAGGCATGGGCGACCACAAACAGACTATCAGTAATATGGAGATCCGATCTCACTGACAAGCTAAAGCAACAATTCTTCCAGGCTGTGGTTATATCAGTGCTGCTGTATGGCTGCACCACCTGGACCCTGACAATGGCCTCGAGAATAAGCTAGATGGTACCTGCACAAGAATGCTGTGAGTAGTCCTGAACAAGTCATGGAAGCAGCACCCCACAAAGAAGCAACTATAGGGTCACCTGCCCCCCATCTCATAAACCATCCGGGTGAGACAGACTAGAAATGCAGAACACTGCTGGAGAAGTGGGGATGAGCTCATAAGCAACGTTCTCCTGTGGAAGCCAACACATGGACATACTAACATAGGACGCCCGCTAAGGACTTACATTGACCAACTATGCGAGGACTCTAGATGCTGCACAGAGGGCCTCCCAAGGGCCAGGAGTAATAGGGAAGGTTGGCGAAAGATTGTCATGGATATCCATGCTGCGTGTACGACATGATGATGATGATAAAAATCATAACTTCTCAATTTAGTTTGTAAAAGTAAAGGTTTATTCTAAATTTTTCTTAGCTTAAATATATCATAAAGGATACAACTCTAAGAATAAGAGAGTAGAATTTACACATACATAAATTTTATGCTACAATATAAGTTATATTGCAATAGTGTCCTTCAGAGACAACAATATTTATCTATAGAAACATTGTGTCAGCTGTCGTTTCGCAAGCACAAACATATTTACATCTAAATCTTACATTAACTTCATCTCTTACACTGTAAAAGATGAAGTTAATGTGAAATTTACCAGACTAAACTTCTAAAAAGTCAATATTGTGGTGTTTGGTTGCG
Organism: Doryteuthis pealeii; assembly: GCA_023376005.1. NCBI lineage: Eukaryota > Metazoa > Mollusca > Cephalopoda > Myopsida > Loliginidae > Doryteuthis > Doryteuthis pealeii. The sequence goes on along the minus strand of CM042157.1, from coordinate 90,400,772 downwards.
GTCAAAAGTGTTCAGGTCACGCATCTTTGTTAACTAACCAAGAAATAAACTCTCTCACCCATAAAATATCTCAGAAATCTATGTTCACAGATTGTCCAATGCTGTATTTTCTTGTCTTTTGAATTTTCCCTAGACTTTTACTAATAAGCTTATAACTGTTGAGTCATTAAATTTTTCAAACAATTTCAAAGGTAATTTATGAGGAAGTGCGTCCCGGTCTCCTGCCTCAAAAATTGCTACCCGGTGACTATCAAAATAACAACCACAGCTCATCGTAATTTTTGTTTAGATATGAAGATGGATATATAGTTTGGAATAGACCGAGATAGATAGATAAACAAACAAATAATATAGATAGATACGAACAAATGGAGATAGATATTTTCGACAAGTAAATGTATTTGGGGGAGGGTGTCGCTTCTTTTTTTTGTTGTAATTCTTGTTTATTTACACTAAAAACAAGACATTAAACAAACATGAATAAAAAAAAAAATCTTAGTATTTAAATTAATATAGATGAATATGAAAAATTGAGATAGATAGATAGATATGAAGATGGATAGTTTTGAATAGACTGAGCTGGGTCGTTATCTTAATAGTCACCGGGTAGCAATTTTTGAGGCAGGAGACTGGGACACACTTCTCATAAATTACCAATTCCAATGTTGATTGAGTGGGAGTAATCAATCCAAAAGAGTTTGTCCTCAAAGTCAAATTCCCCTTACTTGAACTTTACAAACCATTTAAGATATGTACTACTTCCAATCAAACAATCTCTTTAGGCTTCATTAATCATCTTATTTGTTTTTGCAGCTGTTTTGCCAAACTTTAAAAAAAAGGAACAACATCATGCACTGCCCATATATCTTGTCCACTGGCATTTTCAGTTTCATCTTTTTTTTTTATTCTCAACAGAGAATAAATGAACACTTGAATACAAAATGGTTTGTTTGTTTTGTTTTACGGCATATCAACCTCAGTGGGTCATTTAATGCCGATAAAGTTTTGAAATAAATCAATTCTTAATGGATAATACAATTTTTTTAAAAATACATTTTTCTATTTAACCCATAGATGGGACCCTAACAGGTACTACCACTCCGGGTCAGAGTGGACCAGGGAGCAATGGTGATGAAGGGGTGCTCCACATTCCCCAAACCTCCAAAACTGGAACCTCACCATCAGATAGAGTTTAACGTCATTCCCAGGACATGTAGACCTGCAGCCACCGCCTTCTAGCACCCATATGATAAAAAGGGGTTGGGGCTTGCCATAAGGGCAATAGGGTTGGGGAAATCATATAGGTGCTAGGGCTTGATGTGACCAGCCGATTGATCGGAGGGGGCCTCTCCGACCGCCCGTCTAGCCCAAGATAGGGCCAAAGTGGAGTATTGCAGGTCATGAACTGCTCATCCACCTGGGCTCTATCCTTAAGCATCACGGGTTGCCACCCACGGCCAACAGGTGGCCCCATTGGGGGAGTCTTACCCCTCTGCAGAGGTGCAGTCGGTGCATTCTAACGCCCCAGCCGACAGGGCGAAGATTAAAATGAGTAGCAGAGAAAGCAATATCGTATCTAAAATATAGAAATTTAGAACCAATTTACTGCTTCAAAGTTAAGCAGTAAAGAACAAGAGTTAAAAATAGCTGAACATCTGTTTTATGTGCCACATTTGCCATTATACGCTGTATGAATTTCATAAAGACCAATAATGTAATGTAGACAATGAAGAAAATTATATGCTGTATCCAGGTGTAGTGTCTGTGTGTAAATGCCAGCAATGGTTTATCAAATTTAAAAAGGGCAACTATGACCTTTCTGTGTCAGAATTTTTGAGATGAGGAATTATCATTGTATTCTTCTTGTATTCAGTAACCTTCTAGGAATTTTCATTGTTCTCATTCTGCTGTCTAGCTCATATTCCCAGAATATAACTTTCACCGACTCAGGAATTGAACTCATGATCACTAGTTTCACTAAGTCAGTGACCTGTTAGACATTCACATCGTAGAAGTCTTCTCTCAGCAACAGGCCAAGTATAGAGATGAATACCATGCAGGAGTCTCTGTTTAGGCAAGAATGGACATTAGATTTAAAAAGTAAAAAATTACACTACTTGACAATGGCCTAGAGGATAAAAACATTAAGTGCATTTACTGTGGTTGGACAGTGAATGCCATAAGAATAAAAAGCAGCATTAGGAATTAAATGATACAAGATATCCCTTAATATGAACAATGGAATGAGAACAATATTAACTCTTAATGTCCTATACCACCTCATTCCGCCCGGCCAGAAGTCACATTCCTTTTACTAATCTACCCTAAACAATAACCTTTGTTTAAATGTAATATTAAACAGATTAAGAAGTCTTTGATTTAAGTGAAATAACAGGTAACTTTAAATGAAAAGGTCATTTTTAGCCATTTTTGATAAATCCTTAAAGGAATGGGGCTCTGGACTTAGAAAATTCTCAACAGGATGTTAAGAGTTAAATAAAGTGTTTAGTTAAAAATTACCAGAATATGACAGACTCCTGAAGAAGGCCGAGGGGGTAACAACCAAGTTAAGATTAAAATATAATTGCAAACTTTTTCATAAGTACGTATTTACCTATCCCTTTCACACAAAAAAAATTGACCTTGTGTCACATTTTTAAGTGGAGTTTAACAGGTTTGAATCCAGAGTTTTCCTTCTCCTAGATCAGTTGGTTAAAGCTAAAGAGCCCAGTCTGCCTTATTATTTACCCTTAGCTGGAGGGAGAATAGTTGGATGTATACTTTTTCCAAAAGTATTAGCATTATGTGAAATGTAAACAGTGTCATCCAGGATTTGAACCCTGGTCAGCATGTCTATTTCCTATGAGGATAACCTCATTAGATATGAGCTAGACAACTCTTTGATAAGTATCATTCTGGAAAATTATTTAATAATAAACTATTGAAGCAAAATTTATCAGAGGCATAATGCATCATATTCAACTATACCTGAAAATTTCAAACAAACTGGAAAGAAATTTAAAGATGGAATTTGTATTCCCATAAACTGTCACCAAAGAATTTATTGCTGACACTATTTTGAGCAGTCTAGAGAAACTGGTTGGTTAGTTGTTTTACGGCATATCAATCCTTTTCGGGTCATTTAATACAAAAATCAAGTCATTTTTATAAACAAAAGACTTTGGTTGCTTACAGTATCTCTAGAGAAACTAGATTTAGATTATAAATAATTACTTGTTCACTTAGTGATTTGATAAAATATCAATCATGAGTGAAAAATTGAGTAGTGTTCAAAAACAACTTCTGAGGAAAACCAAAACGTGTTTCATAGATATCAATCCACAACTTCGCATATCCTATTATCCTGCTATTCGTCGAATCATAAAATGGCTTCTAGCAAAAAAAAAAAAAAGAAAAAAAAAAAGAAAATCGAGGCAACACTACTGTTTGTATATTTCTCAAATGTATTTGACTTCATACACAGAGGAAAGATTCTTTCTTTACTTTTGTTAGTGTTTTCTTAGAGTGCTCAAATTGTCGCAACAACACAATCTTCTATGTTGTCAAGCCCACTGGAGAAGATTTAATTCATTTTTAACTGATGCTACAGAATATGTTCCTGAAGAAGTTAAATTCTTCAGTATGCCTGGAAATTTCTCTCCAAACAGAAAAAAAATGTTTCCCAAAGAAGTATAAGATCTGTAAGATATTAGTGACGGTAGTGCCAGGCTCACCTTTGTGCAGAAATGCTAGAATATGTCTGGAATGCACAATAAAACTCTTGAAGGAAACTTGAGCAAATGATAAAGGAGCTTGTGTTGTACCTGCTTAATGATTACTTGCACAAATAGATACAGAGTGTTTTCATCTCTTATAGTTTATAATATTCAAGAAAAACTGTAACAACAATTACAGGATAAGCAGATATAGGAAAACGATGCAAATCTCATTCTTTGCTCCATGAACATCAAGGTGGAATTTGTTGAAACTGCAACTTAATTTAGAGTTACTCTGATAAGGTTAATGAACTCTGTAAGAAATGTAATTTTTCACCAACAACTATATGAAAATGAACAAGAAAACATAGGTTGCTCCATAAATTTATCGTGTTGGAATCGACTAGTCAAAAGTCAACTTCTTAAGTCATGTATATATCATCTTCTATTCAGTACCAGACTGTTTTATTAGTGAATTAGATAGTCAATTCTCAAAAGATGCCTTTGGAAATTTTTTTAGTATTTCAGTTCTTTATCCCAGAGGAGGACACAGATTTATGCCTGAAGAAAACCTACAAGCAGGATCCCAGACTAAGTTTTTTACCCCCACTGTCCTGGAACTGTCTCAAAAAACAATTTAAACTGTCCTGAATTCAAAACGTTTTTTTTTTGTTTTTTTTGTTTTTTACTTTGTTATTATCATCTATAGTTGTTAATGGCATAAAACACCATTAAGATATTCAAGAAATAAATAATATTCATCTTAGTCTATTCAATCTTGAAGTTGCAGTCTCAGTATTTTTTGTTTGTGAAACAATGTAACATCAATTAAATAAGGAAGGTTTTAATTTTAAAAAGAATAAAAAAAAAGAATTTTTAGGTTGTATGAAATAAAGGCAAATTTTCAAGTCATTGAAGAAATTCCAAAACAATGATATTCTTAATAGACGATACAAAAAGTACAGAGCATAAGAAATGAATTGAAACCTGATTAGTATAGTTTTATACTAGTTCATCTCAAGGCTTAACAACAGTTCAAACTAAAATAATTTTTTTTTTTAATTTTTTTTAAAGTTTTTAAGTCCAAACTAAAATAAAAATACAACTTCTATTCCTCAGTCCAGTGAAAAAAAAGATTTATCACAATTTGAACAAATTAAAAAAAATCCCTCAAAATAATGTAAAAATTGGCAAAAAAAATTTTAATCGTTTGATAGCCGGTTATACTTAATTTAAAAAAATAAAAATTACTGTCCCATGCACAAGGGAGCTTGGTTTCCCCAATGAATATTCTAGTGTCCCCAAGATAACGAGACACCATTAATCTCAAGCCCTGCCTTGCAGACATTTACATATTCAGTCAATGGAAGTGATTTGAAACATGAGATTCCTCTGGTGATAAAACTACTTATGAAAGTGCCTGAACAACCAATATCCATCATGGATTTCCTGTTATTCATACGTCCTTATACATCAACATTTGGCTACTTGTACAACGACCCCCCCGGTGATAGCTGTAACAGTTCTAGTTACTAGTGCTCCATGCAAGAGAAGTTTCTCAAAAATGAAATTGATAAAAATATTTCTGAGAAACTTTAACCAGTGACAGACTGAGTAACATAACACATCAATTGAGTGAAATTTTTTGAGCCAAGATAATTAACTAGGAGAATATTTGTTGTCTTTTGTCTTTGGAATTTCAAGAAAAACTCTTTATTTCAAACCGGCGTCATTTTTGTCACTTGTTCCGAAACACAGAAAATTAAACAATAAGCATACAATGAATTATTATAAAAAAAAAAAAAAAAAAAAAAAAAAAAGAAAAGAAGAAAGAATAGAAAAAAAGCATGGAAGTGAAGAAAGAAAGACAGATGCAAAAAAAGGAGAAAAACTGCCAAACAAACATAAGAAAAAAAAAAAATAAAGCAGGAGGGGGGGAGACTATAAGGAATAACAAGAAAAAAAAAATAATTGGAAATGTAAGAAAGAAAGAAAGAAAAAGGAAAAGGCATAAAAGTGAGTGAGAAGGAAGGAAAGAGAGAAGGAAGGAAAGAGAAGGAAAAGTATTTAAGAAAGAAAGAAAGAAAGAGAAGAAAAAGTTTAAGTAAACAAGAAAAAAAAAATTTGATAGCCACCATGATAACTGCAGAATTAATCTGCTTTCAAATCTTTTGTGAAGATTATTTGTGAACTACCTCATAGTTACCACTACTTTTTAGGAAAATTGTTTGATTTAGTAGTACTTTATTTAATAAAGTAGTATAGTGATATTTTAAAATCATTTTATGAAGGTCTTGAAAATCAACTTAAAATATAAAAATAACATTTTTTACTCCCATGTACTTTGAGTCCCTGCCAGCTCAAGTGCCCCTCCCTTTTTCTGAAGGCTAGGATAGCCACTGTAAACATTGTTTTAATTAACCTGACTGACACATGTAAGGGTCCAATCTAGCATTATATTTACATTGTATATTTTCTGATTACCCATGGGACCCAGTAGCAGGTTTTAAACATATTAGTTTTTGAAAATTACAATCCCTAAATTTTTAGTGAGGGGATTTCCCCTAAGTAATCAGAGATAATTTGGTGGCTCTAGCTGTACTTGAATTATTTGGTTCCAGACAGATGGACAATAAAGATTTGGAGAATTATAGTAAGACTGGAAAAGGCAATTTCTGGGACAATAAAAGGTTGTAAGCTTTGTATTGATATAAAAAGACATTCTATTACCTGGTTTAGTTGTGGCTGTGATACTCATGTAGTCTTAAGCAAGAATGGGCTAGCAGAGCACATCTCTCTTCAAGTTTGGTTTAAATTCAGTTTTCCTTCTCCTAGGCCAGTTACTATACAAGGTTAAAGATCCCTATCTATCCTACTATTTTACTGTTGTTATTGTTGTATATTGTACAAACGGAAATAGGAATTTCCGATTAAATTAAACAAAGAAAAGACGACAAAAATGACAAAGGACTTTTTCCCCAGTAAAAGCGAACAAAGAAGTTAAAAAACGTAAGCGAGGCTTTCCGGTCAAAGAAGCAGGGAGAAGATAAAGAAATATATAACAAATGCCCGTTATCAGATCAAAAGATAAAGATGCGTAGGAGTACCTATCAATATAAAAGGCCTGAGGGTTCAAGCCGACAAGTCAGCCAGACAGCGGACAGAGCACAAGGAGCGACCGTCGACACAGTCCATCGCGACCAAGGGCGGTGAGACGCCACCAGCCACCCCTTTACCTCACCAGTCATCTCAATAGTAGTAGTCATTGTCAACCCTCAGTCATTTCATTGTCAACGCTCGCCATCCACCACGTACAGCAGAGAAGAGAAATAAAGTCAAAACTCCTACTATACCCATGTTGTGGTTTCTTAAGTCTGGCTACTACATACTTCGCCACGTGGCCATATATACCCGCAACGTATACAGATACACGATTTAGCAGCGTGAGTTTGAAGAATCCACCATATAACATATAGAATTTGATGCCAGTACGTAACAATAACTGGAGGGAGAATAGCTGGACTCATATTTTCCCAGGAATATTAGTACCATGTGAAATGCAAACAGTCTCGTTCAAACTATTCACTTCCTACTATGACAACCATTATGCCAGGAGCCCTCAATTAGAATTATTTATTTTTCCCTTTGATCATATTTGTCCAATATTTCAACAAATTTATCTTAAGATCTCCTCTGGTTTTATTTCCTTCAATGACATTCAAGTTTTATAGATATTGTTAGGGAGAGTTATCTCCCCCTAACGAATCGAACTGGACTCTCTAAAAAGGAGGGAAAAACAGACTGCACAGCAGATCAGAACCGAGCAGGTCATACACTTTTATCCTCATCAAGCAGAACTCTAATCCAAAACCATCCACTATATTTCCCTGTCAGTGAGAATAAATAAAACAAGTATTGTTATTGTTAACAATTTCCCTGTTTTTATTATCATTTCTGTTATCCCTACATCTCGGATACAACAGATATATTAAAATTATTTGAGAATTTCTTAATACTTCAATTAAAGAGCTACTAAAAATATCATACAACAATTCATACAATTCAATGATATTGTGAGATTAAATTTTAAATAAATAAAAAAAGATAAATATTATCAGTGGGCATGAAAAAATAGAATAGATCTTAAGTCTTAATCATAATATTTTTATTGCTAAAAAGATAAGTGCAAATTAAATGCTATTAAGATAATCTACTTTGAAGGGATAATCCTATATAATCCATTAAGTTCATTTGTGGTAATAGATTGGCTATCATTATCACTACTTATACTTGTAAATCAGGTCATATGAAAGAGATTTTCTGCACATAGTTTGGCTGTTTAATAATAATAATGTATAAACAAGATAGATACATAAAAAATAACATTAACATATAATTAAACATTAAACAAAAGGGCTGAAAATGTTTCATTTTTTGTTATTTATGACAAATTATTACAAAGGATTATAAAGAGTATGACATTCAATAAGTTTAATTAATTAATGATTAGACATTGATTTTAAAATTGAATACTTGAAAATATTAGGGTAATTGAAAAAAAAAAGAAAGATAAACCACCTAACAGCTATTATCTTTGGTGGTACTTTGCTATCTTAAAAGATAAATCTAACTTTCCCTTCTGTGTCACAAAGAAAGACTTGCTCTGAAAACAATACCTCCTATTCATTTCTTGGAAAACTAATACAGATCCAGGGAGCACAATAACACAGAGAGAGAGAGCATGTTTGGTTTGTTTTGTGGCATATCAACCTCAGTGGGTTATTTAATGCCGACAAAGTTGTGAAATAAATTCATTCTTAATGCATAATAAAATTTTGTTTATAAACTCATGCTTTTCTATTTAACCCATAGATGGGACCCTAACAGGTAATACCACTCCAGGTCAGAGTGGACCAGGGAACAATGGTGATGAAGGGGTGCTCCACATTCCCCAAACCTGGAACCTCACCATCAGAGAGTTTAACGTGATCCCCAGGACATGAGAGAGCATGTTTTCAGCTACAAATACTATTAGTCCACATAGTGACCACCATTGGCTCTGCATTTGCACCAGCAGAGGTGACTCACTTTTTCATTCACTAATGTCAGCAGGATGATATTGATTATATCTCTTGCAGAAGTAAGATCCCTGATTCCACAAAAATGTTAAAAAGGATATCCTGGGTATGACACTAAATTGTATCTGGTGGTGAGGTTCCAGCATTAGTGCTCTGGGGAGTATGGAGTCATCCATTCATTGTCATTACTCCCAGATTCACTCTGACTTGAAGTGGTAGTTCCTGTGCGATGCCATGAACGGAACTACTAACCTATGGAACATCAACCTAAAATGTTATGGAAAACATCTATTCATCATAAAATATAGTGACAAAATCTGTACTAGGAGAGTGGTCTGAAAAGTTTATATGATGACATATCTGCTGTTTAACTTTTTAGCAATGAGATCCAAGCACTGCAACACCAATGGAAGAAGTGTGTGGATCACAAGGGAAACCATGTTGCAACATAAACCTCATTTTATATTATAGAAACTAAGGACATTTTATATTAGAGAAACTAAGGACATTTTATATTAGAGAAACTAAGGACAAATACATGTAAAGAGACTTGCAAGAGTTGAATATCTGATTCACTTAGACCAGGGGTCACCACACTACGACCCGCAAAGGCATTTTATCAGGCTCACCAATGGTACTTGAATCCAGTTTCACAAATCTCACTAAACTTTTCTGCTAATGTTGCGTTCTTTGATAATGTTTTGAAAATAAATATGTTAGTTAAATTTGTTTTTGTGCATCTTACGCCACTCATCCATGAATATAACATGGAAAGATAAATTTTGTTTTACATCTTTTTCTCAGAGCTTTCGTTCTGGCTAGCAAGTATTGAAAACAAAAATAATGTGGCCCGCACCCATTATTTTTTCAATTATCCGGCCCACCATGAAAAAAGTTTGGTGATCCCTGACTTAGTAAATGTAAATAACCAGCAAACAAAGAGCTAATTGCGCAGGTGATTGGCAGATAAAAGAGATTTAATCAAATAGAAAAAAGGATTATAAGGAATATTATCATAAATCTGGATTAAAGAACATTTAACTGTAAAGCAGTATAAAAAGCCGCATCCTTAAGTTTCAGTTTAGAATAAAATACACAAGAGTTTTCTAAATGTCACTACTTAATGAAATATAAAGTACTAGCAGGATCTGTGGATATACCACAGTATGATAATTTAATTATTACGTTTGATATGTTTACTTAAGAGTTATTGCGAAAATAGTTCAATGTGTAAAAAGTAAAATAATCTTGAATTAACTCTCACTCTTTTTTCTTCCCTTGTTTTTCATCTTTTTATTATGTTTGATTAAAACATATTAGCATTATCGCTTCCACATGCTCACTATCTTTTTTTTCTTTCTTATTGTATTCTTCTGTGTAGCATGTCCTTTTTCTTTGCTTTCTTTCTTTATAATAAAAATGGAATGGTCCATTATTTAGCTGAGGTAATGACACTCAAGAAATAAGAATTGGGCGATTAAGCAACATCAGATAATCAGGATTTACATTTTTGCCTTTAATCTTAGAAGATTTGGACGGTCTCATTTTTAACCAGAAGGTGTTGCAAGATGATAATGGTCAGAAGATTAAGGAACAAGAGTATTAATATATAGATTGCATTTCATCTTGGATGATTTGGACAGTCTCATTTTTAACCAGAGGGTGTTGCAAAATGATAATGGTCAGAAGATTAAGGAACAAGAGTATTAATATATAGATTGCATTTCATCTTGGATGATTTGGACAGTCTCATTTTTAACCAGAGGGTGTTGCAAGATGATAATGGTTGGAAGATTAAGGAACAAGAGAATTAATATATAGATTGAGAGTTGGACAGTTTATTAGGAATATTGCAGTGCTGAAACTTCAAATTACTTTATTTTATTACTAGAAGTAGCTACCCAGTGTCACCTGGGTAGAGGAGGGGGGAAACCCTGGCATATTGATTTGTTTACTTTTGAGATTTATTAATGCTACACATTTATAAGTAGAATTTCAATGCTATTTCTATGTATATCTTGATTTTTAAATATCTTTGAATATAAATCAAATCTTCTCTAATTTTTGCACAAAAAGCAAGAACCGGTGATATTCAATGTATATATATTTACTTTGTTGTTAAATGTTTTATTTTCATAGTTTCATCCGGACATACATACATACCAATTGCCCTTTATATATGTATAGATTAACTCTTAATGTCCTATACCGCCTCATTCCGCCTGGACAGAAGTCACATTCATTTTCCTAATATGCCCCAAACAATACCCTTTGTTTAAAATGTAATATTAAACATATTTAGGGGTCTTTGATTTAAGTGAAATAACAGGTAACTTTAGATGCAAAGCCATTTTTAGCCATCTTTTGATAAATCCTTATAGGAATGGGGCTCTGAACTTAAAAAAAAAAGGATGTTAAGAGTTAAAAGAAGAAACATTAACAAAAAAAAAAAAATCTTTTTTTCTAGTACAGTCAGGTCAAGAAAACACAAAAAAAACCAAAAAAAAAAACAAACAAACAAACAAAAAACAAACACACTAACACACAGACAAAGCATATATAGACATTTATGTAAGTAAACAAATACTATTGCTTGAAAATTATTAGAATCTTAATACTTATATTTGCTCTAGTTAACATCTGAAACAAAAGGTGCAATTGTTTAGAATTGATGATAAAGTAAAATCAGTTTTTATATGTACACAATAAATAACTGTTGAAGCAAAGATCTGTAAAAAATAGTTTCCATACTATTTCCTATTCCACTTTTAGATTCTATTTTTAAGTTAGGTGCTCCTGAAGGGGAATTCAAATGGGACCAAGCATTTTTTGTGCATGGTTCCCCACTAAAAATGACTTCATATCAATCCTGACTTGATGGGAAGTCAGGAAAACACATACTTCATTTTTAGGTCAAACATGTTATGAGGAGAATCAGTACATTATGATTCTTATGGAGTATACTTCCTTTGAATTTAAAATAGAAATTGTTTTATTCCTATGAATAAACTAAATGAAATAGACAAGGGTTTTTTGTTGTTTTTTGTTTTTTTTTAATTATAATTGCTGGCATTTTTTGGATATAAGCCGTGTGTCAAATGATCACTTCTACTTATGGACTCACCGATAATCATCTGACCAACTTATTGGCCAACCACTGGCAGTGCTTTGCTGCTGATATTATTATTTATACTGGCTGTTCTGATCTTAGCCACTCAATTGCCTTTGAGCCTTCGTGGACGACAGAACATAGGATTATATCACTGAACCTTTTGACACTACGTAGGATTCCAAAACTTAGGACTTATTCATTTACCAAAGGATTCTATAGTTCGGGACTTGCTTACTTTCAACTGGCCAAGGATGGCGGTCAGAAACTTAACAATAATTGAATCTAAAAGTACATTTTTGATTTTCAGCATTAACATATTTACTATTTTGTTCCATTATCTTGGACTGCTATATTAGATGAAGCTTCATAATTTCTATCTACCCATAGCTTTTTTTTTATCTTTCTCAGTAAAGAATGGCTCTGTGGGCCTTTTACAATCTTTCAGAGAATTGACTTTTTTTTTGTTAAGAGAATGTTATGTGGAATAAATGGTATTCCAACGGTACAATATCTATATATGAATATTGCAGATCAGTGAAAAATTGACATCCAATCTATAAAGATGTTGCCTGGTCACCAAAGAAACATATGCTCAAGAATATTCCTGATGTATTGCTTTTCTTTTGAATTCTAGATGATTTTGTTGACTTTTACCATTCATCATAAATGCATTAATAACATGGGCTGTTTTGAGGCAAATCTAACTCAGCTAGGCTTTAATAAAGACATTGTTAATAAATAAGATGTTAAGATTAATGATTATTTAATAATCATTGAGAATATAATGTAATAACTAAGAGAATTGTGATGTCAGTGGTGATGTAGTTTTAACTACAAGCAGACAGATAATCTCCATTATAATGGGGGGGGGGAGCATGGTGTAGTGACTCAAGTGCTGGACTGCAACATCATAGTAAGAGAGTTCAAACTCCAATCGAGCTATTGCATTCACTTTTGGACTAATCCCCTTTAGAAAGGCATGAACCTCCTCATCCCTCAGTTATGGGTTAAAAAGTACCATTACAATTCTTCTAGAAAAGATGATTTTGGCATTAAATAACCCACAAAGGTTGATATGCCATTATACAAAGAAACCAAACCATTATAATAAGATAGTAATAAATTAGTAAGTCAAATTTGTAAATTGCTATCAAGTTCTTTTCTCTAAAAGACAAAACTGAAAGGCAGCCCTATGAACAAGCGGATTCCCAGCCCCCACAAATAAAGCGCATCAGGATATGTTTGGCCTGTGGCGAGCGGCTACGGATACTCAAACTAGCTACCTCCTCATAGCTGAGGTATTGTTAGTAGAGACCCAAATAAAGTATATCCTAATTTGCAAAAGCGCATTCGAATGAGCAAAAGTGTTTGGACGGCAAGTGAAATCGGACGACTGCTATTTGAAGTTAGAGTGGCGTGTTCGATTGGGAAAGGAATTGTATTTTGTTTGCTGGAGAGACTTGCAAAGGATTGATATTACCTTAAATCCTTTGAACCCTTTCAAAAGAATTGACTAAATGAGTTAATAGCTAAATTAGTATCAATTTCACTTTCGACAATATAAAGAATATCACCAACAATATTTGCTTTGTCTTGAAGTCATCAGTGCATACATTTTATAGACATGGACATTTGATTATAAAATGGGACAAAATGTTTGCAAAAATAATAGAAGAAGAGAATTACTTTCATTCTATTTTTCTAGTCTTCTTAAAAATTAATTAACAGGTTAACTCTAAAGTTAATTTAGAAATGATGAAACCAAAATCAAATTTTATCAGGATCAGAAAATATAAGACTGATAGTATAAAATATAAAGACCAAAGCAACAAACGAGAAAAAAAAAATTAATAGTATTTTTTAAATTAAAAGAAGGTTATACAATGTTTACATATGCAAAATAACCAACATCACAATTGTAATGTTGGTTGTTTTGCATATGTAAATAATAAGTTCTTTAAAATACTTCAATTAGTATTATCTGCATTATTCGGACTATTGTCCCCATCTTCATTGTTATTTGTACAATGTTTCAGCCAATATGCCCTCTGGCCTTCTTCAGGTATTTCTTTTCGGACTCGGTAACTTTCTTTTCGAACTCGGGAACTTTCTTTTCGAACTCGAGAACTTTCTTTTTGTAATGTCGCAAAGTTCCGTGATGGCTCCTGATTACGACAAGAAAGTTCCCGAGTCAGAGAAGGTTCCCGAGTCCGACAAGAAAGACCTGAAGAAGGCCCAGAGGGCATATCGTCCGAAACGTTGTACAAATAACAATGAAGATGGGGACAATAGTCCGAATAACACAGATAATACTAATCTTCAAGCCTCATCTCAAACATTCAGAGAAATATAATATCTGCTGTTAAGGACTTTTTGAGCAATGGGATCCAAACCCTGCAACATTGATGGAAGAAATGTGTGGATCACAAAGGGATTATGTTGAAAAATAAACATCATTTGGTCACATTTCATGAGAGTATCTTGGTCAGCATATGAATTCTTAGTTAATACTGGTAATGTAGATGATATTAATTCTGATATAACCTATAGAACCACAATTAATAAACATTTCATTGTAAAAAGGTAAGTGAATTAGTAACAAGTTAAAAAGCTGAAATCTCACAGTTTACTTCATTTTAAAGCAGAGAGTTTAAATGCACTTATATCACGATGGCAATTAAAAGATTTCAATTGTACAAATAATTTTTTCCTTTTTATCCAGTTAAGATCTATTTATGATCAATATCCTCTAGCCACAACACTACATAGTATTTCTCTTTTTTTTTCTTCCTTTATTAGTTATATAGCCCTATTATGTTATCTCACCTTTCTTAAAATATCTCAATTACAAACACAAAGACTTTGCCCTTTAAAAATATTTCCAAACACATCAATATTTACATGAATCATGTAGCACAAAATGTCATTTTGCATTTAATAATAAAACAAGATTACCCAGAAATCTTGTTGACTTCCTGTTGTAACATTTTTAGGAAAGAGTAAAACATCCAGATAAGTATTTCATAGTTATTTTCATTATATCAAACAATTTAGAGGATTAAAAAATGTTCAACATATCATTCAGTTGTAAATTGGAACAGAAATTGCTTTTTCTCTGTAAACTTGAGTATTTTACATTTTAAGTGTATTGTTCCAATAAAAACATTATTATGTGCCATTTTTTCTGGGTTATGTTTAAACAGTGCACACAAAAATTATATATATATCATCAGGTCATGCTAGCAGCACAGATATCCATGACAATTTCTTGCTAACCGTCCCTATCATTCCTCGTCCTCGGAAGGTCCTCTGTGCAGCTTCAGTATTGGCACAGAGCAGATCAATGTAGGTCTTTGTTGGACAGCCCACATTGTCATGCCCATGTGCAGGTTTTTGCTTATGAGTTCGTCCTTGTTTCTTTAGCATGTCTTGTTTATCTTCCTCAGAGGATTTGAGTGATAGGGAGCAAGTGGCTGTTCATTTACTCACAAATTTCATCTGATGATTGTATCTTTAATGCATTACATTTTTAGTCATGAAACCAACTGCTGTGATCAAGAGTGATCTTTTGTCATCTTTTACAAGAAAACAAATGAATATGATTTGCATTCATCTCTATTATCATATTCCATAAATGAACAAATACCAAAACGGTAATTCTTAAAGATTTTGGTTAATATCAAAGAAACATTGGTGAAGTTCCACAATCCAATTTTTTTCTCAGACTAATTTTACAACATACATTTAGAATATATGCACAAAATCAAATTGTCCATTATAATTCATAATGTTCAGAAAATCAGACCACAAGTAGAATTTTTTATATTTTCCAATTACTAAAACAATGAGTGTATTCTTGCACATAAGCAAAATAGATTGAAGTGATGATTTTTTTTTAACTAAAAAAATAAATAAATAAAATTAAATTGAATTAAAAAAAAAATGTGTATACATTAGCATTTTAGTTAATGGTTATGAGATTTCTATACTTATGTTCATTGCATAATTCCTTATCATACACTGATGTACTCAGACAAGTGATCTTATCTTAGTTGTTATTATAGTCACATTTTTTTGTTTGGTTGCATCCTCTAAAAAGTAAAGTGGCTGAAATATAATTATAATAATCAAGATGAGGACACTTGTCTGAGTATATCAGTGTTGTATAATAATAATAATGATAATTATAATATTTGAGATACAAATGGATCACCTAATCCTTGCCAGGAGACTGAACCTAGTATTGATAGACAAGAAAAAGAGAACCTGTCATCTTAGTGGATTTTGCTGTTCAGGTAGACCACAGAGCAAAAATGAAAGAAGTGAAAAGATAGATAAATACTTGGATCTAGCCAGAGAACCAAAAAAAAAAAAATTTAAAAAAAGACTGTGGAACATGAGAGTGAGAGTGATACCAATTGTAGTCGGTCCCCAAAGGTTTTGAAAAAAAAAAAAAAAGAATGGGGGAATTGAAATCAAAGGAAATGACACCATCTAAACCACAGCATTGTTAAAATTGGCTAAAATACTCAGAAGAGTCCTGGAGACCTGAGAGACTTGCTGTCACTCAGACTCCAGTGAAATACCACTGGCTAATGCTGGTGTGAAAAACTCATAAGGAGTGATATGATAATAATAATATATCATATTATTAAAAATATTTATATCAGTGGCACAAACAGTTGAACCCTCTATTGATAATAATAAAATCTCATCATCAGATTTATTTACTTCGAAGGCCAAAATATTCAGTTTTTGATATTGTCAATCAAGTATTTGAATGTTTGTCAGTGTTACATATAAAAGAAGTAGATAAAATATATATCATTAATTTAATTATTAAGTAAATAAACATACATACTTGAATATAAACAAGGTTTCTTATGACAACCTATATCCAGTATCAGTTTCTTTGGTGTTAACAAAAGACTTGTTGTATTAATAAGGATTTTACAATGGACAAGACAAGTCCATTCATAAAAAAGAAAAAAAAAGGTTTTTTATTTTATATATCCCATTACCAACCATTCATTTGAGAAGATAGGTATTCCCCCAAAATAAGAATGTTATAACCAAATATGGGATGGCTTTTATGTTCCTAAGCTTGGAATGTCTGAATCTCCCAACTCCAGCCCCTGCTATCCAAAACAAAACTGTCAAATTGATCTTTACCAGTCTTACTCAAAAAGCTTTACCCCTCAGCCAACAACAGACTATCTTATAATTTCTTGGTCTGTCACTCTACTAACATTTCTATTATAAATGTGGCTTTCTAAGGATTATTCTCCTTCAAGCTTTGCCTCCTTACACCTAACCTCTGGAACACTGAAAAGACTGGCTTTCATTTCTTTTACAACATATTCTTTAAGGTTGATTTTACTTTTCTTGGAACTTCACTATTCTTTTCGTGCATATATATATATTGTCTTTCAACTACTAAATACAGAATGCCTAGCATGATGAGTTATTAAAGTTTCATGTGGTGCTAGCATAAAAAAAAATAGTAATTACAAATCAAAGCATATAACTGACTGATGTTAAGCATTCTTATGTGAAACAAAAGTTGAATTTTCCTAAGCTGAAAAATAACAAAAATTCAATGCTGAAGATCTGAAGAGTCATTAACAAACAGGTGTGTGTGTGTGTGTGTGTTTCCTATAAGCAAGTTAATTGAACCCATTTTAGGATGGTTAGAGAGGAGGGAAAAAAAAACAGTAAAAAAATGAACCCATTTTAGGATGGTCAGAGAGGAGGAAAAAAAAAAATTTTAAAAAATCTCATAAATAGACAGGCCCAGAAAAAAAGAAAAGATCCCCCCCCCCCAAAAAAAAACACAACCATTTTTACTTTGAACTTGTAATAAAACCATTATTCCAAGTTTTATCTAATAGCCATCCTTTGTGATTCAATGAAGTGTATGTAAATAACTTCAAAACCTTTAAAATCCAATTTAAAAACTTGGTCAAATATTAATGAATCATCTTAAACAATTCACAAGAAAATAGCATAAAGTATTTATTTTGACAGGTAAAACACATGCATAATTTCAGAAATAATTTTTCTTTATTTGATAGTAATCTTTCAATCATTAACATATTTTAAAGAAATTACTTCACGTCCTGAGTTAAGGTGTCATGTCATGAATATTCGCAATTAAAGAAAAATTCAACACAAAATAGATTTGAGTCTGAATGAAAAGTCTTTATTGCTGCATCCAATTTAAATTATTAGAAACATGGTGCTTGATGCCACACACTCACTGCACCACCCCCCGCCAAAAATAAAAAATAAAAAAAAAAAATTAAACATTTTAGAATCACAGAAATTTTAAATTAAATGTAGTTTTAAAATCCTTGTTATTATTAATCTTTAGTAATTTCTTTTTTTTTTTTTTTTTTTTCAATTAAAAAAAAAAAAAAAAAAAAAAAAAAAAAAAAATGATTGCTAGATTGTTTCAACTTCCTGTTGGAAATTTGACAACCCTATATATTTAATGATTCATCATAGAAACATTCATTCATTAAAGTTTGAGAGTAACCAAAGAGAGAAAACAATCAGAATGAAGATTGTATGTTTTTTACTTTTATATTCATCAGTCTAATTGGCAAAGGTCAAGTTTAGGCTTGAGAGGATATGAAGCAACACTATTTTGGATGATAATCAACAATAACGATTGAACAATACATTTCCGGACACTTTAGTGGGTATTTATATTTCTCAAGGCTTCATTCACAAAATGGGCACCTAAAAAACTATACAATTGATACTGGCCAATGTATGTGAGACAATTAACTTGAATACTGCATACTTTTAAACTTTATAACAGTAGACAGAAATATTTGTAGGCATTTTGATAGTTTTAAGATTCATATTTTCTGTATTGATGAACATTTAAAAAAATTGGTATATTTGTCACAAAAATGTCCCCATAATTCCAAAAAAGATACACCCTTTTTAATTTTTAAAAAGGGATGTAAGTAGCATTAAATGTGAATTAAAATATAATTAATCCAATGATATATATATATATATATATAATATATATTTATATATATTATATTTTTTTGGTGAAGTCTTGTGTTGGAATCTACCTTTTTGGCAAGTAACAAAATTAATTGGTGCATCAAATAAAAACAACGAAATCAATTTTGAATTGAGAATATGTGCTAATTGAAGTTGTACCAATTTTGAAAGTTAATTTTAATAATTAATCAATAGCGGGGGATAATATATGGCTTGATTTTCCCGGGTTAGCCTATTAAATGAATAGTTCGCCTAATTGAATTAATTAATTAATTTTCAAAAACTAACCACTAACGCACATATTCTCCCAATAATAACAATTTTAAAAGAAAGTATGTTTAATAAGAAAATTACTACCATAGTCCCAATAGTTGTTACATTTAGTGATCATGTAAATTAACAACTATTCTGAGACAGGTAGTACTATTTTTATTCTAATATTCTTTTAGCTTTCCAAGTTTAAAATATATACCTATAAAAGCAGATATAGTCCATTTTGATACAAAACTTTAGTCATACAATGTTTTGCACATTGTCTTTTCATTGGATAAGTAGGATATATAACCTTTTCTGTCAGCTTTTATAAAGCTAAAGATATAAAAAGATGTGTCCATAACCAATATATTTTAATTAAAAATAACATTAAAGTACTTTAGTGTATTTTAAAGGGAACAATAGGGACATTCTTATAGTTGTGAAGACCTTTATAACATGACTTTTAGAAGTATATAATATATTTTATTTATTAATGAATGAATGAATGAATGAAAAGATAAATAAATATACTAATAAATGAGTAAATGGTATTTTATCTATTAATTAATGAATAAATATAACATATTTTACATATTTTTAAAATAATTCAGTTATTTCCTATAAGTCTAATATAAACAAAGGGGAACCACCCTTGACTGATACATTATTTATTTTCCCATTAAACTAACCCTAAACCCATCTTTTTTCCTAGTAAATGAATAAATAATTTATCAGTCAAGAGTGGTTCCCCTTGTTTATGTTAGACTTATAGGAAATAACATACAGTATGAAATTCAACGAACATAGAAAAAAAAAAAAAGGACCATTAGGCCCTTCCAAAAACTGAAAGGACACCGGTATTTGTTGGGAGACTTAACACATTATTTAATTCTATATAATTAACCAGGATTTTTTTCTTTGCTAATGACACAATTACTTTTGTTTGCAAAAAACTTTGAGACCCAAATATAGAATCAGACACACACACACATATATTTAATGTGAATAATATACTGGAAAGGTGAACAAGGAAACAGAAACAATTGATATTTTTTGTCTGTTATGAAACTTCTTCAGAATGACTTTAATTGTTTATACAGATTGGGATCTAAGTGAGGAAAAGATAAAAGGGGGAAGGGGGAGAGAGGGAAGGGAAGGAGCAAAGGTCAAACTCAGATGAAGGAAGTAGAGGATGTAGTGAAGATGAGGGGTGAGGCAGGAGGAAGAGAGAGGGTATAGATAAGTTCAAGTAAAGGAAAGTGCATATATATATATGGTACTATATAAGTAAATAGTGGTCAATATTGTGAATAGAGCACACACATATATATAAATGTTAACAGGATGAACTCTACAATTGAAAAAAAGGAAGACAAGAGAACATACTGACTAAAATTTGCAAAAAAAAAATCTCACAAATCTAAATCAAATGCTATAATAATAAAATGCATACAAAAGAATATTAAGGCAAATTTTCAAAGAAATTATAATGAGACTTTCAGAGATTAGATAGAGAGAGATAGATAGATAGAGAGATAGAGAGATAGAGAGAGAGATAGATAGATAGATAGATAGAGATAGATAGATAAAGAGATAGATAGATAAAGAGATAGATAGATAGATAGATAGATAAAGAGATAGATAGATAAAGAGATAGATAGATAGATAGATAGATAAAGAGATAGATAGATAAAGAGATAGATAGATAGATAGATAGATAAAGAGATAGATAGATAGATAGATAGAGATAGATAGATAGATAGATAGATAGATAGATAGATAGATAGATAGATAGATAGAGATAGATAGATAGATAGAGAGATAGATAGAGATAGATAGATAAAGAGATAGAGAGATAGATAGAGAGATAGAGAGATAGAGAGATAGATAGATAGAGAGATAGATAAAGAGATAGAGAGATAGATAAAGAGATAGAGAGATAGATAAGAGATAGAGAGAGATAGATAGATAGATAGATAGAGATAGAGAGAGAGATAGAGATAGAGATAGAGATAGATAGATAGAGATAGATAGATAGAGATAGATAGAGAGATAGATAGAGATAGATAGAGAGATAGATATAGAGATAGAGAGAGATAGAGAGAGATAGAGAGAGATAGAGAGATAGAGAGAGATAGAGAGAGATAGATATAGAGATAGAGATAGATAGAGAGAGATATAGAGATAGAGAGAGATAGAGAGATATAGACTGATTTACATGTTGCTTTTCTATCTTGGATCAGAGTAATTCTTTTCTAATATTCATGCATCATCATATAAATGATAATCATTTAATAGTAGATATAAAATACATTAAACAGATTAATATTTAAAACAAATAATACAAGTAATAGTGAAAAGTCTCACTTCCCCTGTAAAGCACATACAACATTTTATCTTACTGGCCTAATAACCTGTGAGTGTAAAAAGAATAGATATTGAAATGTCTATAAAATTTCCCTAATCAAATATTTTAATTAAACGATAACAGCATGTGCTTATTATAAGCAAGCTTAATGTAAATAAAAGAAATATAATAAACAAACCCAATTGTAAGTCATGAAAATAGTTAATGTCCAGAAAAATCCATTTTAGCTGGATGCTCTTCTGTTAGAAGGCAACAAAATAGACAAAATAATAAATTTGCAACTGATAAGATAGTAACTATTTGCAATTTATATCTTAAACTAAATTAAGTAGTTATTTGTTACAGAATACAAACAATAACTGTTGTAAAAAATAAACTAGGTTTGAATATGTATAGACATTTTCAACAATACATAACTCCATTTTCTTGAATATGTTATGAAAATACTGAATTCCTTTTAGAAAAGCTATAACAGTAGAAATAATATAATCTCTACCGAATTTGAAATCTTAACGGAAGCTTACGATCTCTTCCAAATTTCAAATCTCCATCAAGCTCAACATCATTAGAACCAAGTTGACTTTTAAAAAACACAGATGGAACATTTTCAACTCTATAATAAACTTTCTGAAGATGGATTTTATCCGAAAATTAAGAGCACAGGAATAAATAGGTTTTTCAACATGAATCTGCATTATTTTGCCTTCAAAAAAAAAAGAAAAAAAAAATATCGTATTACATTTATAAATAATGCTTCTATCTAACTATAAAAACAAACAAAAAAATTTATATTTTAATATAATTTTGTTTTTCATAGGTTTAGATTTCTTATAAAATATAACTAACTTGATCTTAGGAAATGGGTACCTTAAATGGTGTAATGATTATTGAGCTAAACTTGCAGACTATTGGTAGGGAGTTCAATTCTCACTGGTTACTCTGTACTTCTAGCCTTGTGCTAAAATAAGATTACTAAATGATTTCTAGGTATCTCAGATGGTGTAATGGTTAGTGTGTTATATTAGCAGAGACTGTTGTTAATGAGTTCTATTCCCATGAGGTGTCCTGTCATTCTGGATTGTGCAAAAGTAAGCTAAGTTTAGTAAATAACAACTTGATGTTAGCAAATCTATTACAGAAAATTAAAATGTATAAATTTGTTATAATAAATCAGGCTTCTTCCAGATTTTCTTTCTTTCTACTTTTTTTTTAAAACAATATTTCTGAAAAGTTCTCATTCAGAAACTAAAGCAATATGAGCATGAGGCAAAAAATTTAAGAGAAATTGGATAAACACACTGATTCTTATGATTCCAAGAAAGAATTTGTAAACAGAATTATTTAGTATTGTGGTGAGAGAAACCACGAACGTAGTAGTTTGAAGCGTGCATGACTGTGTTTGGCATGCAGAATGAGATCAGAGGCAAGTGGGGAGATTGAACTCACATCCTCCTGATCGTGAGTCGTGGCCTGACGCAGGTGAATTACTAAACTGTCCAGAGTGGCCCGGATGTGAAGGATTGACGTGTGCTGATTAGTGTCGCACGTGCTGCACGGGTAGGTCAGAGTAAGGAGCCTGGATGAACACTGTAATTGTGTATTTAATGACCAGCCCTCACAAACCAGACGAAAAGCTTGCAGTAGCATTTTGGCTGTTGTGACGAGTGGACGAGAGAGAAAGATATTTTGATAGTGTTGGTGAGAAGAGTGCAGCATTGCTGGGAGAGATTGTTTCAGACTGAACACTTGGTTAGTTGGGAGAGTAAAACTTAACTGTGCCCCCCAGAGTACACTCTTTTATTAGAAGTATTTTCAAACTTTTTCCAGTGCTGACCATTTCATGTCACATATACTTATCTATTCAAATTTTATAAAACAATGAACTTACAAAAAGTTTGATCATTATTAATTTGGATTTTCCTCTTCTAATTTTAGTTACTTTAAAAAAAAGAAAAGAAAAAAGAAAATGCTATTCAAAAAATATTGTTAAATATTGAATTAAAATTTCTTACTTTATTGTTATATGTGATGTTATTTCTTCTACCCAGGTGAAAAAAGAATTTTCCTGACCTCTCACCAAGCCAGATTAACACAATCTTTTTTTTACCTGGGGATTTTTAGGAGGTATCCAGCAAGGAACGAACTTGCATTTCAGTAGTAATAGATCTGCAAGACTAGCTTGCTAAATATAACACCATGTTTTTTTTTTTTTTTTTTTTTTTTTGGGGGGGGGTCTCCTCTATCCAGGCTTTGCTCGGTACCCACTTCTAGTTATATATAAAGGAAATTAGTGTTTACATAATGTTTCTTGGTGTTGAAAGTTTTATGCATAATTTGCACTTCCTTGAACATAATCTGGAAATTTTCCAACAGAATAAAAAAAAAGTTTAACTTAAATCTGAATATATATATATATATATATATATATATATATATATATATATATATATATATAAGCCATGAATTGGATACATAATATGTTTGATGCAATTATATTGCTGATGTATCACTTCTGATAAGAGATTACTGGGCATAAATAGAAAGAAAAAAAGACAAAGAAATTATAGATAGTCTCTTGTGCTTTATTTCCTATAAGTGCCTTATTTGAATTATATGCTGTTCAAAAACTCATGTAAGTATTTAAAAATAAAATAACATGCATGTTTGTAATTCGTTCATTTTTTACAGCATAGAAAAAAATAATAAATTCATTTTTATTATGAAAAAAAAATGCTGCTGCTTAAATCAACTATATCATAAAAAGAACAATTATAAAATTATAAAAATATAAACATTTATTCAATTATTAATCCCAATATTTTTGGGACATCCTGTAAAACCAACTAACTACATGTTTAATAAGAATTATTAAATAGTTGGTAATGTCTTATTCCATCTATAGAATTATTTAAAATCTTCAAAGTTTTTCAAATAAACTTCAATCTGAATTATTATAATTGGTCATTGGAAAAGAAAAAAAGTAAATGAAGTGCTTTCAGAATAAAAAAAAAAATAAATATTTAATATCATATTAACATTCAATCCACCCCAGTAAAAAGTGATTTCTTCAAGATACAGACAAAAATAGTGATTAGACAACATATCTAATTTACCTGTATACAGTGAAATAAAATAGAGCAATATTATATATTACATATATACATTAATATACAAAAATATTATATTGTATATAAGCATTTTTAGGCTTTCAAATAACACTTTTGTATGCATAGACACCTCTCTTACTAAAAGTTCTGGTGAAATGCATAAATACACCATATGAAATTGTAACCAGAATGATAGTTATATTTTCAAGTAGTTTTAATACATAAGAATTTTTAAAAAAATATAAGAATACTGCAGCTGCAAATAAAAGTTGTTTTAGGAGAAAAAAAAATCTATACGCTCAATATATAATTAAAAAAAGAATGTTTATGTGTCTGCACTAATCAAACTTTCAAAATTTTTGAACATACCTAAAATTAAAAATAAATAAATAAATAATATATATATATATATATATATATATATATTTTAAAAAAAACTTTTTGGATGAAACAAAGAAATCACAGTGCTCAAGCACAAAATTGCAGGAGCTTTATTTATTTATTTGTTGAATTTTGTAAAATATAAATGTTTTTCATAAGCAACTACCCAGGTTTCAGGTTATTACACCATCGTCAGGTTGCTAATAGATCTTCTGGTGTTTATGTGAAGACATTTGTTGTTATGTTTTTGGACTGCAAATTACCTAATTTGCGGTCCAAAAACATAACAACAAATGTCTTCACATAAACACCAGAAGATCTATTACCAACCTGATGATGGTGAAATAACCTGAAACCTGGGTAGTTGCTTATGAAAAACATTTATATTTTACAAAATTCAACAAATAAATAAATAAATAATATATATTTGCATATTAAGTCAACATTGTGTATAGGACAAATCTTAATTTCTGGTCATAAAATCGTAAATTTGTAGAATTTTTCAAGTGAAAAAGATTCTTCCTAATCCTTCTCATTATGTCTTAATTTCAAGGTTACAAAATTATTAATCATAGGTCAATGTCATTTTTTTTGTTGCCTAAAAAACTAGGTCTTCAAAATTCACCATATATACAAGTATATACAGTAAATAGATTAAAAATAGCTACCAAGTCTATCATGTTTGGAAGGTAATTTTGACCGATATTTAATTACCAATACATTTGATAAAAAAGAATATAATAGATGATAAATAGAGAAATTTTTATTATGAAGCAAAAAATATGTAATTTAATCTCTTTCCTACTTGTTATATATTTGCCAAAGAAAGTAGACAAAGAGATTGAGAAAAAGTTATTAATCTAACCAAGAAAAGAATGACCTCAAGATATTCTCAAAATTCTTTAACCCTTCAAAGGAAAATCAATAAAAAGGCCATTGCTTTTGTCAAAAAAGTATCAAGACTGAAGCAGTATTTACCAAAATAGGAATGAACATTCAATAAAATATTAAATTTCTTCAAAGTAGACCCTTTGGCATTTAACACATTTATTCCAGAAAGTTTTCCATTGATCAAGTCAACTCTAAAACTTTTTTCTTTGATATAAACTGCAATGTTGTATTTCATTTAATGTCCTCCATGTCCTCAAATTTTCAGTGGAGGAAACAAGAAAAAGTTACAGGGAACTAAGTCTTGTGAGTATGAAGGATGTTTGACTTTTATAATCCTGTGTCTCATCAAAAATGGCACTGACTCATCTAGACTTTGTTTAAATGTCTAGACATCATCACTATTATATAAGTTGCTCATCTATGCAGGTCTTTGTTTAAATTTTAAAATGAAAAAAATGAAAAAAAATCAAGGATACCCCCATGGACTGAATAAAGGGTTAGGCTCAAACTTCCGTGATGGCTCCCGAGTCCGAAAAAAAAGAAGGTTCGCCGAGTCCGAAAAAAAGAAGGTTCTCGAGTCCGAAAAAAAGAAGGTTCTCGAAAAAAAAGAGGTTCCCGAGTCCGAAAAAAAGAAGGTTCCCGAGTCCGAAAAAAAGAAGGTTCCCGAGTCCGAAAAAAAGAAGGTTCCCGAGTCCGAAAAAAGAAAGTCCGAAAAAAAGAAGCTTCCCCAAGTCCGAAAAAAAGGTTCCCCGAGTCCGAAAAGAAAACCTGAAGAAGGACGGAGGGAACATCAGGCAAAATGTTGTACAAATAACAATGATGATGAGGACAATAGTTCAAATAATACAACCCCCCCCCCAAAAAAAAACAATGTCTGTATTGATACTTTTTAATCAAATATAATACACAATAACTAAATTAAAAAGCAGCATTATTTGTCTTCATAGAAAACCCCCCAGAAAATCTTCATAAAGTACAGCTAAGTGCTTCTCTTAAGAAAGTAGAAGAGAATAAAAGATTTGGTAGATAACAAAGAATCAACCTATAACTGATTGCTTCATAACAAACATATATATAAACCCTTCCTATCATTCATATATATATATATATATATATATATATATATATTATATATATATATATGTGTGTACATGTACCAAAAACACTTGAGCAGCGTAATCATATTTGTAAAAAGCTAATATTTCTCTTTTCCATTCCACCTTCTTCAAGATTACACTGAGATGATCTTGGCAAAACAACATCACTTTGGATTGCAGCTGCCTTATCGGAGGTGTCAAAATACATTCAATGACTCTTTCTTCTTTTTACTAATACTCTCCCTCCTTTCAAACAATCCTTTGAACAGAATATAAAGCACTCTTCAAGCAACAATCACTGGTTTCCCCTCTAAGTATTATATGACAAGTCCTTTCATTTGAATGGCATTGCTTTTCAAACACTGGCAACTGATCAAAGTGTGACAGACAAAAACTGAATCATAATATATGTGAAAGAGTGTTGTTGAAATGATCAGTCAAGTAAAAATCAGACTGCTCCTCTACCCATCAAAATTATGTAACCCTTTATGTTCTGCTTTCATATTGTTATATCTTATCTCTAATTTCAAGAGAGAAAAATTAGAATAAGAGAGAAAAACTTGTAAAGTTGAACATATTCTATGGAAACTTTAGAGGAAGTATTGGTAATACACAATGATATTGGTAAGGATTTAATACACAATGATATTGGTAAGGATTTAATACACAATGATATTGGTAAGGGTTTAATACACAATGATATTGGTAAGGGTTTAATACACAATGATATTGGTAAGGATTTAATACGCAATAATATTGGTAAGGATTTAATACGCAATAATATTGGTAAGGATTTAATACACAATAATATTGGTAAGGATTTAATACGCAATAATATTGGTAAGGATTTAATACGCAATAATATTGGTAAGGATTTAATACGCAATAATATTGGTAAGGATTTAATACACAATAATATTGGTAAGGATTTAATACACAATAATACTTCAGACATTTGCAGAGAAAAATCTTCCCATGTAATAAAAAGAATATATGCACAATGGAGTCATACCTCAGTTAAAGAAAAAAGAAAAAAGACAATAATCCTTCCTAGACTATTTATTCTAAAATGTAACTTGATAATTTACAAATGAATACTAGTGTGAGTCAAAAGTTTTTCAATATTTTGGTACGGGTATATCATGTGATTGAAGCAGTTAAAACAATGGAAAGTACCCCATATGGTTGGTAGTACCATGTGAAAGTTTCTAAATGGGTGTCCCGTGTGTGCCACTAATCTGGTGAGGTTCTAATTCTGTAGCTCTTCATTCCTATTACTCCCAGGTCCACTCTGAGCTGGAGTGGTAGTACCATTTAGAGTTCTATCTATGGGTCAAACAGATCTGTTTGCAAGTTAATAAAAAAACAAATCAAGCAAAAAAATATTTATCTACAAACTATTTCCTACAAATAATATATAACAAAAAAAAAATTAAAAAAAGAGAGAGAAAAAAGATTTGATATTCAATAGCCTACAAGGTTTGATATACCATTAACAAAATAACCAAGCAACTTGCCAGTTTCAAAATAGAGAAATTCTGAAGAGAATTAATGTGTAAAATTTTATGGCAAATTAACTCCTATAAAATTATCATGTAAAGCCAAACCAGATTTTAAGTAGATTCTCATGTTTCATTCATCAGCAAATATTTTAAATTATAACACTCTGACCAGACAAATACTAAACTCTGCCCAAATTGACCTAGAATAACAGAAAGAATATTTTAACAAGCTGTGAATTTAATAAATTCACGTATCAGCTGGTTTGATTTTATGAACCTACAAAGAATATTTCTTATCCTTCCTTTCTAGAAAGACAAATATAGGAATCAGAATGGAAACCATTTCATTTATTTATTTTAACTAAAAATTAGCAAATTTGCAAAAAAAAAAAAAAAAAAAAAAAAAAAAAAAATTTAAAATCCTTTTCTTCAAATGGACGAAGAATAATTTCCTTCTTATGTCCATGGATTTGATGTTATTTTGATTGCTAGAAATAGTAAGCATCAAGCAATGTCACTTTTATATGTTGTTTTTAGAATTAGTCTTAAAATATTCAAATCACAATGAAACAAATGTTCATCTGTATGAATGAATAATAACCAACAGAGAAAATATAGTGTTTACATCTACCATTTATTTTTACTTTAAAAGATACAAGTAGAGAAAGAAAAGTTTTGGGATATTTTGGTAATGTGAAGAATAATTCAGTAGTTCCAGATGCTTTTGCCAAGATTGTGAAGGTGACAAATCATACTGGACTGTGAGATGCTAAGTTTGCCTGATACTCTCCAAGTGCTCTCTATGACTTAGAGCATGGCCTTAGAATGCAATTTTAGACCTACCTGACCTTGTCTGATCATTGAGATTCTTGCAACCCAAGTGAAATTTCTTGAACCATCTACTTACTGCACTCTGATCAACTGCACCATCACCTTTTATACAATAAATATTTTTAGTTGCATCTGTGGCGTTGTAGCCCACTTCAAACTCATAAAACATAAGTTCCCAAATTAGACTACTACATTGTATGTAGCAAATATCAAAACTATCATTTTGGTACAAATAATATTCAATATATGTGAAGTAATAATAGAAAGTTTTTTTGTCATAGACGCAGTGCCACATCAGAAATCATCAATAACTTAAAATTGGTTGACGTTAAGACTTTTTGGGATTCCTTGGACAAAAATGCTTTTATAAACCAATTTGTAAGAGTAGGGAGGCTCTAGAACTCATTTTACAGACAAAAATAGTTTACAAAAAGTCGCCATTCCTCGCCCAATGCCAACATCACTAATCTTAAGCTTTAGAACCATTATTACATAAAACTTATAATTTGCTTTTTTCTGGGTTTGACTGTGGGTAACTGAAACTCTGGTAATGAAAACCTCAATTAAGGAGGAACTACTATATTTAGTGAGGATGAGGTAATGTAAATCCAAGTATCACCCATTGATCGGCTAACTGTAAAGTTATTCTTGGTAGAGTTTCTTTTTTTTTTTCTTCATATAGTACTGACTTTTCAGTATAATGCAAGTTAAATTTGTATTTTTTAAATTTAACCCAACTAAAAATGCGCATCATCATTTAAGATGATGAACTTAAAAATGTTTTGGCACACTTTGTATTCTGAAAAAATTAACATTTCATTCACTGTTCAGTTCTTGGTAAATACAGCTTTAATCTTGATATTTTTATGACACCTTGTGTGTGTGTGTGTATGTATGTATATATATATATATATATATATATATATATATTATTTTTTTTTTTTTTTTTTTTGAGTATTTGCTCATAAACTTAATATTTGCATTGCTCTTTTGTACTTGATGTCTATCACAAAAAGATTAAAATCTATTTACCATTTGTCAAAATGGAACCTGAAAATTATTCCAATAATATTCAAGACCAATCTCAGAATAATTTAGAAAAAAATTCTATAAACAGAACAGGAAAATAATAGCCAAAAAATTGCTTCCATTTTTTTCAATTTAAAAAAAATCTATTTTAGGCTGAAATTGTTATCAATGGTATCAGAAAATAGTGTGATTATGTTGTACCCATTATAAAATGCAAAAACAAGTGAATTGAACCCAGCTAGCTAGAGCACTAATTCACCCTGACAAAAAACTAATTTAACAATACTTATTGAATATATTAAAGTATCAATCTACTCTAAACAGGATTTGTAATAATGCTCTTGTCTGAAGAACAATTTATTACTAATAGTGATGATGATGATGATGATGATGATGATGAGTGACAATGCTTCATCTAAAGATTAAAAAATAAATAAAAAGTATCACTATGTCTTATCATAGCTTATCCATTAGTTATCCATTTTCCAAATTTGTAAATGAACTGAAAAATCTCAAATGCTTAGCATTCTGGCTTTTCTAAAAACTAAGCTAAAAATATAGCACAAACTGTTCATAGTTCTATAAGAAGCTTTGTGATGTAAGAAAAACTTGGCTAATTTAGGTGATGGCTCTCTAAACGATAGAGATTAAATATTATCAGGTTTTTGAAGGTTTAGTGGTAATTTATGAAGAAGTGCATCCCGGTCTCCTGCCTCAGAAATTGCTACCTGGTGACTATTAAAATAACGTCCCCAGCTATGTCGTCTCGGTGGTGTTACTTGAAAGAAAACAACCAACTTAGGGCGTTAAATGTATTTTAGAGGGGGGGGGCCTTCTCTTTTTTTGTCGTAATTCTTATTTATTTATCGTAATTTAGAAATTTATTTATAGAAATTTGTCGTAATTCTTGTTTATTTATAGAAATTTGACGTAATTCTTGTTTAGATATGAAGATGGATATCTATCTATCTATCTATCTACCTCAATTTGTTCATTTTTTACTTTGTTTATATTCTATCCACCCATCTCCATTTGTTCATATCAAAAAAGAGAAGCACCCCGCCCCTCTAAAATACATTTAACGCCCTAAGTTAGTTGTTTTCTTTCAAGTAACACCACCGAGACAACATAGCTGGGGACGTTATTTTAATAGTCACCGGGTAGCAATTTCTGAGGCAGGAGACCGGGACGCACTTCCTCGTAAATTACCGGTTTAGTTGAGAATAGCATAGAGATTATATAAGATAAACATACAGAGACTACTTTGACAAAGAAAAATAGTATACAATATACTGACTCCACCAATAATGTTGGCATCTTGGAAAGAAGGAAAAAAACAACAAAAAAAAAACATTAATTCTTGGAGAGAAGGCATGCTGAACACGGAGGTAGAATTCAGATTTCTAAACTACTGTTATATCCGAGAACCAACAAGGAAGGGAGACGGGCTTATATATCTTTTCCACACACGTATATTGCACACACCCAAAAATATCATAGAGAGAACATATGTAAAAAGAAAGAATAAAAGCTGTAACAGAAGTCTAAGAAGAGGTGAATTGAAATCTTATAGTATTCTTTGCGAATGAATTGCAGCTCATTAGTAAACTGATAGAGTAAGCAGAGAACAGAAAAGAGAACATTATATAAGATAAATATAGATATATAAATACTGTGTGTATAGATGCACATATGTATGCAACTGTTATACAGCTACTAATTCCTGTATACCCAATTTATCATTGGTGCATACTTGACCTTTTAACTAAAATTTCACTTTTGCCCTCATTTACCTTAGCGACTATTACAAATGTGACAGATTTAGTTCAGCTTAGATATACAGATTTAATGGTTAAGTCAAAATTACAATACTAAGAAATTGTTAAAATATTACCATCAAGGTGTGCAAACAGCAAGGATTTCTTTGACTATCTCTTGCCATTTGTCCCTATCACTCATTGCTCTTAGCAAGTCATCTAGATGTCACTCAGTGTCTGCACAGAGCTAACCAATATAAGTGTTGCTGGTTGGCCAATGCTGGTGTGTCCAAGTGTAAGAATCCCTAAGAGAATGTCACTTATGAGTTTGTTCTTATTTTTCCAGCAGTGCCCAGCATGTTTTGCTCATCTTGTTGTATTGTCCTCGGCCGGAAAACAAAGCTTCCGGCAAAAAGACAAAAGAAAATATAAAAATATATATTTAAAAAAAGGGGAAAACGAAAGCGAGGCTTTCCGGTCACGGAAGCAGGGAGAAGATAAAGAAATATATAACAAAACGTTCGTTATCAGATCAAAAGATAAAGATGCGTAGGCGTGTCGTCAATACAAAAGCCAGAGGGTCGAGCCGACAGCAGTCAGACCACAGAGACGCCAGCCGCCAGCCGAAAGGACACTTCATGTCTCCCATCAGAAAACCCCCTCGGCACTCATTATAAGTTCTGCGCCTTCACCACACCTACACACCGAAGAAGGGTCCTCTCTTTGTACATACGTATCTGTTGTTTATTGAAGTCCAGTAGTCAGTAGTAGCTGACTACTAACATACATCGCTTTGGGTACAGTGAAAACCCCAGTACTAACGTACACAATTTAGAGTAGCGAAAAAGGCCACTACGTAACAATTTTACTTGAATGGTTTGTGAGATGGGAGGTAAGTGGCTGTACAGTTGCTGTTTTGTAGGGTTGTTGCTTCCAGAATTTGTTCAGGACAGATTGCAGCATTTCTTGTCTAGTTCTCATCTAGATTTTTCTCTAGGCATTTCATTAAAGTTCAGGTGATGCAACTGTATAGTAGCACTGACATGACTACACATTGGAAGAATTTCCATTTTATTTTATTATAGAGATCAGATTTCCAGATCTGATTAACCTGTCAATAGTAGTCTATGTTTTATCTATGCATATGTTGATAAGGTGTTTGAATATTTGTCATTTATTTTCTTTCTTGTGTCTCATAATTAAAAACTTATAAGATACACATATAAACAACCTTGATAAACTTTTAGATAAATCAATTTCCTTTTAATTGATGTGTGGTTTGGCATGATTTCATAAGCATTTTTCAGATGGAACCCACTGAAAAAGGGCAAATGTCCACAGTGTTTTAGGATATCATTAAATTAAGTATCAAGTTCAAACAACATACATGCCTAAACATAAGTAAAAGAAACACGTCAACAACAATAATAATAGAAATATTTACTTATTGAAATATAGTGAAAGGACAAAGATTAAGTCTATAAATGAACAATAGCAAAAATAAGAACCATCCCAAATATGCAAAGAGTATTCTATCTTGAAGATTTGATTAAAATGATTGTAGGAAATAACATTTTCCTTTTTGATTGAAAAAAACTGATTCATTTTTAAGCTGAAGAATATTTGATATAAAACATCTAGATATTAATAAACTTGTGTGTCACTACCTCAGATAAAAAAAATGGACCATTAGTTTTGATTGTGAGGAAAGAGAATAAAGATAAAAGAGAGAGGGGAAAGAGGATAGATAGAGAGGGAAAGATAAACAGATAGGGGAGGGGAGGGGGAGATAGAGAGATAGAGAGGGGGAAGTATAAAGAGAAGTATGGAGAGAGAGACAAAGAAAGAAAGAGAAAAAGTTAAATCAAGATTATTATAGCTTTTAAATATTGAACTATTTTACAATAGCTCTTAAGTACATAGGGGGTCCAATTTTCCGCGATCACAGAATCGCGGACAGAATCGCGGAATCGTTAATCTGAAACGGAATCTGAGATTTTTAATGAAATTTTCAATAAATAAATAAATTGATTTTTGGGTTTTCAAATTTTTGTTTTAATTCTTTCTAAACTTGACTGTCTCTCCGATTTTTTTGTTAAACGTTTTAATGAATAGAACATAACATAACCTAGTTATTTCCTTTAAAATTGACTTTACAAATATGAGTTATTTTTCCTTTTAAAGTCCGAAAAAGAATTAAGGGCAAAAGTTTTTACCTAAAAAAAGAAAAGTGGATCATAGATTTTATGATGAAATTGATTAGTCTTATATTTTTCTAAGAAACTGTAATGTAAGAGGTGGAAACGGGAAGGTAGACATGTAGAAATTGGAAGGGGGAGATACAAAGATCAAAAAGTTTAACAAATTCATTTCCTCGAGTATATTTACCCCACACCCCACTTGTATGAGTTAGGCACAAGGCCCTATTAACGTGGGACCACCCACAAGCCGAGACTCATGGGTGGCAGGTGGAAAAATTGCTTTGATCCCGTCGGCATTCCCCCTCAAAGGGGTGCGCCTCAGGCGCTGGGCAATAAACCCAGCCCTGCCCCTTTAAATCAAGGGGGCAGGTATTGCCTGGGGGATAGCCCCTTGAGATTGATGCTTATAATTTAACATCGGGCAGGTCCAGCGGCTGAAACTCACTGGACCCCGGCCGAAGCCCCCTCGAGGCTCCGTTTGATTTTTTACAAAATTTCCAAGTAAAAGATTCTAAACAACTTGTAACCTTGTTTTATGAATATGACGAAAGAAAAGTAAATGCTACTATCATGTGACCATACAATTTAGAAATAAAGAAAAAACTTTCTCAAACGCCATTTTATGAACCGACTGGCTCGTCTACTCCGAAGCTTACCATTACACAGGGATTCTCCCGGATTTTTACATATAATTTATTTTTGGCCTTTGATTTCACAATTTCAAAAAAAATTGTAAACATTTGCTATTTCTTTATATGTAATGAAACTTTGAATTATGTTTTTGTTTTCAGTTTTAATAATTAGCAAATTTTATTTCATTTTTTCACAAAATACTATAAAAATGGGAATTACCAAAAGTGGAAACGGAAAAAAACGGAATTGACTAAAAGTGGAAACGGAATTTAGAAAAATTTGAAACGGAAAATCGGGGGCCGTAAGTATACATATCAAATGTAATAGTTGTATATATTTGGGTTCAACTATTATAAATATTAGTTTAATTCTATTCCTTATCCTCCAATTTTATTTACATGTGTGTATACACGATTACACTTAAAGGCCTTATATGGAGTTAGATTTCTGCTAAAATTGTGGTGGCTTTGCGGTCTCATTATTTGAGAATTATTTATGTCTATAATTGTATCGCTGTTAAAATTATTTTTGTTCATTCTCCTTAACGATATGAGTCAGTAATCAAATAGGTCTTTTATAATAAAAAAAAAACATACAAAGAATTTAAAGAGTTGACCTCAAATGTATTTGATGGTAAAATATAAACTCTGAAAATGGAGGTGCGTGGTCTAATGGTTAGAGTTGTAGGAAATGGAATCGTCAACACGAGTTCAATTCCTGGACGTGGTAATTGCATTTCACATAGCGCTAATACCCTTGGGATAGGTATGAATCCAATTCTCCCTCCAGCTATGGGTAAATAGCAGGGCAGACTGGACTCTTTAACCATGGCTAGGTAACCAGTCTAGGAGAAGGAAAACTCTGAATTCAAACCTTTTAAACTCCGCTTAAGAAATTGACCTTGTGTCGCATCCTGCTTGTGCGGAGGGGTTGGTAAATATATATATAAGCTCTAAAAGTTTACAAGATGTTAATAGAGGTATCTACTTTTAAAAATGATACATTTTGATTTCAACAAAATAAGTAAGAATTTAGGAAACTTGAACTATCAATAACTATGAGAGGGTGCTGAAAAGTTCTTGGCCAGACCAAGAAAGAGATGACTTAGAGAATATGAAAAGGTACATACTATTCTATATAATCCTCCTGTCATTCAATATACTCAGCACATTGTTTCTCAAATTTTTGTAAACAAAATAAAAAGGCACTCTGTTATTGGTTGGGCTAACAACTTTTCAGCAACTCCTCATACAATGAAGAAAATGACAAGTTATTTGATTGGAGTGTTGGTGGTGGGGCAATGAAAATTTAAACAGTCTGATTCATACAAAAAATTATTTTTTGGTTACAATGTAAATGTATGCATCAGAAATTGTATTTCAATTTCTTCCATCCTACCATGATTCACAAGGTAAGTTGCATCATCTTATAGAGAACACTTCAGTTCATCAAGTGCACTACTGAATGACGATTGTGGATGCTATTCTCCAACAATAAATGTACTATTATCCTATTATCAATAGTTCTAAATTTATCTGCACTAAAGAAGACTGCATCACATTTGATGCAAGTATGCTAGTTTGTTTATACAAAACTGCAAACTAGCATTGAAATTGAATTGTTACCAACAAAGTATGAAACCTAGGCATTCTAGAGAATGCAGAGCATATTTTGGTAAGGTAGAAAATAAAATCAAGTCCAGATACAACTAACTAAAACATATGAAAAAGAACAACTAGAATACATCCAAGGCCAAATAAATAAAATCAGAAATTCTGTAGAAGATAGACAATCCCAATTAGCATGGTAGACAGTAAATGATGTTAGCGGTAGGAAAAGCTAAAAGCTGCCAACCAAGAAGATAGACTTCTGAAGAGGAAAGAACACTTCAAGAATTAGCTAATAGCGTCAAGGTAACTTCTTTGCTGCAATTGTAGTTTTACATATTGCCTAAAACAAACTCAGTAATCTACGAAAGCCTAGAAAATGTGTACAAAAGTTTCATTTTATATATTGCTTTGAAGTTGTAATTATTCTACACAATATCTTAGTTTCTCACTTTGTAAGTAATAGAATCATTTCACTAAAGTTTCATTTATAAATAAAATAGCCCAAAATAGAATTAAGATCCATAACCAAACTACTGAATTGGATTCAACCTATTTAAGATGTAAATAATGCTTCTACCATCTCATCCATACCGATACAATATATACCAATATTTATTAGAAAAAACATTTTATTCTAATGTTTTATAAAATAAACGAAAGAATAAACAATTCAACTTCTCATAATCAATTCTAAAGTTTCTCATATTAAAACATATTACTTGAATACTGAAAAGCAATCAGCTTTCAACAGGAAAACATTTGATTCTTTTAACAAAATCTTTGAATCCTTGAAGGAAAAAAATCCATTCTTTCAGATTTTTTTCTACATACAAACTTGACATGTCATTATATGACACTCAGCAAAGATGATTCAAAGAGATTGTAATCAGTCTTTTTTAAAAAAAAAAAAGACAATTGATTTTAAGTTATTTAAAGGGCTTCTTTCTTTTCTTTTTTTTCATATATTAAATACAAGACACCAAATATGAAGCATTAAAATGAGAATGATATGCAAAAAGAAATAAGTAAACTTTTCCAGATAATTATCATTTATCTTCAACATATAATCTAATAATTGAATTATAATTATACACTTATATTTCTTTTATTCAAATCAATCTTTGATTTTTCATCACTGAGAGGTATGATATCTGTATGATGATAAAATCATATCCCCAGGATACAAAGAAGTGTTCACTATCAAGATGAAATTTTAAATTATCAATTTTAACACTTAGTCTTTTATTGCCTTGTGCAACAATTATTAATATACTTAAGAGGAAAAAAAAAACATTCAAAAGCTGAATAAAATTACAATGAAAAACAATTTATATTAGAAATTGAAATCTGTTTTATTAAAAATCAAAACAAGAAGGAATCAATAGTAATTTTAACCTATAGATTGACAATTGTTATGTATATTGATTGATTAGTTATGTACATTTATATATATTATGTACAGTTATGCCCAACCCTCCACAACAGGTAGGATGTGACACAAGGTCAATTTTTAAGTGAAGTACAACTGGTTTGAATTCAGAGTTTTCTTTTTCCTAGACCAGTTGCCTTACCAAAGCTAAATAATCCAGTCTGCTCTACTATTTACCCTTAACATTTTTGTTAATGCAAAACAAAAAATTCTAATAAATTTGTTAGATATGATTTCACAATTTAAAATAATAGTGAAAATCATTTACATTAAAAATATAGACATTAACTTTTGGTTGGGACTAACTATCAACGAATGTGAAGTATGGACAGGTTTAAGTAAATAAAGACACAATTTGAAATTTGTGTTTTGAGAATATACTGAATATATTAAAACTAATCTCTTTTTTTATGTATTAACTCTTAATGTCCTATACCACCTTATTCCACCCGGTCAGAAGTCACACCTATTTTCCTAATCTACCTCAAATGATAGCGTTTGTTTAAATGTAATATTAAACATATTTAGAAGTCTTTAATTTAAGGGAAATAACAGGTAACTTTTAATGAAAATAGCCATTTTTACCCATTTTTGATAAATGGTTATAGAAATTGGCCATGGACTTAGAAAATTCTCAACAGGATGTTAAGAGTTAATTGGAATATTTCCTTCATCTACATATTTTTTTAATTTACTACATTTTGTACATGTGCCATGGTATTCTCTCTAATATAGAATGCCATGACATGGATCCTCCAACCTTTTTTCTGATGGCTTTAGATTTACTGAACAGGTGACAGCTGGTGTCTAATATTTATTAGAATACAAATAAGATCATTTTACCATTTGATAATCATTAAACAGGACCATTATCCAGTCTTCTGGACAATGAACTCTAATCACATTCATAGGAAATCATTTTTACAAACAGATTTATTTAATAACTGTTTCCAAATGCTGTATTATATATCAATGTTCTATTTTTTATGGAGTCAATCAAGCACATTATATGAAAAGCTTCCTTAGGGCATCTTATTCTAAAAATTGTTTTTTCTCTTTTAATGAATTTCAACTGAAATAAGCTTCAGTTATTCTGAAGCAAAAATGTTATTAAATGATTATTGGGATAATAAAAACTTGTCCTCGCCAAAGTAATATATTTTCTTGCATTTAAAAAATCTAAGTAGAATTCAGTAATTTTCATTGTATGTCCCTATAAACTTATCTCCAGTGGATTTGACCTAATGAATTAGTTTTGCTTTTTGACACAATCTAAAAGAATATCTAGAATAAATCACAGATCAATTTTCAAGTTATTAATAATAGTTCATTTTAAGGTCTAACATCTATTGTAGACATATCCAAGAAAATAAAATATACCCTAGCTAGAAAATCCAACAACTAATCAAGCTTGAAATTGTTGGATTCAGTTTTTGGTATAAGCCATAAACAACTTCCTGCCAGAAATATATGTCCATTTGACATTGTATTCTGGAAAATATAAATCTTCCAATTATTATAAAATATCTGACCTCTGTGTCAGCCATTTAATTCAGAGTTTTTGCCTTAACAGATCTTATGATCGTAAATGGGACATTAACTCTGAACATTGACCAACCATTTGTGAGTTTACAAGTTTTATTTTTTATTACCATTTAATATATCAAATCAATTAACAGAAATAGCTTAAGAAATAATATTTGTAAGTTCTGCAAAGATTTATTCTTCTAAATCTGAATCATTGCTATTTTTGTTCAGAAGACAAAACAGAAAAATTATTTTCAAGTAAGAATAATTTGAAACATTACAAAATGAAAAACAAAACAGTAACAGATAAACCTTGTTGACTTTTCATGATACTAGGCTGAGTCAAAAGTGTTGCAAAATGTTGGTACATGCAAGTTTGTGGCGCATATATCACATGATGATAGCATTTCAAGTTGTTGTAAGGTTGGTCATATCATGGTAGTTGGTGCACTGACATCATGTGCATTGCTTCACTCGGTGTGTAATTTGAAAGGCACACACAGATGAATTTGCAATGGTCTAATTTGGGAATTTATGCTTCATTAGTTTGAACTGGTTCACAGCAGAAGAAAAAACATTGGTTGTTTGCAAAAGGTGAAGGTGCAGTTGATTGCAGTACTGTAATCAGAGGATTCAATAAATTTTACTTGGGTTGCAACCTCGATGATCAGGCAATGTCAGGTAGATCTAAAATCATGGATTTGAGAATGTACTCTAAACCATAGAGAGGCAAATCTGGCAAATAGTATATTTTCATGACCCTGGCAGCAAAAGCATCCAGAGATGCTAAATTGAGCCTCATGTTACTAAAATATTGCAAAATTTTTAATTCAACCTTTTATAATAAAGAAATCTTTAAAAATGTGACAGCTTAAAGGTACATAGATGTAGAAAGGATAAAAGTCAATTACAATTAATTTTTAAATCGAAAAGCCAACCCTTTAATCTGCTGGGTTCCCATTGTAAAAAAAAACTATCATTATACTAATGGTTCTATTCAGGAAAGAGTGAAGTATTCTAATGTTATAGTTACCTCTATGATAAGGAGCATTTAGATGATTTAAAAGGATGTTCAGCATGAATACAGACCCTACAAAATTATTATTAAGTCTCAAATTGGACTGTAAATTGCTTTTTCTCTTAAGAGCATTTTAAGTGTATTGCTCTAATAAAAATAAATCACTATGGTTGTTTTTGGCCGGGTTAGGTTACACACATAATAATTTCAGTGAGAGATTAGTAGCAATACATTCTTTAAAAAAAAAAAAGAAGAAGAATTTTCAATGAATCATTTCCATTTTTATGAAATAGCAAAACCCATGGATACATGATATACAACCTTAGCAACAGTGTAATTGTATTATTTCAATACTTTTCAGATTTATCTTAACATTATCTGAAATTTGGTTGAATTAAAAAAAAGACAATATTCCAACCCATGCACAGGATTCTAATTAATATTTCATAATTAACTCCATTACATTGAAAATGTTGGATGACTAAAAATTGATGTTCACTTTGAATGAAGATCCCCATGAAAATTGTCATTCAGTGACAAATTGGAATGGAAATTGCCATATTTTCTAAATTAGAGTTTTTTAATTGCATTGCTGTAATAAAAATCTTGATACAACATTCCATTTTTTCTGGTGTTAAAAGTTCAGCTTCTGTGGGTGGCACAGTAACTTTTCACTGTAAAAATAGTCTAAATCATCAATCAGTTAAACAGACTTTTATTAATTTTTTATGTATTTTCTAATAAATTTATGTCCAGCTGTTTGTTTGGAATTGCCATAAAAAGCAGGCATCATCTACATAGATTTACCTTAAAAAATCAACAGACTGGGTTTCTCTCAAGCCACTGTTTTCACTAGGACAAGAGAGATATCTCCAACTCATAAATATAGGGTTGAATCTTTTACTTTGTGAAAGAAATACTTGTTATTTTATGGAAATAATAAATCTTTGATATTATAAACAGTTTCTAAGAACTTGAACAAATAAAAAGAACTTTGATATATAAGAAAAATGTTAGTTAATTTTACATCAAAGTAAAAATTTAAAAAAATTTGGTCAAGTTAAGTAACCACTATTAAAACAAAAATACCAAATTTTATTTAATTTTAATTTAAAATTTGGTATTTTTAAACAATCAGTCTCTAAGTGCTTAAAAAAAAAAAAAAACATTTAAAGTGTATATTTATTTACATTTTGACCTTATAAACCTGTTGTGTTTTGAAAAGTAAAGAAAAAAATTGTTTGAGAATTTTTTTTAAATAAATTAAAAATTAGATGAATTAGAATAAAAATACCAATTTTTTATTAATTCAAGTTTTGCTGAGATCCAATTTATTTTTTAAAAGTTCTCAATTATTTCCCCCTCCCAACTTTTCAAAAAACTGCTTTGTTCATGAGGTTAAAATATAAATAAATATACACTTTTATTTTACATGTTAAAACTTTGATGTAAAATCAAGTACCTTTTATTTTTATATATCAAAGTTTGTTTTTTTATTTTTTTTTTTTCTTCAAGTACTTGGAGACTGTTTATAATATCAAAGATTCATTTAGTTATTCCCTTAAAATGATAAAAAGCAGTATTTCCTTCACAAAGTAAAAGACTCCACCATATATTTATAAGTTGGAAATATCTCCCTTGTCCCAATGAAAAGTAATGGCTTGAGAGAATCCCAGATCAGCTGATTTTTAAGGTAATTCTGTGTAGATGATGCACACTTTTTAGGGCTATTCTGAATAAACTACCAGACATAAATTTATTAAAAAATACATGAAAAATTAATAAAAATCTGTTTCACCAGTTGGTGAACTTTGAGAACAGCTTACGACAAAAGTAACTGACCAATCTAAACCACTAATAGACTAGTGGGTTTTTGTAAATAAGTGAAATATACTTGTGCGAGTGAATTATACATGAAAAAACAGGTATTCAAATGTCATTTTTTCTCTCGATTCATCATTAAAAAAGTTATAAAACAAGATGCACATATAAATAACCTTGTTATACTTATAGATAAATCAATTTCTTTTGTTTATGTATTGTTTGACAGGATTTTTTATTGGAGTTTTAGAGATTTTATAAGCAATTTTCAGATGGAAACCACCAACAATACAAATATCTACATTTTAGGGTGCTATGAGTATTGTCACTATAAGAAGCTCAAGAGATGAGTTATTTTTTTAGATATTTTTTTTAGATATTCACCATCACATTTTAACTATACATGCTAAATTTCATAGCTTCATCTAGAATAGTTTTTGCTGTACATAGGATTTGTTGATGAAAACATGACGTTGTCAAAAATTTCCGGAAAATAAAGGCCTTTTTTTGTGCAGTAATCCAACTTCAATTACTTATATTTCAAAAGATAGATTTTAATAATTTATAAAACCCCAAATCTTATATCAATCTACATTTTATAAATATCATATTTGTTATAGCAAAATTCCATTTTAAATTTTTTTGTAAGCATTGCTATCTTTATCTAAAGAAAAACCTATATAAAGGGTAATGTTAAAGTTTCAAGTGGCAACTGTTCTATTAAGAATTTATTCACTAACCACATTCTTGGCACATGCAGATCAATTCCTAATCTGGGTGGAATAGAGAAAACTGCCAGCCAAAAACTTCAGACATCTAGATTTCTCAGATAAACTACATCATATTTTCCTTGCATGTAACAATTTGGCTGAGAGGTAAATTTTCCTTCTCTCTTTTTTTTTTTTTTAAACAAACAAACTAGAAGCTCAGCTATTACTAGTTGAGGCCAATCTAAAGAGTGGTGGGGGGGAGAAAACTGAGGAATTATTTTTCTGGTGAATCTAAGATGGTTGATTGTTATCCTTGATTCCTGGAGTTTTTATCATAAATGTACAAACATCTTAAAGACAGATGTTTCTGATAGAAGAAGTAAAAGCAAATAA
The DNA here is from genome assembly GCA_023376005.1 of Doryteuthis pealeii. Taxonomy (NCBI): domain Eukaryota; kingdom Metazoa; phylum Mollusca; class Cephalopoda; order Myopsida; family Loliginidae; genus Doryteuthis; species Doryteuthis pealeii. The sequence goes on along the minus strand of CM042157.1, from coordinate 90,357,283 downwards.
TCAATTTAGGGCATTTATTAGGAAAACACACACACAATATATATATATATATATATATATATATATATATATATTTGAGTCATACAAGGAGCAGTCTCCCATGTCTATAACCTTGCTGATGAGACCTAATAGGTTGAAATGTACATTCAGGGATTGACATTTTCTCCAATCGTTTAGCCTTACATTTGAACATATATGCCCGCCTAAAATTCATTAATTATTAACTAATTAATTTTCCAAATTAGGTACGACTTCAATTAAGCACATATCCTCCAAAAATTGTCGCTTAAAACCATATAAAAAAATAAACACATTTGTTTGTTTACTTAACCTCATATATATATATATATATATATATATATATATATGACAGATAGATATAGTTGACTATATTTATAAGTATGGGGCCGGGTTAGCTCAGTTAGTAGAGCATTCAGCTAGAAACCACAAGCTTCCTAGTTCGATACCGGTCCTCGCCAAATCAGCGTATGAGTAGCACAGGGATCTGTGCGGTAAAGTAAGGAGCAGATGGTAGGTGTGGCGCTCCACCTCAGACGCCCAAACAATCTCCTTGGTCTTGCACTATTGAAAAGGGGATAGACTCCCTCGCTGACTGGCTGATACCGACTGTAGGCCGCCCTGACGACTTTATTTATTATTATTATATTTATAAGTAAAGAATATGCATTATCATTGATAGAACATATATCTAAGTTATGTAAGCAAAGACATGAATTCAATGGCACTTGGTAACCGACAGTTTCTGTTCAAAACAGCCTGTAGCACCCTTGTTTAATTCCCATCAAGCTTTTTCTCCATTTCGTTAAAGACTAGGTGGTACAACCATCATGACTCAAATTTAAACCAAACATAAGTTTATAAACAGTTTTAAATAAATCTATGTAATAAATAGAGAAATAAATAGTATTTTAATCTACTTATGTCATGTAACTTGGTCTCATTACAAAGTAATGAGAAAGTAACACAAGACATTACTTAACAATTAACATGACTCATGTTACTATAACAATGGAATTTCTCATGACACAGTAATGGTACCAGGGTGTAAATACTCTGCAAGAAGTCTTGGCTTCCACTTCAAAATTTGGAGAATTTTGTCTAAAGTTTCAGATTAGTACAAAAAAAAAAGAAATCTTATTTTATATTTGGTCTCCTCTGTTTGTGTTGTATTGTTTATCTTTGGTCTAAATATAATCAATTTGAAGCTGTATAATAGGTTAATTTTACTTTTATCTTTAGGATATAAATCATTCAGACTCTAGCCTGATCTTAGAAATGTCAAGGAACAACAGTTTGATCTTAGGCAAAATGAACAGATACACTACACTGATTCTAGTTTGGAGTGTTGATTCATAAATAATCCTGTTGTTTTGATGGAAAGTATAAATTTAATAAGTATAATCAGCACAATATCACAAATTGCAAACATTAAAACTTCTATTTCCTAAAAGTATCCAATGTAATTCTTAACTCTTAACATCCTGTTGAGAATTTTTAAGTCCAGAGCTCCATTCCTATAAGAATTTATCAATAAATGGCTAAAAATGGCTTTTTCATTTAAAGTTACCTGTTATTTCCCTCAAAGCAAAGACTTCTAAATATATTTAATATTACATTTAAACAAAGGCTACCTTTTGGGATGGATTAGGAAAATGAATATATTTTCTGGTGGTGGTATAGGACATTAAGAGTTAATCTATGGTATTATAGGTATTCCTTAGTTTTCAGTACAAATAAATCTGATATTTTTAGACAGTAGTTAATTTTTAGCAAAAAAACGAATGTTTAAGTAATTAAACATTCAGTTCTCAAATTCAATTTAGAAAGAAAATTAAGACTCAACCTTCATCTTTCTGTCTTCATCTACCAAAGATATTAAAGCAATAGTAGCTGATGCATAATTATAAAAATGGAATGATTACTGAAGAGACAGTGTAACATTAACCCTTATACCAGATGTGAAATACATCAACACAACCAGACATGAAACTGGTTGAAAAACATACTTTGTATCGTGGGTAAATGTGAACATTAGAAACAACACAATTTACTTTGTAATGAATAACACAATGATAACTTCATTGAAGACACGTACAGTAGGTCTCTTTGCTGAAGATTTTCACCAATGTGTGAAAGTGTATAATACTCAGAATCATGGTGGTGCTTGTTGTGTAATGGTTATCATTATAGAAATGAACACGGTGACCCAAGTTCCAAATCCTGAATGAGGCTGTTTGCATTTCAAATAATGCTAATAACTTTGGGAAAAGTATAAATTCAACTATTATTCCTCCAGCTATGGGTAAAATATTAGGGCAGACTGGGTTCTTTGGCCTTGGTATGACAACACATCAAGGAAAAGAAAAACTCTAAACTCAAACCTGTTGTAAAAGTAAAGTCATCAGGGGGCCTAAAGTTGGTATCAGCCAGTCAGTGAGGGAGTCTATCCCCTTTTCAATAGCGCTAGACCAAGGAGATTGTTTGGGCGTCTGAGGTGGAGTTCCACACCTTATTTTACCACACAGATCCTTGTGCTACTCATACGCTGAGTTGGTGGGGACCGGTATTGAACTAGGAACCTTGTGGTTTCTAGCCGAACGCTCTACCGACGAGCTAACCCAGCCCCACCCTGTTGTACTCTGCTTAAAAACTGACCTTATGTCACATTCTGCTGATGTGAAGGGATTAGGTAAATATATATATATACTCAAAATCATTAGGTAGGTTATCAATGAAACCAAATTTCAAAGTCTTTTTTATTCATGAGAAATCTGAAAAATAATTCTAAAATAAACTGTAAATCAGTGGTGGCTAATCTTTCACATTCTATGTATCAATTGTTCTATGCCCAGGTTCAGATACTCCATACAAATCTTGTACTCCAATTAAATCTTGTAAAAATATCTATATAAATATATTTAAGTTTGTTAGATATTTAAAGAAAAAAAATTAGCATTATTTCATTTAAAGAGGCATTTGAGTTTGTTTTCATTTCACCAAAATTCAATATTTGGAGTTAAATCAGTTACTAAAAGCAGCAGAAAATTCATTAAATCTTGATTAGTTAATCACAATAGATTTGTTTTTAATCAAATTTATTGACAGAATTTTCAACAAAGTAGAAAACTACAAATATTACATAAGAGAATAAACAAAGCACTACTCTCTAGCGTATGATTGCCAATTGTAAATTGAGTGTCAAAAATTACTGGGATGAAATATGATATATTTAATTATGCAATGTGTCACTTTTGGTGGATGCATCATGAGATAGTTATGCCAGCACTAAATCCAAACACAGGAATCATTAGTGATTACTATTTATTTGTTTTTTAAATTGTACAATAACCATAAAGAAGTAACTGAAACAAAATTATTTTCAAAATAAAATGTATAATCAAATTTCTTAAGGTGATTAAACATACCTCTGTAGATTAAAATATGCAATTTAATATATATTTGCATATTTAATTCAAAAGATTTTTATAAAAGAAAAACAGAAGACCCACAAGACGGTTGGATTCCTATTATAACTTTGGTCCCTGATGATACTGATGTTTCTCTTTAGGAAGGAATTAAGGATTGTCATTAACATTCCATCATTATCTATTATACTGAGAATTTGGATAATTAAAATTTTTTTTAAAAGTCAGAATCCAGAAAATTACAATACTGCTTCAAATTGGACTATAAATTGGTTTATAAGTTAGGGCATTTCAAGTGTACCACTCAAACAAAAGTCTTGCTATGATGTGCTGTCTTTGTTAGGTTAAGGTATATATATATATATATATATATATATATATATAACTGTTATGAAATGTACACCTATGCAAATCAAAAAAGATTTATGCCCATACTCACACTGTATTCTGATGATATTGATGTTTCTATTTAGGAAAGAATGAAGGATTCTAATTAGCATTTCATAGTAATAATCTCCATTATATTAAGTATAAATAAATAGAAATTTTAAAATTTAAAAATTCAACAAAGAGGGGGGGGGTTAAAAAAAAAAACTTACAACAACCATTCTTCCTGGTAGTAAGACCAAACTCGAGTAATAAAATGAATGTAATATAAATAAGGAGAGCTCTATTGCCATTGGCTGGAGGTCAGGTGACCAGTACAATAAAACTATGGTCATCAAGATGCGAGGTCATATGCCAAGAGGGAAGGTTCGGGATTTAATCAGCCCCGATTGGTCCCCAGGGCGAGGAAATCCGTTGTTGAAAGACCAGAAATTTCCAATGATCCCAAGGATATAACAACGCTGATGACTTCCCCCTCAATCATCTTATAGATGTATTTTACAAGAGCATCTGAATAATTTTAAAAATTGTTGTTGGGCAGAAATGCAAGTACCACAAAATCATAATTCAGTTTCAAATTAGACACTAAATCACTTTATTTTCTAAAAACATTTTAAGATTTTAAGTATATTATTTTAAGTATACTACTCATAAAAATCTTGCTAGGACTTTTTTGCTAGGTTATCCAATAGACCAGATGAGTTGGGAATGTTTCTATTTGGGACTTTCTTTATCCTCTATATATCTACAATGCATACCCATAAATATACATAGAAACACAGTTATTATATATATCTATTATTATACTAAAGCTGAGCGAATCAACTTTTGCCACCTAAAGACTTTTTTCCTAAATAGTTTAATGACACAAAACACATCCCAGAATATAATTTAATCCTATATCTAATTAACGTTTGAAAAAAATTCCATTTCATTTGTTCTAATTAGTCGTAATTTGCAATTAAGTAAAAAATCCACCATTCTCTGTCTATACTTATAGCCTGTTTCTTTCTTCCCCTCTCAATACATTTAGAATACCTACTTGGTATATGTGTTACTTTCTCTAATTGCTCAGAGAGAGAGAGAGAGAAATTAATTCCTGTTCAAGCAGGCAATGGGAATTGACTGACTGACTATCTAGTTTTTTTTTTTTTTTTACAAAGCTCTACTTAAAATTTATTGAAGGAAGGTAAACATAAGATAATTGTTTGATTTCTAAAAAAAATGTAAATAAGATTCGTACACAATGTGACTTAAAATTGTTTTCTTGGTTGTAAAAAAAAAAAAAAAAAAAAAAAGAAATAAAATTGATGTCAGGTTTTAAAATTTTTTAAAATTTACTTTAATTATTAATTTTTAAAATTTATAGGGTCAAAGACGAAACGAATAAAATAACTGAGTAAAAATTTAGTAAGACAAACCTACTTTTATGCTTATTTTACCGGCCCTGTAAATATTTTTATTATGAATGCAAGTAATGTTAAAATAACTCAGGTTTAATACAAAAGTTTATTTATATTTATTTATATTTTGTGAAAGATAAAGATACAAAAAATTATTCTAAATGAAAAATATTAGGCACTGGCAAAGTTGCAGTAAAATCCATATTTTGCAAAATAACCCCCCCCTCCGATTTAAATAAAATTACCAAAAATCAGGGAATTATCTGATTTTAATGAAATTTTCAGTGTTGATTTATCAATGAATGAATTTTATAATGCATCAGTTATTTTATTTCAAAACTTTCCGATTTTTTTCAGGTCACTTAACTTTGCCCCCTCCTCCCCATGTTTTTTTTTTTTTGGGTGGGGGCACAAAATATCAATTGGGGTTATGTAAAGTAGAAACTAATTACAGTATAAATAAAAAGACAAAAGACTGAAGGTGTAAATAGAAGAAAAAAAATTTAAGGGAGCTATCCTGGTAGAAAATAAGTACTGAAAATCGGAAAATAAAATGTAGAATAAAAACTAAAAATAATAATTTTTGTACATCTTTTCTTTACTCTTTTCGTTTTAATTGGCTATTATCTTATAAAAGAAAAAATATATATCAATATTTTTTTCTGTTTAAGAGGAGGGGGTTTAAATTTTCAATAGAGTATTTCTACAAAAATTATTAGATAGCAATAGTAAACTAAAGTAGTCATTAAATATTTGTTTTTAGAATCTAAAAATATGAAATTTGAAACTTAAAATCAGACATTTCATATTTTAAATGGATTTTATATATTAATTTACCATAGCAGAAATACCTAATTAAGTTAGGTTTTGAAATAAAATAACTGATGCATTATATAATTTATTGATAAATCAACAGTGAAAATTTCATTAAAATTGGAAAATTACCTGATTTTTAGTAATTTTTTTCAATCGGGTAGAGGTGGGGGTAAATTTATTTTGTAAAATACAGATTTTACATCATCTTAGACAGCCATGTTTATGATAAATTTGAGCAAAATTGACCGATAAATAGTTTAAAATGTATTAAAAATAAATTACATTATTGTGATTTTTTTAAACAATTTAACCCGAGCTCAATGGGTGACCCAACGGGTCACGTCTTTTCTAGTAATATATATATACACATACATACATACACACACATGCCAATAGATACATATGAAAATTCTTTTAAGTTCTCAGGAAAGCTCAATGTATTACAATTATGATATTTCATACAGAGCAGTATTTACACTTCCATATAAGTTATACATATTATATATATATATATATATATATATAATATATATATATATATATATATATATATATAACCAAATCACTAGTTGTAGAGTTTTTCACTTCTATGGAAGTATGCGCGGATGCATACATACACACCAAGATTTTTAGTGAAATCACTAGAATGTCTTGAAGATTACTTTTTCTATAAATTGCTCACATATTTGTGAAATAAAAGATATGGCTACATGATATGAAACGTTGGCAGCAGTGGAATTTTATTATTTCAATGCTTTTCAGTCTTGTTTTAAAATTATCTGCTTTTTATCTTAAATCAGAGAAAGATAATATTTCAGCAATGCATATTTATGTGAAATTTGTCTTTCAGAATAAAGAAAATAACTCATCATATGACATTTTGTCAACAGGTGGAGAGAGAAGAATCTTCCATTTTGATAACAAATGTACAGGATAGGCCGAGTAATAAACCAACAAATTTCCCCTTTGGCAATAAAACCCTATCATGTTGGCTATTATAATGTCAAAATGCTGTTATCTTTTTTTAATCCTTCTGCTGAAAACTCATGTAGCACTTTTTAAATCCATTATTTGAATTTTGACCAAGTTAGGAAAACAAGAAATTCATTTTTATTAAAACTATATTTAAAATTTACATAATGAAATTACTTATATAAATATTCTTATACACTTTGAAATAAATGTTGCTATAAAAAACTAAATGGAATCTCATATTTTCAGAAAAGAGGTGTAAGTTATAATTTAATACCAAATTGTTAGATATGATTTGCACAAAAATTAAAGCTATTTATTTTAATAGACTTGTGGATTTAAATGGAGATGATTGGAAGACATTTTGAAAATTCAGTAGAAGGCAGTTATTAAGATTAATGTAAAGTCATTTTACTATTTTTAGAATTCATATGATTATTTGAATTAATAACTGAATTGCAATAGACTTTTACAGAGAACAGAACTCTTAAAACTTAGTCTCCTTAGAAGATTTTAGTTCACTTAGTAATGTTACCATTTTGTTTGTTCAATTTTGAAATTTACCTTCAATGTAAGCATATGATGAATGTTCAACTATATATTTTGTATTTATCTGTTATGCCTCCATTGGGAATTTTCCCCTTTTTACTATTTTCTAACATCAACTTTTAAAAGAAAAAAAATCTTTGCACAGAACATATACAATATTAATACACTATCTATATCCACATCAAATTCTGTTAAATATTTCATTTGATAGTTCCAAAAAATGTCAATTCTTTCTTACCATTATTTCTTAATTCATCCAATTCTATCTTTAAATTTTCTATGCTCTTACTTTTTTTGATTTGATTATGAAATTTGGTCCCAAAATATATTAATCAATTAGCGGAACCCCCCCCCCAAAAAAAACAATTTGATAATAGACTTAATTTTTAATATACTATATCAAATGCATTGTTAACATCAAAATATATAATAACTACCTTATATCCCTCTATAAATATTAATATATAATATCAATACTTTCCAAAATGTTAGAGAATGTTGATTTGAAACCATGTTGATTAAAATTTATATTTTCCTCTATAAAATTTAATATGTTTCTAATCAATTTTTTAAAAACCTTACACAAAATACATGTTAGTAATACTAGTTAGTAATTACTTTTGAAATGTATCAAACTTTTTTTTATGTAGTGTTATTACAATTGCTGGTTTCCAAATCATTTCATATACATTTCTTAAGAATTCATTTGCATTGATAAAGCTTTCATTTAATGGGGTGAATTTCATCAGGTCCTTTCCTTTTACTAACATCCAACTTGAATAATAATAGTTTTGTACCTTTAGCTCCTATTTTTAGTTCATACATATTTTCCCCACCCTCCTCATAACTTTTTTTAATGGACCAAGCAATACCAAAAAATGAACAGATTGAAAAAAAAACAATCTTTCTAATAGCACCTGTTTCAACTTGTATGTCCTTTAATTCCCATCTTGTCTTTTAGTTTTTGATTTTACATATTTGAATAATGGTTTACAAAATGTATTTAATATCTTTAATAATTTTATTTTCAGGTTTCAATTTTTCATTTACTTCCAATTTTTCATATCCATCTTGCTAACTTAAAGCATTTCAATAGTTTTCCATACTTGGTATAATTCCAAATCCCCCCCCCCAGCTTTATCTTTTCTTTTCTTTTACAAGATGGATGATTACTGTCCTAAGGTAATTTTTCTAATGGATCTCCTTGTTTGGAAAATTTCACAATAATTTCAGGAATATTTTCCATTATTTGGTTTGGTTTGTTTTGTTTTATGGCATATCAACCTCAGTGGGTCATTTAATGCCAATAAAGTTTTGAAATAAATCAATTCTTAATGGATAATACAATTTTTTTATAAATACATTTTTCTATTTAACCCATAGATGGGATCCTAACAGGTACTACCACTCCAGGTCAGAGTGGACCAGGGAGCAATGGTGATGAAGGGGTGCTGCACACTCCCCAAACCTCCAAAACTGGAACCTCACCATCAGATAGAGTTTAACGTCATTCCCAGGACATGTAGACCCTCAGTCACCACCTTCTAGCACCCATATGATAAAAAGGGGTTGGGGCTTGTCATAAGGGCAATAGGGTTGGGAAAATCAAATAGGTGCTAGGGCTTGACGTGACCAGCCGATTGATCAGAGGGGGCCTCTCTGACCGCCCATCTAGCCCAAGATAGGGCAAAAGTGGAGTATTGCAAGTCATGGACTGCTGAACCACCGGATTCTATCCTTAAGCATCGCGGGTCGCCACCCATGGCCAACAGGTGGCCCCATTGGGGGAGTCTTACGCCTCTGCAGAGGTGTATTCGGTGCATTCTAACGCCCCCAGCTGACAGGACGGTTTTCATTATTGATTTTATTTATTAAATCAATGCCATGTTTCATTAGCATCAATTGTATTAGAATTATATTGTAACATTGAATCGTGTCATTTCAGTTGAAGCCTGAAAACAAAAAACTCATAATGGAAAAGGAAATGAAAATGATGATACTGATAAAATAAAATAATCATTATATTGAAGCGATTTGTAATTTTTTACAATATATTTTCTCTTCCAATTCTGATATTATTTCCTTCTCAGATTTTAATTACGAGATTATTTAATTGTATTATTTACTATATATGCCTTCAAGCCATTAAGTTCTAACTTAATAATTTAGAAGACTGTTTTCATATCACACTTTAAAAAACATGTAGCCACGGAAATTAGAATTTCAAATTGAAAAAATCTACACTAGGAGTGTCTCCCTTGGCTGGATATTCAAACAAATAGAAATCAAACGAACATCAAGGTTAGAACAAACTCAGACCCCATTACTATTATTACTAGGTTAAAATTAGATTAGAAATTGTTTTATTCTCTAAGTTAAAACATTTTAATATTACACTAAGAAAAATCTTACTTATGATGTACTATTTCTGCTGTGTTTCGGTTACATACAAACAAAAATCAGATCATTATAATAGAGATTATAAAAAGGTCAAATAAATAAAAAAATACAATTAATCAATCATTTACAAGGTAAGTCTGCGATAGATTTTGGCTAACAAAGGAACTGTCACTGAATTTATTTTTAATTTTTTTTAAAGAAGAGAATTTGAAGAACCAATTTAAAAAAGATAAATTATTTATTTTCCCATTAAACTAACCCTAAACCCATCTTCTTTTGTCCTAGTAGATCAATAAATAAATAAATAATTTATCAGTCAAGAGTGGTTCCCCTTTGATCATGTTAGACTTATAGGAAATAACCTTAAAATTTTACATTTGTGTAGCTTCTATAATTAATGCAGCCAATTATTTTTTTTAAATTGGTATGTATGTATCTGGCTAGGTCTGAATTCATCTTTGTTCTGATCTTCCAACTCCTTGTTGGATTTATGCACACTATCCTTCATTGTTCGCTCTTTTGCCTTCGGAAGCACTTATCCTTTCCTTCCTCTCAGGTTCATTTTTCTAATTCTTCTTCCATCTTCATCAATTCTAATTCTTATTTAATCAGAGTGAACCAGTAAATTCTACCCATTTTTGTTAATATTGCTGTATTATGTCCCTTTTTCACAATAAACTTTGCCTTTTCACAACTTGATTCTTTGTAACTGTTATTACCAGATTTTAAAGAAATGTTTTTTTTTCATCCTTCACTGATCTCTCTTGACATTTAACCATTTATTGCCTAATTTACTTGTTGGTGACATTTTAGCTGTTTACTTTAAAATATATTCTGATAAAAATCTTTAAATATTTTATTTGTAAAACTAGTGAAAGAAAAATGATATAAATCTTTATTTGTATCACAGATATTGATTTTCTTTCAATATTAAGGCTGTAGCATAAAAAACTTTTTTTTTCTCCTCTTAGTTGATTAAAGTTGAAGTCAAAACTGATGAAAATGTAAATTGATCTTTAAAGTTGGTTATTTCCTATAAGTCTAACATGAGAGAGAGAGAGAGAGAGAGAGAGAGAGAGAGAGAGAGAGAGAGAGAGAGAGAGAGAGAGAGAGAGAGAGAGAGAGAGAGAGAGAATTTCCTCGAATAGTTAGGAGCAGTCAAAGGTTCAACAAAGTACATAAAACCTTTTTGTTTCTGTGAGTTGTAGTGAGATATACAAAATGGATTTACCCCAATTTGTTTAACTATAAAATCAAACAACTACAAAGAAGAGATTATCAGTTGTCAAGAAAGAAGGACATTTACCAAAGTTATCTCACAAACAAAAACACTTTACAAAATCTTTTCTTAAAAACTGTCACGTATTTTTCACAAAAAAGCAATATCCGACTACAACCAAGCACCTTAAGGAAATATATTCAATATGTACAAAAATTATTTGAATTTATTTATTCTTGATAATCTTAAAATATTTGCAATTTATTTTCCTTCTTTTCTATAAGGATGGCTTTGGAATTAGATAACTCAAGAAGGTTAATATGCCATTAAACAACAAAAAAACAAAAAAACTTTTTTTTACTTCAAAGGGAAAGTAGTTTATCATAATCAGAAAAAAAGTATTTGAGTTAATTTGTTTTAGCAAGCATTGAACTGTTTTTATTTCTCTGAACATAAGGAAAGTGGAAAAAAGAACAAATAACTTCTGCTATCATGAACTTATGACATAATATATAACAGTTTCCATTTTTTCATTTAGTAACTGCATAATAAAATTGTTAATATTTTTAAAAACACAGCAAATTTATTAAATTGAATGATTCCAGATTAATCTTTTAAAATCTTTCAAATCTGAAAAGCAGCAAGTTTTTGATTATATATTTTTACATGAAGTTTGAATGCTTAATTAATAACTGTTATATATATAATAACAATTATAAAATCATACAAATCAATTTTTGTATTTTTTTTTTTAAATCAAAATTGATTTAAAATTTATAAAATATTTAATCTTTTCCCATGAAATAATATAATTTTTATAAAAGAACACTTATTCATACCTACAAAGGCCTATATAATAAATTACATTTCAAATTGTACTCTCTCTATATTTCATCTTTTGCCCCATTACATTCTGACATCTTTCAAGTAACTTCATAATTTCTTCTTCCAGAACTTCCCCAGCAAAAAACTGCAGTAGCCATCTTTTGTGATTTTTCCAAAGAAAAAAAGAATTCTCTAAAGACTAAAAATAAATGGTAATCCAATATCTGCTGACTATGGCAGATGACAGAAAGCTTCCCAGGCTGGCCGTCACCAAAACAAACATGCTGGATAACATTATTAGAATGGAATATTACACCCTTTCTCTTAACTAGTTCTGGACTCTTCTTATCAATTGTAGGCTGATGGTCCAATTGTAAACTACTTGTTCAAATCCTTTGTTTGTTTTCTCTGAAGGAGTTTATTGTAGAGAACTTCCACTCTTATCAGATACACAGTATGACCTTGTTTGAATGAAGACTGCATTTTGCTAAAGTTAATGATGGTTCATTTTACTTGTCTCACCATCTCTTGTATTTCATAGTTGTAAAGTATCCACTTTTTCAGTACCCTTTATAATTTGTTTAAAAATAGAATAGTTTTGCTACATTTAAGTAGAAAATTGCATTTAGAAATACAGTCCAGCAGATTTTTTTTGCTTAACTTATGTGGAAGCAACCAAATAAAAAGCAAGTGGGTGAAAATATTTTCAAAACTTTATTTGAATATTTAAAACATGTGGCTATCTTGCACATTGTATAACATTGATTATTCTCAAGTAAATATTGATTTCATTACTAGAAACTGATCTACTCAACTTTAAAAAAAAAAAAAAAAAAAAAAAAAAAAAAGAAGAAAAAATGAAAATGTCACAAAACGACTTTTAGACATATCTAAAGTACCATAAACTGCATTAATCTTTTTTTTCTTTTTTTTTTATATATACCTAAATTGCATTTTCACATTTCTTTAAAAAAGAATTTTTTTTAAAAAAAAATAAAAAAAAATAACATGCTAAAATGTAACTTAATTTCTTCTATCATAAATAAATATCAAACAAAAATATGCCAATTTTGACAACATCTTAAAAAAAAAAAAAAAGAAGCAAACACTGATATGTCAAATATAGTAATATAATCAAATCAATGTCTTTTTGAATGAAGTTAATCAAAACTAAATGCTCTGAAAGAAATCTAATGTTAAAACAACCTTTTAATTTTACTCTGTAGTTGTGGAAAAATATGAGGAGGGGGGGTGAGAATTGTTTAAAATCAGAATTTTTATCAGGAATGAAAGAAATTTTTTAAATGGATTTTTACTGAAACACATTATCAATGCTAATTTGAAATTAGTCATACATTACATTAAATTAAACAGAAAATAAAGAAGGCTCAGTGGCAAATTAATCCCTGAATTTTGCAGCATGGCTAATTTAACAATGCATGCTAACAATTCAAAATGTACTTAGACATTAGAAAATGCATTTCCTTTTCAGCTTATGTAGATATTTATAATATTCCTATTGCTGAGTTTACAAATAAAACAGCCAATGAGAAGGGTAGTAGTAAGAGTAGGTGCTGTGTAATAACATAAGGAAAATCTTAGTAAATAACAACCAATGAAAAGGGTCATTAAGTTTGTTTTCCTTGGAGAAATAATGTTTATGCTGTAATCATCCTAGAATACAGAATCTTATATTTCTTGGTCATCAGGCTGAGGTTCCAATTTCACAATCAGAAATACTTATTTGCTAATGGATGTTTAGTCATTTTGATTTAATGTAAATACTCAAAAAAAAACTTTACATTGCTTCTATATTTGTACACACATAGTTTTACACATATACCCCCCCACACACACACACAAACAGTTAATAAAATGTTAAAAACAAACTTTGACCCTGATATTCTCACATATATTTCAATATGGCAGCTTAAAGTTATCTGATTATTAATTTTGAAAATTCACCCTACTTGAGCAAGAAAAAAAAAAAGAAAAAAAAAAGTGTGGTAGTATGTTTAGGTGTAGTTTTCAATACGTGAAAGAAATCTATCTCATCTATCTATTAATTCATAGTTGGGAGGAGGAGAGATGGATTCATGTATTTTTCAAGGCATTAGCAAGAAGTGAAGCACTGTGATGGAGAAAAAGAGCAAGACATTGTCTTGCCTGCTGGGATTGAACCCGTGTCCTCCCGCATGCAAAAACAGATGCGATGTAGGAACTGGAAGGACGCGAGGTTTGACTGACGTGCCCGTATGTTTGGCTAATATGCCCATAAAATAACAAGTGAGTCAAGCGCTGTGCAGTCAGCAGCAGCAGAAGCAGTCTACGAAGCGCTTTTCAGTAAAGAAATGGATTTTAGTCGAACAGAAACGAAACAAAATAGGAAATGTGATTTTGAACTGCTAAAGATTATTTCGAATACAACGGATTTTTCCAACTGCTAGACAAAGAATGTGTTGACCAACAGAGGGTCTGACTTGTGAGAAGACTGAGAACTCGCTTGTTTTTGGTTCCTCCTTGGCGGGAGCTTGTTGATTCGAAGGTCTATTTCACCCCATATATTTCCCCCCCTTCTATAAGCACAAATAGCCTCATCCAAAATTTGAACAGATTCCATTTTTTCTCAACAATAACCATTACACCACAATGTCTCTACAATATCAACACTTAAATAATAATAAAAAGAACTAGTTTCCTTTATGGTGTTTGCACATGGTTGCTATATGTAATGGATGAAATGTATGAATTTTTAAAAAAGAAAGAAAAGAAAGCCTTTCCCTTCTTGGTTCGGTCTAGAAGCACCTCTCGCACATATATAAAACATTGTCCATAATTTCTTTGAATAGTCAAGTGAAATGAATAGAGTATTTGTTAAAATTCATATTCCAGAATTCATATTTTAACTGTTTTGATGAAGATGCCTGTGCATGGGTTTGTTTAACATGTACTTGAAGATGCATACTCAAGAAAGCACACCCTAGCTTGGCAAAGCATCAGCTTGATCCAACCGTAAGGCAGGCGGAGACAATTGGAGCTGGTGTCCTCATTCACCTTCACAGCCACTGAGTTTCTGATCCACCATTGAGGACTTGAGAGTTTTCGCTGAAACATTCTTCGTCTGGTCCCTCCATCTCGACCTTAGCATCTGGGCTGGCCCTACCAGAAGCAAATACTTCTGACAGCATCTCTCAAGGTGTCATGGGGACACACAAGCCCAACCCACCTATTATGAAAAACCAATTGAGATGGAGCGGTCACTTGGTATGAATGTCTGATGACCGTCTCCCCAAACAGATCTTTTACTCCCAACTAAGAGAAGGAAAATGAACTAGATGTGTTCCAAGAATCGTTTTAAAGTCATCTTGAAAGCAAATACCAAGAAATGCAAAATCAACATCAAAACTTGGGAGACATCAGTGAAAGACAGAATACACTGGACAACCACTATCAGCAATGGCACTAGTATTTTTTGTTAAGTTTTTATGGGCCATCCTCTAGGCCTTCAAGCAAGAGTGCTTGACCAGCAGAAATCTTTGGTAATCCTCTGGTAAAGAATCCTCAGTATTGTAAGTTCCTTTGTCAATGGTTGCTAGTATACTGTGAAAGAATCAGTGTTTAAGTAGTGAATAAGCCACGCATTATAGCTGTTGATTGGCCAGAGGAATAAACCACATTACCTCGGCTAGTCTATAAATTTAGGTGGCGAATTGTAGCACACCTTATATCACAAATAATAATAATAATGGAGGCATGTGGTCTAATGGTTAAAGTCGAAGGAAATGGACTTGTCGACCGAGTTCAATTCCTGGACAAAGCTGTTTGCATTTCACATATCGCTAATACCCTTGGGAAAGGTATGAATCCAGTTCTCCCTCCAGCTATGGGCAAATAGCAGGGTAGACTGGAGTCTTTAACCTTGGCTAGGTAACCAGTCTAGGAGAAGGAAAACTCTGAATTTAAACCTGTTAAACTCCGCTTAAGAAATTGACCTTGTGTCGCATCCTGCTCGTGTGGAGGGGTTGGTAAATATATATATCACAAATAATCAACACTTTTGAATGCAAATGAACTGTAGAGCTGGAGGAAAAGTGACAAATATTGAAGAAGCAAAGACAGCAGCATTGAGGAACAACACTGCAGCCAAAAGTTTCAGAGCTAAGATCAGCATAATCAGCCATGGACAGGATTGAGACTAGAAGACCATCATCCTCAGCCTTAAGGGACTGCCAATCAATCAGTCAATCATCACATAGGCATTGATATAAGCAAATCTATTAATAATGGAGATTCGCTTCTGGTTTTTGTCTGTAACAAAAACTATGTCACTGCTTATGTCACTATACCCTAAATCGTCATAACATAGAATAAATACACTCAAAATTTGAGCATGCAACATTAGACAGTCCTTATTGTTTTTTAAAACAAGTTTTAATAGATCCATCCCCAGTATCATATATTTATATATAGTTTGTTTTATTTTAATAGATATTCAAAGTTAATAGAACATAGTTTCGATTTCAGATTGTTTTATTTTTTTTACTCCTTTAATAAATTTGATGATTTATGGTTCAAACTCTTCGACATTTAATTTTTAACTTCCACCTCCTCAAGCAATATCTTTCAAAAATTAATTTTTACATCGGCCGGAGGGCGTTTTTTTTATTTTGCTAGTATTTATAATGTAAAAGTAAAAAAGTAAAGTCGACGGGGCGGCCTAAAGTCGGTATCAGCCAGTCAACGAGGGAGTCTATCCCCTTTTTCAATAGCGCTAGACCAAGGAGATTGTTTTAGCATCTGAGGTGGAGCGCCACACCTACCATCAGCTCCTTACTTTACCGCACAGATCCCTGTGCTACTTTATGACAATATATTTATACCCTACATAGTTACATCTGAATTTTATCTTACACAAGTATGATAATCGATGCAAATAAGTCCGTCCTTTTGCCCACTTTCTATTATTCAGTTATGTATTATTTAGTTCATAATAGCCTGTTATGTTAAATTTGGATCTGACAAAATTACTTAATGAAGTTTAATGATTTTGAAAGGTTTAGGTATCCGTGCAACGCTGCCTAATCTTGATTGTTACTTATTGGGGCATAAATCATAACCAATATATCAGTACATTTTTAGTCACATAGAAATGTAATAATCATATATTTATAATTTGCATTCTTGAAGTATTTATTTTTATGGTACAATACCTTTAATAAATTTTGACAAGATGTACATCCATACATATGGGCGCGTATTAATATTGATAATATATTTATAAGCAAAGAGTGCTCAATGTCATAGATAGAGTATGTATATCTAAGTTAAGGTAGCATGGACATGAAATCAAAGGTGCTTGGTAACTGACAGTTTCTCACCTATGTAATTTTCGAACCAAGATTGTGTATATATGTGTGTGTGTCAGTACAGATATAAAATGTCTATGTCAAAATCATTCCAATCTATGTCAGTGAGTTGTTAATAAAACAATTCAAAAACTTGTATACTCCTTTTTGTTTCAAGATTTTACTAATTCCATTCTCATTTTAAACTAATATAAACGTTCATTATATCTATATATATATAAAGGAAAGTTTTTGGTATGTACATGTCAACCTATAACTCAGAAAAGAGGAGTCACTCAGATTCAAAATCTTGCATACAGATTAATACCCTTCTAACTAAGAAACACACCAAATTTGGTTATTGATTTTTACTGATTAAGGGATATAATTAATTAATCAAACAAAAATCAAATGATTTTCAGAAACTATCGTATAGTTGTACCTACTTATAAACCAGCAGCAGGAGCTTGCCAGCTGTCTGTATCAACAGTCATTCAAAATGTCCGCTCTATTTCTACTAATAAGTCAACATTGAATGTGATTGTTTTGTAATTTTGTACAAACTGTTTTTTTTTTTTTTTGAGAACAAAAAAAAAAAATAAATAAATAAAAATAAAATAAAATAAAATATCAACTTTTCAACATAAGTGTATCTTTTTAAATGCAAAAAATAAAAATAAAAACCTTTTTATCAATATTTCTTACGAATACTTTCATATTTCTTAGAATAAGATATATCCATTTTTAATCAGCGAAACTCAACTTTTCTTTAAAGAAACTATTCATAAAATAATGAAATTTGAATTAATATGCAAATATTCTACCTACAAATAAGTTAATGTTTAGTTATTAGCAATTACAAAAACTGAATTTAAAATTGTCTATTTAACACAATGAAACTTGAATGAAGGTTAATATTATCTTAAAATTTTTTTAACCATTCAAAAGGAGAAACATTAATGATTTAAAAAAAAAAAAATTCAGCTTATGGAAATAATGAAGAAATACCTGAAGAAGGCCAGAAGGCACATCGTCCGAAATGTTGTACAGATAACAATGAAAATGAGGACAATATTCTGAATAACGCAGATAATACTAATTGTCAAAAGTCATTTATAACTTTAATATAAAACTTTGTTATCCCCATTCACACACATCTTTTTAAGCTATTACTTACAACTTATATAATCACTATCAGAATTCTTGACTTACAAAGAAATGAGCATTCTGCTAGGAATCCATGTGCATACAATTCAGTTGGCTTCTACTTAATTGACTAGTATGCAAGTTCAACTCTGATTTCATGAAGTAGTATTGATCTACTGATACCATATATATATATATATATATATATATATATATATATATATATAGTGCATTATAATTTCTTTCACTAATAAACTTGAACTTATATCTAGCAGTTTAAATACACCAGTTTAATTTAGGTTAATGAGTGTGTATATTAAAAGAAACCTAGAATATCACAGGGTCTTTCACCTTTATATTCAAAGGTTAAAAAAAAAGATGCAAAAGTTTTTTCATTGATCCGAGAGCAGCAGGTATTAAAAAAAGTAGCAAATGTCAAAAATGATAAATGAACCCAATAATGAACTTTTCCATGGATGAAACAGAACAAAGTGTAGAGTTTATATTTATGGATTAAATCACTGACCCCTTTATGGATTAAATCACTGACCCCTTTATGGATTAAAGCACTGACCCCTTTATGGATTAAATCACTGACCCCTTTATGGATTAAATCACTGACCCCTTTATGGATTAAAGCACTGACCCCTTTATGGATTAAAGCACTGAAATTCGATTTGAAATGAAAAACAATTTTAAAAAAAGAAAAAAAAAAGAATATATTTTGAATGCAAAGTCTGAAAAATTTCAAAGTACCAGAGTATTCATGAAATATCAAAATATATGAAAATTATAAAAGAAATGTTTGGAGGGAAAAAAATGAATAAGAAAAAGTAAAAATATTCAGGAAAATGTTAATAAATATGTATGCACTTTCACATTGGTTTGTCAATTTTTTTTTTTTTTTTTTTTTTAAAAGAAAATAAATACCTTTGTTGATTTAAGAGTAAAATTCTTTCTATGTAGAAAGAAAAATAGGAAAAATACTAAATCTCCCTATTTGAGAAATGTTTTTTTACATTAAAAATAAATGATACCCTTTACAAAATTGGGATATCTCTGTTTGCTTACTTTCATGTTCCACATAGCACTAACACCTTTGGGAAAGGTATGTATTGAAGTCAGTTAGTCTACTGTTGGTTTGAATAACAGCAGTTAGCTAAGTATAACTGAAGCAGTGTCCAAGACAGTTGGTATATATATAGAAATCAAGAATGATCCATTCATGAATTTGGGGGATTTCATTCCTTGAGTTCTGATTGGCTGCTTGATTTGAATGATATTGTGTAGTTTTATAAATACCCTGTCATTCTGCAGTAGACTTTGCGACTATTCGGGTTTGTATTGGGTTACAACCTTTTGTTGCCATGTCTTCCCAATTCGACGGTAATTGGAACTTTGATTATTCTTCAGTATGCATCAAACTATTCTCTCTCTTCAGCTACAGGTAAATAGTAGGACAGACTGGGCTCTTTAACCTTGGTATGGCCACTGGTCTAGGAGAAGGAAAATGCTGAATTCAAACATGCTAAACTCTGCATAAAAATTAGCCTTATGGCAGAGGGGTTGGGTAAATAATACCTTTGTGTTCCACAATACCTATTTCTGTTTTACAATTTAAAATGTTATACTCTTTTACTTTGATAATATTCATACAGGTGTATATATAGTAGGACCATTTATCTTTGGTAGATTAGTTCCACACTCATATGATGGTGAAAGCAGCAACCATAAATACACAGTACATCTAACAATTTTTACCAAAAAATTGGCACCTTATTTATTTCAAAATATTTAAAAATGAAATTTCCCGCATCACTACCCATGACCTTTGGGGACATTATTAATAAAATATCCTCTAGTTACACTTTGATGATAGGAGATACAACACTTCTATCACCAAGAAATATATTGAGGCAAATCAACTGTAAAATTTTAATTATTTTACTCCTTTTGAGAGTTTTTCACACCTGTCCTTAATGGGTTTTTTTTTCACTGAAGTCTGAGTGACAGCAAGTCTCCTAGTGAATTAGACAAAAACATTTCAGTAGTCAACAAACTATTTTTTTTAATCATCAATTTGAGCTTTTCTCCTAAATATCTGATAACTCAAACATTGATGGCTTTGAGGATATTTAAATTGATAGTTTTTCTAATATTTTCAAAATACTATTAACATTAAATACTTATGTCCATTTCTTTTTATTTTATCTATTTTTTTTTTAACTCCTTTGAAATATAGTTTTGCAAAACAGTTTTAGTTTAATTAAAGTTTTGAACTGCTAGGATGAATGATAAGGTCTATCACAAAATGAAACTGATAAGATTTTGAACTGCAAAGGAAAAAAACAGTAAAATGTCAAAACTAATCACAGATATTTACTAAGCTTAGCTTAAATGTGGCACAAGGTTAGAAGTTTGGGGCACCCAGTAAGAATCAAACTCACTAGTAAGTCTCTGCCAGAATCATTTGGTAACCATTATACCTGATCACAGTAAGTACGAAAGTGATACTGGGTGAATACATGACACAATCCAATATACATGTCAGAGTTATTCTACAATGAGTTTGTATGAATTCATATTAACTTTATATGCCCGTACCATTAAAAAGTTTTTAAAAATCACAATCAAACGTTTTATCCTGATTTACTTACTTTAAAAATTAGTATTAATCTTACTATAAGTGACAGCCAGTTAAATATTTTGGAATTTGTAGAAGTTTGATATTTAAAGTATAAGGTTATTTTTTATAAAAAGTGTTGCTTCATTATCACAAGATTTCATTTTGTTCATTGATCACTTTTAGGCAAAATGCCAATTAACTTTGTTCTCAACTAAAGACGTAACAAAGTTAATATAAAAACCTCTATCCTTTCCCAACATCATGATCAATAAGAAGAACCTTCATTGTTTAATAGTCTCCCTCTTTCCCAATACTTCATAATACTGAATATTTAATCACAGGAAATTTAAAAGGAAAATGGGTTATTCATGTTGCCTGTTGAATACAAGATAATGTTTTAGTTACATTGAAAAATTCAACAAACAGGCAATATTGACATTGCCTATTTAAGTCAAAAATGCAGCTGATAATTTAATCTATAAACCAACCTTTCTTTTTCAGCTGGTCTGTTTGTTTTGTTTGTTTGTTTTGTTTTGTGGCATATCAACCTCAGTGGGTCATTTAATGCCGATAAAGTTTTGAAATAAATCAATTCTTAATGGATAATACAATTTTTTTTATGAATACATTTTTCTATTTAACCCATAGATGGGACCCTAACAGGTACTACCACTCCGGGTCAGAGTGGACCAGGGAGCAATGGTGATGAAGGGGTGATCCACATTCCCCAAAACTCCAAAACTGGAACCTCACCATCAGATAGAGTTTAATGTCATTCCCAGGACATGTAGACCCGCAGCCACCGCCTTCTAGCACCCATATGATGAAAAGGGGTTGGGGCTTGTCATAAGGGCAATAGGGTTGGGAAAATCAAATAAGTGCTAGGGCTTGATGTGACCAGCCAATTGATCGGAAGGGGCCTCTCCGACCGCCCGTCTAGCCCAAGATAGGGCCAAAGTGGAGTATTGCATGTCATGAACTGCTCATCCACCTGGGCTCTATCCTTAAGCATCACGGGTCGCCACCCATGGCCAACAGGTGGCCCCATTGGGGGGAGTCTTACCCCTCTGCAGAGGTGCAGTCGGTGCATTCTAACACACCAGCCGACAGGGTGGAAGATAATGTTTTAGTTACATTAAAAAATTCAACAAACAGGCAATATTGACATTGCCTATTTAAGTCAAAAATGCAGCTGATAATTTAATCTATAAACCAACTTTTCTTTTTCAGCTGGTCAATACAGCCACAAAATAGCATCAATAAAAAGGTGTTTAATCATTCATACAAGAAAAACAAGGAATTTATAGAGGGGCAATGGAGCTTAACTTACTGTTTTTAGATGAATCATAAGCTTAATTAAGTTCAAGTGTAAGGAAATAATCCAGTGTGTAGTGACAAGAACAGTGAATATAATTAGAATAGTGCTAATCATTTGTTATGCTTTTGATAAAACAGAAAATTTTATCCACGCTTTACGAATAGGAAATTATCAACTCGTACAGATAATTATCATAATTGTATAACACACATTCATCTATAACATACACCTCTAAATTTGGACTATGAAATTCAGGAAAAAAAAAATCCTCTGAATAATGCACTAACTTTTTAGATTTTGTAGCAGCTAAATTTAAACTGTAGAATAATCATGCTAGTTCCAATTACCGTTGAATTGGTAAAACAAGGCAGCAAGCAACCGTAACTTAATATGAATCTGTTTTGCTACAAATACTACTGCAAAATGCCAGGTTATTTATGAAGCCTCATAACATCATAGAAACCAAGCAGCCAATCAGGACTCTAGAAATGGAATCATCCAAATGCATGAGTGGATTATTCTGGATTCCCATAAGTACCAGTTGTCTTGGCACTGGTTCAGTTGTGCTTAGCTTGTTGCTCAAACCAACAGTATGCTAACTCACTTCAACATAAACTAAATTTAGCATTTACTCATATTTTTATTAGCAATAAACATTCACAGCCAAAAACATTGAAATTCCAGTTTTGAGGCATATTTTCTGCAGTAAAATGCTTATAAGTTTACAGGAAGACATTGAATTACACTCAAATTTATCATTGAATGGATCATAAATAGATCTTTAATTTGATGTAATAATTATAAAATAACTTCTAGATTATTATTTAATGATTAAATTTTTTTTTTGATGCAGCTCGTACCAATGGGCTATTCAAAAATCCAACTTTTATTTTAAAGAAATAAAAAGATTTTTCTGCTATGCTTTTTTATTGATTTAACTTATATAGTTTATATTATAATTCATACTATCTATATAGTTTATATTATAATTCATACTATCTTATATAGTTTATATTATAATTCATACTATCTTATATAGTTTATATTATAATTCATACTTCTATCTTATATAGTTTATATTATATTCATACTATCTTATATAGTTTATAATTCATACTATCTTATATAGTTTATATTATAATTCATACTATCTTATATAGTTTATATTATAATTCATACTATCTTATATAGTTTATATTATAATTCATACTTATATAGTTTATATTATAATTCCTTATATAGTTTATATTATAATTCATACTATACTATCTTATATAGTTTATATTAGGTCTTAAAACACATAATTTACACAGTATTTAGAGCAAACACATGAACATGTTCACACGAAAATACAACATGCTTGTGGCTGAAATAAGCTCACAAAATCATAAACACATTCCAGTGGATATTTCTCTGTAATGGCATAAAACACATTAGATATAACTTACTTTCACTCGTCCTGTCCTGAATAGGGTGAGGCATATGGCCGGAAAAAAAGTTAATTGTATAGGTCTTGTGTATAATATGAAAAATAGTTTATCTTGTACACAAATAATTACAGTATAAAGTATACACAAGCTAAATTCTATAATCCATTATATGATTTGGCTGTCCTAAATACTTCCATACTTTAATGGATAACCTCCTTTTATTTTTCCTTGTATATCTATTAAATGTTAACAATGCACAGAGCTTACTCTGAAGGCTCTTATGTTGATCATCATGTTGGGGAAAGGGTAGAGGGTTTTTATTAAAAAAAACTTCTTAGAGTAGTATATTATTTAACAACCCCTCCGCATGAGCAGGATGTGACACAAAGTCAATTTCTTAAGCGGAGTTCAACAGGTTTGAATTCAGAGTTTTCCTTCTCCTAGACCGGTTACCTAACCAAGGTTAAAGAGTCCAGTCTGCCCTACTATTTATCCATAGCTGGAGGGAGAGTAGGATTCATACCTTTCCAAAAGTATTAGAGCTAAGTGAAATGCAATTACCACATCCAGGATTTGTAGTATATATTACATCAACACATAAATTACACTTAGGATATTCATACTATAAAGTCAGTTTCCATTCTAATTTTCCATTAGAATTTATTACTGTATATTAAAAAAAAAAAAATTTTTTTTAAAGCGTTAATTTATGAGGAAGTGCGTCCCGGTCTCCTGCCTCAGAAATTGCTACCCGGTGACTATTAAAATAAACGTCCCCAGCTATGTCATCTCAGATTTTCTTTTATTCATGTTTGTTTAATGTCTTGTTTTTAGTTTAAATAAACAAGAATTACGACAAAAATCTATCTATATTATTTTGTTTATCTATCTATCTCAGTCTATTCCAAACTATATATCGATCTTCATATCTAAACAAGAATTACAACAAATTACGATAAATAAACAAGAATTACGACAAATTTCTATAATGAACAAGAATTACGACAAATTTCTATAAATGAACAAGAATTACGACAAATAAATAAGAATTATGGCAAATACATTTAACGCCCTAAGTTGGTTGTTTTCTTTCAAGTAACACCGACATAGCTGGGGATGTCATTTTAATAGTCACCGGATAGCAATTTCGGAGGCAGGAGACCTGGACGCACTTCCACATATATTACCAAAAAAACACCCCACCCACCCCCAGAAATTCCATGTCACTTTTTTTTTTTTTTTAAATATGCTAAAAGATATTTCATCTAAGAAGATACAGTTAACTTATAGGGAATAAATTATTTCTCAAACTACATGATGAAAAGAATCAGTAATTCACTCAGCTGTGATCTTTAGTTAATCATATTTTGTGAATGATCTTAACTCATTTATCTGGCCAACAAATTCTGACTGGGCTGGAGCGAGGCCTATGCTGGAGGCTTAAACTTTCATTCTTAGGACAGGAAAGCTATATTAAGGACAGGTGTTGACAGCAACAATCTTACAGCAGTTAGCTGATAAAGTTGTCTGCTAAAGCAACTAAATAAATATGGTGCTATAAGCTTTCTCACTTATCTTCATTCCCGCCACACCCACTATCGATACAGCTGTCGACACTTCACAAATACAGAGAAGTCTTTCAACAAAATTGGGAGATTTGTAACCTGCCAAATAAAGTTGGCATAGAGCAATAATAATAATAATAATAATAATAATAATAATAATAATAATAAACATCAGTAGAAAATTTTTCTCAAAAAAAGATTTATTTTGATTAAACAATTTTTCTAGCAATACTTCCTGGTCCTGTAACCTGGTTTAGTCGTTAGGTAGCTTGTTTTGGGCAGGAATAGCCTAGTGGAGCCCATATTTCTCCATGTCTACAATTAGTTTGACTTCAGTTTTCATTCTCCAGTTGTCCAAGGTTAAAGAGCCCAGTCTGCCCTACTATTTACCCATAGCTGGAGGGAGAATAGTTAGATTCATACCTTTTCCAAGGGTATCAGTGCTATGTGAAATGTAATTAGCCGCATTCACTTCCTATGACAATAACTGTTACACCACAAGCATCTTTATTTTCCTAATCCATAATGTCAAAAAAATGATAGGTAATATGATATTATATTTGATTAACACTTATTGCTGGAAAGTGTAAAATATTTTAAAAGAATTATTCAATTTGTACATTTGTTCAAACATCTGAAGCAAAAGACAATATAAAAGCCTTGTTAGTCTAAATAACAATATCTTCACATGCAAATAGAATTTGTCTTTAGTAGATGCTTATGATAAAAGAAATAACACTCTTCTAATACAAGCAAAATTAATGAGCTTTCTTGAATGTATATTCCTGGCACAGCAGAATTTCATAATCTCAAAATTTACTATTATATTTTGTACAGTTATAATTAATAA
>CM042157.1:90255986-90325986 GCA_023376005.1 Doryteuthis pealeii | reverse complement strand
GACATATGAATATAGAGCCTCCATCAGAAAAAGCATATGAATACCAGAAATAGAGCCTCGCCATCAGAAAAACGGCATATGAATAACAGAATAAGCCTCGCATCAGAAAAACGGCATATGAATACCATAACTAGACATCAGAATAGAGCCTCGCCATCAGAAAAACGGCATATGAATACAGAACTAGAGCCTCGCCATCAGAAAAAGAATCGAATACCAGAACTAGAGCCTCGCCATTAGAGCCTCGCCATCAGAAAAACGGCATATGAATACCAGAATAGAGCCTCGCCATCAGAAAAACGCATATGAATACAGAATAGAGCCTCGCCATCAGAAAAACATCACAGTGAATACCAGAAATAGAGCCTCGCATCAGAAAACGAATAAAATAGAGCGCCATCAGAAAATGGCACAGTGAATACCAGAAATAGAGCCTCGCCATCAGAAAACATCTGCGAATACCAGAATAGAGCCTCGCCATCAGAAACGGCATATGAATACCAGAACTAGAGCCTCGCCATCAGAAAAACGCATATGAATAACAGAAGAGCCTCGCCATCAGAAAAACAGCATGTGAATACCAGAATAGAGCCTCGCCATCAGAATACCAGAATAGAGCCTCGCCATCAGTCAGAGCGGCACATCAGAATAGAATCACCAGAAATAGAATTACCAGAAATCGCCATCAGAAACGGCACAGTGAATACCAGATACGGCACAGTGAATACCATAAATAGAGGCACCATCAAATGCAATTTAATGTCTTTTCGGGTGGTCTTACCCCTAAGCAGGAATGGAGATACAATTGACGTATTCTTAACAAGGTGATATTTCAATTTGAGTAACTCTTGGAAAGTTATAGCTATTGTATATTATACCTATTAAAGCACGGATTTATCAAATATACACCAATTTATGAAATCAAAAATACTGAACATTTAATTAAATGAAACGAAATGTTTCTTCAACTGCATATCCTGCCTTGGTAAAGATAATTTAGATGGAATTAACCATGAAATTGACTGTGTACAGAGAATGTGTTAGGTATATCATAACACACCTTTAATTAGTCATAAATGTATGATGACTTAACATCAGGTTATGTAAATGCACCAAATAATATTATTTGCATTTCTCTTTAGACATATTGGTAGAAAATTAACATAACAGTTTCCAGTCTTGATTGGGCCATCAGCTGAAGTTGGAAAAATATGAAGACCTACGTGAACAATGCGTCAGAAACGGATGGATAACAGATGTATTTCCCATTGAAGTCGGATGTCGGGGATTTATTACCAACTCAACCTCGGCATTTTTGTCTAAACTTGGACTTTCTCCACCAGACAAGAGGAAATACTTAAAGATTCAGGAGAAAGCTCTAACCGCATCAGCATGGATATGGCAGTCCTATATTGTGACATCAAACCGACAAAGCCTGGTGGTATCGTGAATACTGCTGGGGCGCTCTGGGTTAGTGGTAATGATGCTTTGGCCCCAAACCATGCCTGAACCCAGATTCATCATCTGATGAAGGCTTTGTTGGTTGCAATGCTACTGTGTAAATAGCAGTCATTGTATGAAGATTATAGGAAATGAAAATGCACACCATGTGATGTCACAAGAACAAAAATATTAAAAGCTCAGGTGACATTACACTGGGTGTGGCAGAAATACCTCCACATACCTGTCATCTCTGTGATGATGAAAGTGAATTTAAGCAAGTGGTAATTTTTCAGTTACAATCATAGCTGGGACTGGCCATGTTTTTAAAGGTCAACAAAAAGATCAAGAGTAATGTCTAGCAGTTTTTCTGCCACTTTTTAGTGAAAAGCATTCTTTAATTCTTGCAGGTGGCTTTCATTCTGATGCCATTTGGTATTTGTAACAGTATCAGTTTTCTATCTGGAATAGCATTAACATGAAATGAGTATGAAAGCTCTGTGTAGCAATTACAGATTTACCACCATTAAAAAAAACTTTTCAACCCATAACAGTATCAGTTTCTATCTGGAATAGCATCATTCCAACATAACATGAAATGAGTATGAAAAGCTCTGTGTAGCAATTACAGATTTACCACCATTAAAAAAAACTTTTCAACCCATAACAGTATCAGTTTTCTATCTGGAATAGCATCATTCCAAAATAACATGAAATGAGTATGAAAGCTGTGTAGCAATTACAGATTTACCACCATTAAAAAAAAACTTTTCAACAGCAAATGCATGTGTGCACCAGTCCAAGCCACAAGTCATAACTCATTGTGTCCAAAAAACAAATGGTAAGACATTAGATCGATGGAGCTAATATATCACGTGCATGACACAAGTGACAGTTGAAAATCTAGGAGCTATTTCTGTTGCACCCTGTATGAATATAAATATAAGTGTGTGTCTACCTTTTTTTGTATATATTATTTACCAACCCTCCGCACGAGCAGGATGTGACACAAGGTCAATTTCTTAAGCGGAGTTCAACAGGTTTGAATTCAGAGTTTTCCTTCTCCTAGACCGATTGCCTAACCAAGGTTAAAGAGCCCAGTCTGCCCTACTATTTATCCATAGCTGAAGGGAGAGTAGGATTCATACCTTTCCCAAATGTATTAGCGCTAAGTAAATGCAATTACCACATCCAGTATTTGAACTTTTGTATATAAGGTTAGGAGACAGAAGAGAAAATACAATGGAAACCGTAAAAATTTTATTGAGTATTCTAATTCAGATATTTTTTCACTATTCAAGTAAAAGTTGGTTTGGTTTGTTTTATGGCATATCAACCTCAGTGGGTCATTTAATGCCGATAAAGTTTTGAAATAAATCAATTCTTAATGGATAATACAATTTTTTTTATAAATACATTTTTCTATTTAACCCATAGATGGAACCCTAACAGGTACTACCACTCCGGGTCAGGGTGGACCAGGGAGCAATGGTGATGAAGGGGTGCTCCACATTCCCCAAACCTCCAAAACTGGAACCTCACCATCAGATAGAGTTTAACGTCATTCCCAGGACATGTAGACCCGCAGCCACCGCCTTCTAGCACCCATATGATAAAAAGGGGTTGGGGCTTGCCATAAGGGCAACAGGGTTGGGAAAATCATATAGGTGCTAGGGCTTGACGTGGCTAGCCGATTGATCGGAGGGGGCCTCTCCGACGCCCGTCTAGCCAAGATAGGGCCAAAGTGGAGTATTGCATGTCATGAACTGCTCATCCACCTGGGTTCTATCCTTAAGCATCATGGGTCGCCACCCACGGCCAACAGGTGGCCTCATTGGGGAGTCTTACTCTGCAGAGGTGCAGTCGGTAAATTCTAACGCCCCAGCTGACAGGGCGGAAGTAAAAGTTGATAGAGATAAAACAATTGAATTAGTACAATTACTATTATTATGAAGAGTATATTTCTTACAATTCTTTTATTATAATAATTTTTTCTAAAATGTTAATACTTATAACAGGTTTCTGACAAAAAGAATTTTTATTTATATGACTAAGTATTAACATAGAAACTAGTTCCGCTAGATGAAACACTTAAGCAGTCCCTCTTAAGTTATATTTTTAACAAGTACAAATTACAGAATAGTTTACAAAAAGAATAACTCCACTGTTTTTATTAGGACAATATTATTATAGCATTATATTTATTATTATTCTTTTTTTTCTTTTTTTTTTTAAAAAAAAAAAAAAAACTTCAATGATATTATTGCTTGCTTAGAGTATTTTTTATTTTGCAATTTTTCAAACATATCTTTCTGCAGAAAGAAATTTGCACATTGTTGGATTTTAATAATCTCCTCCCTCAAATTATCCTGAATAAGTGAATGTTGACTTACTTAGTAGGGCGAGTCAAAAGTTTTGCAATATTGTGGTATTGTTTGCAGCACATATATCATGAGACTGAAGCAAGTTCAAGCCCTGGTAGGTAACCACTATGGTTGGTAGTATCATGGTAGTTAGTGCACTGACACATTGTGCATTGCTTAACTTCATGAGTGATTTGAAAGCAGCACAGATGAACGAGCAATGTAGTCTAATTCAGACGTTTGAACTGGGCCATAATACTGCAGAAGTAACCAAAACCTACTGTTATGCAAACGTTAAGTGAATAATTGATCATAGTACAGTAAACAGATGCTTAAAAAAAATTCACCTATGTTGCAAGAACTTTGACAATCAGGCATGGTTAGGTAGGCCTAAAATCGTGTATTCCAAGGTTATACTCCAAGTCATAAAGGCGGATCTGGCAAGTAGCACTCTGAGAGTATCATGCGTGCTCAGTATATTTCAGTCTAGAGTGATTTGTCACCTTTATGACCTTGGCAATAGCATTCAGAACTGCTAAATTGTACCACACGTTACTAAAATTTTGCAAAACTTTTGACTCACTTTAGTATTATCACTGCTAACAGTATATTCCTATCACTTTATTTACCACATAGTGTATAAAATGTAGTATTAGATTAGAACATAAGACATGATACTGATTAGCTTATCAAATGTGATACAAGATCACCTACAAGACAATGATAGATCGGTATGAGGTCACTAATCAGTAGAACTAATTATAAATGAAGTACAAGTCAACTGATCAACCATTGATAACAGCAAAATTGTGACTAAATCATTAGTGTAATAGATATATATTAGCTGGATATAGACACTATGAATGTTATAAGTGACAATGACACAGTAGCTAATATAAGAAAATTTTTGAGAAAGAAAATTTTGGTTAAAACAAATACAAGATTTTGCACAAGATTGCAAGTATAGGGGACACAAGTAAAATGTGCAAGTATAGGGCATCCCACAAGTAAAAATCCCACAAGTAAAATGTGACACAAGAGCAAGGACATCCCACAAGTAAAATGTGACACAAGATTGCAAGTATAGGACATCCCACAAGTAAAATGTGACACAAGATTGCAAGTATAGGGACAAGTATGTTCCCACAAGTAAAATGTGACACAAGATTGCAAGTATAGGACATCCCACAAGTAAAATGTGACACAAGATTGCAAGTATAGGACATCCCACAAGTAAAATGTGACACAAGATTGCCCACAAGTAAAATGTGACACAAGATTGCAAGTATAGGACATCCCACAAGTAAAATATGACACAAGGTTGCAAGTATAGGGCATCCCACAAGGATCAAACTCATTATTCAGTAGTAATAGATCTACATGACTAGCTTGCTAAACATTAAATGATGGAACACTTTGGAAAAGGTATTGTAGAATACTGTTAATTGTTATTCTGTGTTACTTTCACCCTTAGCCAGGATTGAACCTGCAGTCTGGAAATGACTGTTACAGATTGTTAACTATTAGACAGCGGAACAGTCAAACACCTCCTCTTCCTGGCAGTAGTGGCAGTAATTATTTAAGCTGTTATAGTGGGTTCATTGGAACTAGTAACTGCATGGTTAGGCTTGGCCAGTCACATTGCTCAAACCAATTGTTGACTGTCTGACTTACTTCAATAGGTATAAATCCAACTATTCTCCTCCAGGATTTATACTTGGACTCTTTAACGTTGGTATGACAACCTGTCCAGAAGGAAAACTCCACTTAAAATATGATCTTGTGTTGCATCCTGCTTCGTGGTGGAGGGGTTGAATAAATACCTACATTACTAACATTCTCAGTATATGTAACTGTAACACAACAGCAGATCA
Organism: Doryteuthis pealeii; assembly: GCA_023376005.1. Lineage (NCBI taxonomy): Eukaryota > Metazoa > Mollusca > Cephalopoda > Myopsida > Loliginidae > Doryteuthis > Doryteuthis pealeii. Next base: position 90,320,309 of record CM042157.1, on the reverse strand, counting down.
TAGTAAAGATTTTAAAATACATTTAAAATGTTTTTAGTGAATAAAACCATTTCCAGTCCAATAAGCAACTGACTGATAATTTTGTGTAATCTACATTCACATAATATCTTTTTTAATAATCCAAATTCTCAATAATTATGAAATGCTAATAATAACTATAACTATGAAATACTAATTAAAATCCTTCACACTTTCCTAAATAGAAGCATCAGGAACAAGTTGTCTAGTTTTATATGATAAAATTAAAGTTATTTTACTATTTTGTTATATTCTTGATATAAGTGCCTTTCAGCCTTTGTTTGTGTAAGGTTAGAAGATTAAAGAGAAAATACAATGGAAGTCATAAAACTTATTGAGCAGAAATATAAATGAAAGCATAAAGGAATTTTAATTGTTATTTTAGATCAACTGATATTTTAGACTGATACTATAAATATCATGCATTACTAGTCTCAAATATTAATAAGGTCATTATGATAAAATAAAAAAAGCAAGATTCTCTTTGACATAGAAATGCAAAAATTAAGTATGATAATAGCTAAAACTATGAAATGCTAATTAAAATCCTTATTCTTTCCTAAATAGAAGTTATCTAGTCTTATATTATTAAATTAAAGTTATTTTACTATCTTGTTATATTCTAGATATATTCGTCAAGATGGGATAAAAATTGTTGAATTTCTGTTGAAACAAAGATTTCTAAGTAAAACATTTTTGGTTTCATTACTGTATGTAGTTGTATCAACCGATGAAACATTATGACTCCAAACTTTCTCAGGTTTCTACCAGGGTCAGTAATTTTCTGGGAATTTTAAATCAAACCCTTTATTTAATCCATAGGGGTAGATTGTAACATCCATACTTAGAGGATATTTCATATCAGTTAATTCTTCCTACTTAATTTGTCCTTGAGATTTGTCTGTCTCTTACATTGAGTATATATGACTTTTCATGCATTGCCTGACCCAAGAATAGAACTCACAACCACTAGGTAACTAGATATGCCTATATATATACAACATCATTGCATCATTTTTTTTTCTTTGGCTTGGAAATTGTTTTTATAACATAAGTTTTATTGTGTAACTTGCTCATTTATTGTAGAATCAATGTTTACATTATTTTAACTGGTTCACACTGGCTGTTTACTTTTGAAGGAGTTAATCATAAATTAAAGACTAGTATTATCTGTGTTATTCGGACTATTGTCCCCATCTTCATTGTTATTTGTACAATGTTTCGGCCGATATACCCTCCAGCCTTCTTCGGGTATTTCTTGTCGGACTCAGGAACCTTCTTACATTAGGTTTATAAGTTCCCAAAATTCACACTCAATTGTCCAATTTGACACATGGCCAAGTAGATAAGGCAGTTAGGTTAAAACAGTTCTAAATGACAGTTATCTCTGGTACCAGAGTTCAATCCTGAGTGAAAGCAGTTAGAAAAATAATTAATTAACACAACTCCTACCCCAGCTATGGTTAGCGGAATGAGAACAGGATACCCCCGTGGACTAAATAAAGGGTTAGGTTCAAAGTTCCGTGATGGCTCCCGAGTTCGAAAAGAAAGTTCCCGAGTTCGAAAAGAAGGTTCCCGAGTCCGAAAAGAAGGTTCCCGAGTCCGACAAGAAATACCTGAAGAAGGCCGGAGGGTATATTGGCCGAAACATTGTACAAATAACAATGAAGATGGGGACAATAGTCCGAATAACACAGATAATACTAATCTTCAAACATTCAGAGAAATAGTAAATTAAAGACTGTTTTAATACATCAAAAAGAAGAATAAAAAAATCAACTTATAAAAATATTATAAACATTTATTCTGTCAAAAAAAATCAGAAGTTTATTCAGTAAAATCATTAATTAAGAATTACTAGAAATAAGAGAAATTATATAAATTTAAGAAATATAAATATCGTTTTTAAAAATTACTATCAACTGAAATTGATTTTCTTCCGTATCTTATTGAGCAGATTCACAAAATTTTCAAAAAGTGATGAGAACCAGAAATTTTTTCAGAGGTTAATATAATTATTAATTGGGTTTTTTTGTTGTTTTTTTTACACTAACAACTGAGCCATACAGCAATTAAACATCCAATTTTTTTTTTAATGAAAAAATAAATTAAGCTCTGTAGCAAACAAGACCAAATTGTCGCAATTACAAAACGCTGGATGAAAATAATAGTGTAAGATACAGAAATAGTTCATAGCCAAATTATAAGAATTGACATTAAATTTACAAAGTAATCTTAAAGGAAAAATCAATAAAATGATTGGGACACACAAACATTGATGTTTTGTAGGAAAGAAGAATTAGTAAAAGATAAAAAAGTGAATTGTACAGTTTACAAATAACTAGCTTTTGTTTCTTTAGAATTAGTTTATATAAAATTACTGAAAAGATGAAAAATATATGTAAGGTGATAGTGAGTACTTAGAGATATAAAGAGAGAAAATTATATTTCTAATTGAAATCAAAACCTTTTCAAAATATTTTCTATTTTTGAATAGTAGAATGATCTACTCTATCTAATCTTGCTAAGTATATGTATACACACATACAATACATACACACTCACACATATATATATATACATCCTTGAGAAAGGTAGTGTAAGATTCCAAGTGATAATACTTGAAGATAAAACCCCGACAAAGGTTGATAGACAAAACATTTTATATACAGCACAGAATAAACAGGGTACATAGAGGTGTACATGAACATACATAAGTAATACAAAGTTACATGTAAAAAGATAAACATAAAAGCAACAGACATGAGACTAGGAATAGTCCATGCTGTATGAATCACTTACAGTAATGTAAGGGGGGGGGGCCAACAAGAGGGGGGTAGACTAGAGTCTAACCCATAGTGTCTCGTAGGTTGAGCAGTGGCAAAGAGAGAGCGAGAAGTTCAAATCAGCCACTTAAATACACCCGAGGCCCCTAGCGGGAACCAGCGAAACTAAACAGGCAGACAACTCTCCAGGCAAATACGAAAATAACGCCACAGTAGGTATCTAACTATTCTCCCTCTAGCTATGGGTAAATAGTAGGGCAGACTGGGCTTTTTAAACTTGGTATGGCAGTCAATCTAGAAGGAAAAGTCTGAATTCAAATCTGTTAAACTCTGCTTTAAAATTGACCTTATGCCGCACCCTGCTGATGGTGGAGATGTTGGGTAAATACATACTTCAAATGAATGAATAGGGTAGATAATTCATGACAGATAATTTTACAAAAATAAAATATCACAGTTTGCCAGTCAGATCCTTGTTTTCTTTGTTATTTGTATTGAGTTAAAATCATACATGTATGACTGACAGAAATGTCCATCATTCACAGTTGAGCTAGAGTTTTAAATTACCATTTTGAACTCTTGTTCTTCTCAACTGTTAGTCATCTTTTCTCAATGCCATTTTGTTATTGCAGTCCCCACATTGTTCTATCTCTCTTCTTTGCTGTTCAATGTTATTTGCTGGGATGAAGAAGAGGACTTCTTTTCTTGTGTGCAAACTTACATTATTAATCATAGATGTCTCTTTTCAACACACATTACCAATTCCATACACAAGCAAAGAATTAGCCAGACCACAGATGGAAATGATCGACCATTCGCTTCAGCAATTCTGGACTAATTTAAAGTTGCAGTCTAACTTCTTGGATTTTAGTCACCTGACTAACTCTTCCAATGAAAGCCAAGCTGTCACCTGACCTTAAACTGCCAATTACACTGAGTTGACATTAACAGTTTCCGGTTTGGGAAAACTGTTTAATTATTTAAAAATTATCTACGCTCTGCAAAATGCAAAAAAAAATGTAAAATTCATAAAAACATCAACAAAGTAAAAGGGAAGAAATCAAATTTAAATATAAGAGACAAATACAACATTTTAATGATATTCTTGAAATTGTGCGGAGTTTTTAATATTCAAATATATAAAAAGTTTGTTGTTTTTTTTAAATATTTTAGCAATTCAAAAAAGGAAAAAATAGTTATAAAACTTACATACAGAAACAGAAAGTTTTCATTCTTATGGTAATTTATGAGGAAGTGCGTCCCAGTCCCCTGCGTCCGAAATTGCTGCCTGGTGAATTTTAAGATAATGACCCCAACCTTCGGCACCACAGCGGTGTTACTTGAAAGAAAACAACCAACTTAGGGCGATAAATGTATTGGTTGTTTTCTTTCAAGTAACACCACTATGGCACCGAAGGTTGGGGTCGTTATTTTAAAATTCACCGGGCAGCAATTTCGGAGGCAGGGGACTGGGACGCACGTTCTCATAAATTACCATTCTTATTAACAACTTTAATTTTACAGTATCTTCTGATTAATTCATAACAGAGTTGTATGAGGGGGGAGGGTGAAAAGTTCTTGGAATGAACAAGGAAAGAATGACTCCAATCCATGAAAGATACATGGTACTTCAAATATTTATCCAAAAGTTCAACTCATTTGGCACACAATTTCTCAAGTTTTTTAATCTAACCTACTCCCCTACAAAAAAAAAAAAAAAAAAAGAAAAAGAAAAAAGCTAATTCCCTTTTTGTTTATGCAGAAAACTTTTCACTATCTCCTCATAATTATAGCTGGAATCTATTTGTATATATACAATATCAGTTTTCTAATAAACCTTCAATAATAGTTTCATATTTAAAGAGATTTCTCTACATTATTAAATTACTCAGAAAAAAATTTTTTTCAACTACTTTAAATTGAACAAAAAAAAAAAAAAAATCAAATAAAAACATTGAAATTTAATTTCTATGGTAGATGTTTATATTTTTACCATGTAGATCTCACAGATTCTGACAGACAAAATTAAACAAGAGAAACAAAGAGCCTTTACTTTGGTTTACGTCTACTTTTCTTTCTCCTTGGAAACTTGAGTTTTACTTTCATTTTTTTTTTTTTTTTTTTTCATGGGGCTGCAGAACAGCTTTATAATATGAAACAAGTCCCCATTTATTTAAGAGACAGAAAATAAACAAAGAATGTACCTTCATTTTTTCTAGTCTTCCTCCTCCGAGTTAAAAGTGTGGTTCATATTTGTGATGATGGCTGCACAATTTTCTTACTTGGAACATAACAAGCAACTGTTAAAATTATTGTTCCCAGGCTCCAAAAGGAAAACACAACCAAGCCTGCTATGTTATTGCAAGATGAGGAGTATAGCATTTCATAGAGAGAAGTCCTAGACTGTATACTCTTACTAAAGTTTACACCATTTTGTTTAGCAATATCTGGTCTTCATCAAACAGAAAACACATGGATTTAATTCATACACACACACACATTATTATTCTTCAAGTTTCCTTTCTTATAAAAAGGCCAGGATACAAAATTAAAAAAAAAATATTTGTTATATTTCCTCTACAACATAAATATTTATAAGTTATAAATATTTTTGTCGGAATTTCTGAGAGAATGTTTTGTTACTAATAATAATAATATATATATATATATATATATATATATATATATATATATATATATAGATAGATAGATAGATAGATAGATAGATAATAGAGATGTATATACATAGAATATCTCATCAAAGATGTAGATGCTATTCTAAAAGAATCTTTGAAAACATCATCTCAGAAATATAAGGAATCATCATAATGATACAATTGTTTCGAAAAAAATGAAAGTATTCATTTTGCTAGTATATTTTTTTAAAGTTATGTTATGACAATAAGTGGGAGGATGGAAAAAAATTTTTGAGAGAGAGAGAGAAGAGAAAGAGTGTTAAAAAGTTGACACAATTCAGAATCTTAACTATTTGTAATGAACACCAACTTTTAAAAGAAAAGAAAAAAAGAAGAGATATAAATAACTGTAAAAGGCAGATAAAATACAGATGATATAAGAAAAAAAGAGAAAATTCAGGATATTTGCTATTTTTACAGTATTGATTACTTAAAAACTTTTTTTTTTAAATAAAAATAAATAAAAATAACAATTCTGGTTTGGTTTGTTTTACGCCATATCAACCTCAGTGGGTCATTTAATGCTGACAAAGTTGTGAAATAAATTCATTCTTAATGGATAATCAAATGTTGTTTATAAACTCATGTTTTTCTATTTAACCCATAGATGGGACCCTAACAGGTACTACCACTCTGGGTCAGAGTGGACCAGGGAGCAATGGTGATGAAGGGGTGCTCCACATTCCCCAAACCTCCAAAACTGGAACCTTACCATCAGATAGAGTTTAACATTATTCCCAAGACATGTATACCCTCAGCCACCACCTTCTAGCACCCATATGATAAAAAAGGGGTTGGGGCTTGCCATAAGGGCAATAGGGTTGGGGCAGTCATATAGATGCTAGAGCTTGACGTTACCAGCCGATTGATCGGAGTGTGCCTCTCTGTCTAATCCATGCATGTCATGGACTGCTCAAATCCTTAAGCATCCATGGCACAGGTGGCTCCATTGAGGGAGCTGCAGAGGTGCAGTCGGTGCATTCTAATGCCCCAGCCGACAGGGCGCATAGATAGGCAGGGACACACATTCCCCAACCTGGAACCTCACCATCAGAGAGTTTAACATCATTCCCAGGACATGAAGACCCCCAGCCACCACCTTCTAGCACCCATATGATCAAAAAGGGTTGCGGCTTGCCATAAGGGCAATAGCATTGGTGCAATCATATAGGTGCTAAGGCTTGACGTGACCAGCCAATTATAACAATTCTAACAGATTTTTAAAAATATCCATGTCATGATTTTTGAATTTATGTTTACTTCAAAATTATTCTTTTTATAAAATATAAAAAACTACTTAAGCTAGACGAGTGCAAGTAAATCTTAGTAAATGAGCCATTTACCAAAACTTTTCTCATTACTCAATGATACCTGCATCGGAAAAATAAAGTATAAAATTGTTTGGTTTAGGGTTATCCTTACTGCACTTCTAACCTGGATTAATAAGGCAACTGATAGATAATTGGAATTAAAAATTAATAGAAAAAAATCAAATGAGACTATTTTATATGGTTTTCATACATGCTTAATATTTAAATTTATTATTATATGAACTTATAAAAAAATTATTCACTTTTCTTATTATCATTATTATTACTGTTGTAGAATAGTGTTTCCTTCCATTTTTTGTCTCCTTAAAATGTACCAGCTTCACTACAAACTCAGCTACATATATCTTTTTCTTTGTTAAACTAAAAATTAATGTAAATCAAAAATCATTTAAAAATCTAATCACCATAATAAGGTAAATAATAGAACATTTAAGTGAAAGGAGTAGATAAATATAAACCAAATATGATTTAAGTCTGTATTGAGGTAAACTTTTAAATACATGTGGAAAACATAATCTCCTACAAAGAGGGTGTGCCTTTCCAACAATACATTTATTTTTAAATTTATGAAATCCTGCCAAAAATATTTATTTTATAAGGCAAAAGAATTTGAAATTTTATAATTTGAAGGGGTTTTATAAAAATCAGTGGAAAAGTACATAGGATTATCAAGATATTAACATGGAATATGACCAAATAAGGTTTATTTTTCAACATAATCCCCCTTGCGGAACACACACTTCTTCCATCGGTGTTGCAGTACTTGGATCACATTGGTCAAAAATCATCGATAACCATCCTCATATATGCATGAATAAAAAATTATCTCGTAGGTGTGTGGTGATTGGTTGAATGCTGTATTTGAGTAAACGACAGAAGGAGAAACACTCTTTGAGTAGGGATCAAGCTAGTAATATTGTTGCAAATGGAACTAGGACATGACTGGATAGACAAAAATGTGTACCCACTAAATGAAAAAGCAGTTGCTACTAGAGTGAAAGATGATTATGAACAGTTTAATGCTTTAAAAAAAAAAAAGAAAAGAAGCTTAAAACTGCAGTACTGTATGCAAAAGCATCAGAATTCAATGTCGCTCTTACTTAACATGCTTATGATATTCATTGTAAAGATCCATCCAATCAAATACCCAATGGAAGAAGACTGTTGTCAAGATGACACTTGATGATAGGGTGTTTATGAGGAGCTAACAAAGCAGTTTGCACCAACACAGTTCCTAAAGATTGGATAAGGATAAAGAAGAGAAAAGGGGAGTCAAGAATGTTCTGCAAAGAAGAAATATCTTGCAACAGAGGAAAAGAAAAAAAAGAGCAGTAAGAAGTAGATTAATTAATGATGAAAGATTCTTTGGTATCTGTTTTTAATGAAAACTGAAATTATATGTAATTTCTAGGACAGTGAGCAACCCACATAAAAAAAGAACTATTTATGGATAGAAAACTTTGTTATCACAGGTTAGCAAAAATGATACCGCCACCACCAGTTTTTCTCTAGCGTTCCCAGATGTGAAGATTAAGAATGGACAAAGGCCATTCAAATGAGCCTGTAATTGGTTGTTTGGTCCAGTGTTTGTCAAAATTCAGTTTTCATCTTGTCTGCGAATAATTGGAATGGTCTCTCTCAACCTTCGCTGTGTACCGGATCAATGAAGCAGACAGTTGTCCTCAATCCTGGTGCCTGAATTCACAGCTTCCATCATCCTGGTCTTCATGCCATGATTAAGACCTACCACCAGCCACACAAAAGTTTAACACCAAGCCTACATCCAGGACATCTCGCAAATAGCAGTCAGACACACCAGGCAACGCTGATGCTTCAAATAAGGTGAATGTCTATCAAGTTTGGTTAGTTGCTTGTTTGGTTTACAGAATTTCAAACTCTTGTTTTATTTTTTAGTAAACCATTAATAGCTTAAAAGTGTATAAAGAAAAAATACCTAAGTCTTCTTCCCGCCCCAATTATGTTTCTATGTATTAATTGACCCTGTGAAATATTCAAAATTAAAGCAGGCATATATATTTGCCAATGTAGCCAATATGATATTTGGTTAACGGTGGATATGCATTCATGATGACATAAATGTGGGAAGTGATCAGATTACAAACTGTGTAGCAGTGACAACAGTGATGAAGAATTTGAAATCTGTGGCAATGATATTCATAAAGATTGATGTAATATGCTCCCCCGTTGTCGAACAATCATGCGTTATCTGGAAGATACATCTTACCTGAATGTTGAACATGTTGCACAACAGTTGTGCAACAAGCAGGTCAAAGATATTAAAACAGGGCTTGATGACACCACTAAGGTGACTGTCCATCACTACAATGTCAAAACGAACCATATAACAATAATACAAAAGTCTGGGGTGAGAACTGCTTAGTGAGAATCTAAGCCACTTGGAGAAGGACATGGCAAACTGAAGAATTACTTGCTAATTGCTCTGTGTATGACCTTAAAAAGTCAAATTGAATTTTGGAATCTTGGGCTAGACGGGCGGTTGGAGAGGCCCCTCCGATCAATCGGCTGGTCACGTCAAGCCCTAGCACCTATATGATTTTCCCAACCCTATTGCCTTTATGGCAAGCCCCAACCCCTTTTTATCATATGGGTGCTAGAAGGTGGTGGCTGCGGGTCTACATGTCCTGGGAATGACATTAAACTCTATCTGATGGTGAGGTTCCAGTTTTGGAGGTTTGGGGAATGTGGAGCACCCCTTCATCACCATTGCTCCCTGGTCCACTCTGACCCGGAGTGGTAGTACCTATTAGGGTCCCATCTATGGGTTAAATAGAAAAATGTATTTATAAAAAAATTGTATTATCCATTAAGAATTGATTTATTTCAAAACTTTATCGGCATTAAATGACCCACTGAGGTTGATATGCCGTAAAACAAAACAAACAAACCAAAAGTGAATTTTGGATGTCTGATTAAGCAGCTGACTGCAAAGTCCTGCTTGATAATCTGGAAATAGACCATAGTAAACAACTAAAATGTAGTACTCATATCATACTGTGTATGGATTATGTCATAGAAAAATCTACAAAGACAACTGAGCAGAAGATTGATTCAAAAATTGTTATTGGTCAGTTCTGGTGAGAAAGTCTTCAGTTCCTCGGAAACTTCTCTTTATACTTGGACTTATTGCTAAATTACTTTCCCAAAGTCATGAAACACACAGTTTCATTATACAATGATTATAGACAGTGGATGGAAAGAAAATGTTCAACATGAGGAATTCAAAGGCTTTGTATGAAACAACGTTTTGCAGACTTAGCAAAGTTATTTGTAGCACCTCATGAGCATATACAAGTTTTCTTTGATGATGGACTCTCCCGTCGATCGACGTATGAGTGTTCATACAATAAACATCCACACAGTGATTTGTTTATAGTGGTGAAGGCTTGTGTTGGACCATCTACACTTTTTGGCACAGTCGATAGGAAAGAATTGGTGCATCAAGGGTTGCCACAAACTCAATCAACGACCAACCTCAGGAATTTTGGATTCAGAGTTATCCCTCTCCTAGACTGGTTACCTACCCAAGGCTGAAGGGCCCAGTCTGCCCTACTATTTAACCCATAGCTGGAGGGAGAATATATGGATTCATACCTTTCCCAAGGGTATTAGCGCTGTGTGAAATGCCAACAGCTTTGTCTAGGAATTGAACTCAATCGACGAGTCCATTTTCCATGACTCTAACCACTAGCCCACGTGCTTCCATCTTTCTTTGATAAAAATAGTTGATAACAAGTTGGTGCTTGCCGTTTCTACAAACATTCAGAACGAGTGGTTTGTTCTGTGCACAGAAATCTACAGAACGATAGGGGGAGACATCAGCATATTTCCTCAGATGCATTTTCCAAGGATTGATGAAACGGCCACCAGTGACATGCCACTTGACAGAAACTGGACTGAGGTGAAAGTTTTCTTTGAAGACAAATTGAGTTTTCTCAAGGAATTAAAGGATTTCAAACAAGAGGATGAACCAAATGGGGTTGAAAATCTGGAAGCTGCAGTGATGGAGAAAATTATTGATGTTGGTAAGAAGAAACATTTTGAGGTAGAACACTTAAGGTTTAACACAAAATAATAACACTTTCCTAACTCATGAAGGGGGAACATTTGTGCCAAATTTCAAGTAATTCAGTGTCGGTGGGTGCATATTTCAACTTTTTGCTGGTGTTTTGACATGGAATGACCCCATAGAAAACACTAGTCTTATTCAATTTTTAAGAAAAAACTATTCATTTGCCCATCCCTACTATTTCTATATTAACAACATTGCTATACTAGTCAAAATTAATTTGTCGTTCTTGTGTTGCAAGATGGGTATATTATCCTGACTTTTGTGAGCTAGGACTACTAATGGAAGGGGGAGGAAGAAAAGAAATAAATAAGAGATGATAAAGGTTTAAAAATAGTGATGAGCCAAAACAGGATGAACGATGATTTGACCGTAGCGTGACCCCGAACGGAGAATTGATTGTCAAGCGGAAGTCGGGTGTTGACCGGAACCGGAAGCTTCGGGTGTTGACCGGAAGTCACGTGGTGACGTGGAACAACGAAGAAACTATTGGCCTCTTTTTGCCTTCAGCCGTCGTAGGGTACGGATCGGGCCTCTAGTGGCTAGTGTGGGGTCACAATAATCAAGTAGTGTTCTCTCTCTCTTTCTCTCTGCCTTTCCTCCTCTCTGGTACGAGCCCACTAGACGAGCACGATAATAAAGGAGCAGTTGTGACTACATATTTCTCGTGTTGTAATTTCTATCAACACCATTTTAGCACTGTGAATTTGGAGGCACGTGGACGAGACCCGATATAATATATACGCCGCCGCCTTACCGTTATCGTAGTAAGTAAAGTCGACGGGGCGGCCTAAAGTCGGTATCAGCCAGTCAGCGAGGGTGTCTATCCCCTTTTCAATAGCGCTAGACCAAGGAGATTGTTTTAGCATCTGAGGTGGAGCGCCACACCTACCATCAGCTCCTTACTTTACCGCACAGATCCCTGTGCTACTCATACGCTGAGTTGTCGGGGACCGGTATCGAACTAGGAACCTTGTGGTTTCTAGCCGAACGCTCTACCGACTGAGCTAACCCGGCTAAGGACAACATTACTTATATCATTTTGGTACCGTGAAAATATACCACAACGGTACACTTGACGGAAATATAAAAACAATGGCTAATTTAGTTTTTGAGTTTTTGCTAATAAATTTCTTTTCAAGAAGTTTCATTGAATACGTATGTTTGTGCGTAATTTAGAAAAAATATACTTTGACACAAACAGATTCAATAAATGAATGAGATTTTTGTAATCGTCAAGAGTCACATATAAAACTAGCTAAAAAGAGGAAAGATCATGAATAGACCTATTATCTCCTTGTCGTAGCCCTGTTCCACATAATTTTTGTTTTCCTACAATGAACATACTTATGATGGTTTCCTACTTAATATGTTGACACCCACACAACCCATTAGTTGATCAAATTAGTCGTCTAGTAAATATACGCATTTGAAAGCATGTAGGCGGGTCAGCTGAAAGGTTCATAGGCTAACCAAGATACTCTCATGGAATTTGACCAAATTAAGTTTTTTTTTTAATATAGTTCTTCCTGTGGTTCACACACTTCTCCCATTAGTGTTGCAGTGCTTGAATCTTATTGTTCAAAAAAGTCATCAACAGCAGATATGAAATCATTATCATATGAACTTTTCAACCCACCCTCGTATATAAATTTTTGTATGGTGTCATAGCCTTGCTATGTTTTTTTCTTATACATTTTTAGTTTATTTTAAGATTTCTCGATTTAAAAATATTCATTTTTCTCTTACAACTATTGTTGTATACTGGCATCAAATTCTATATGTTATATAGCGGCTTTTTCGCTACTCTCAATCATATACATTAGTACTATTGAAGTCAGTTAGCCTACTGTTGGTTTTAATAACAGCAGCTAAGTAGAACTTTTTCTTCACGATGGTGAGTATCATTGTTTCTACATCTCCCCTCTCCCTCCCCGCGTGCAGACAAGGCTCTACGAGGAGTGAGCTGTTCTTTAAGGCCTGCCCTGTTATGTGGGAATAACCTGGACAAGGCTCGAGGGATTTTCGATGGACGAAGGCAGGTTGATGTATCAGTGCTCACTGTGGGGTGTCGAATTGCTGTATGCGCATCATTTCTGGGAGATGTTGGGAGATTGGAATGCATAGATGAAGTATTGCTTGCAGGGCTTGTAAATTCAGGCATTGCACTTGGCATTGGAGTGGGTTTTGCTTTGGCCTCCAACTTCCTCAGGAAACGGCGATTCCTGAGAGTGACTCTTCCTGATCCATCGACCCTGATTTGGTACTGACGATCTGGAAGGACAGTAATGATCCTGTTCGCAGCGCCATATTTAAGTCAGTTAGCCTACTGTTGGTTTTAATAACAGCAGCTAAGTAGAACTTTTTCTTCACGATGGTGAGTATCATTGTTTCTACAAGTACTGGGGCTTTCGCTGTACCCAAAGCGATGTATGTTAGTAGTCACCTACTGGACTTCAATAACAACAGATATGCGTATACAAAAGAGGACTCTTCTTTATTTTCTTCGGTGTGTGGTAGGTGAGGGGCGCAGAGCTTACAATGAGAATGCCAGTGGCTAGCCAAGAGCGCAGTGTTCACAATGTGTGCCCGAGGGGTGTTTTGTTGACGGGAGACGTGAAGTGTCCTTTCCACTGCCGGGCCGGCGTCTGATCCTGTCAGCTTGACCCTCTGGCTTTTTGTATTGACAACACGCCTACACATTTTTATCTTTTTGATCTGATAACGGACCTTTGTTTATATCTCTTTATCTTCACCCTGCTTCCTTGACCGGAAACTATTTGTTCCGCTTTCTCTTTAAATATATATTTTTATCTTTCTCTTTGTCCCTCAGCCGGAAGTTCCATATTCCGGGCGAGGACAATACAACACTATATAATAGAGATATGAAACCCAAGAAAGACATTTTGATTTTACTTCCTAAACCATTAAGGAATATTTACCATTATAGAATGCTCTTCTATAAAGTACACTTTAGATTTTTTTTATGTCATTAATTCTGCTTAATATTTCATTAAGCAGAATTAATGAAATAAATAAAAAAAACGAAAAAAAATATCCATTTGCAACAATAAAAAAAACAAACAGCAAAATATTTCACAGAGCAATATTAACTTTCTAAAATATAAAAATATAAATTTTTAAATCTTTTTGTTATGAGGATTTATCTTTTAGAATAACAATTATTGTTTGTAAAGATTTGGTATAAATTTTTAATGCATTTTTGACATTTGTTTGTTGGTTTCAAAGTGTCTACAATCAAATTCTTGGCCTCTGACTTGGCATAGACTGGTACTATAGCTACAGTATTAGGAAAAAAAAAAAAAAAAAAAAAAAAATGAACCATTTGCTTTTTTATTGCCACAAATTTTAATGAAATTTCAATGGTTTACACACACACACACACACACACACACACACACACACACACACAGAGGAAGTGATTATTTTTCTTTATTATTGTTGTCAAAATTCCCTTAGTTGTAGCAAAAAGTTATAATTTTCTAAAAATAATTTTCTTTATCTATTTTTAGCTCAGTCGTAGAGTGTTTGCCTGGGAACCACAAGATTCCTGGTTCGATACTAGCCCTTACCAACTCAGCGTGCGAGAGTAGCATAGGGATCTGTGCAGTAAAGTGAGGAGCTGATGGTAGGTGTGGCGCTCCACCTCAGACACAAAACATTCCCCTTGGTCTAGCACTAGTGAAAAGGGGATAGACTCCCTCATTGTCTGACTGATACTGACTTTAGGCCAACCTGATGACTTTATTTCGCAGAAATACCAAAAAATAGGAAATTTCTTAGAATTTTCTTTTTCTTGTTTTGATATCCTAATTTGTGATTGGTCCTGTGTGTGGTATATGTTCATGTTCCACAGCAGTATCATTATCTTCAGGCAGGATGCAAAAAAATAAATAAATAAATAAATAAGGCAAGCCTGGTTCAGAAGGCAGCAACTCTCTATTGAACCAAAAAGGTAGAACCAGAGTAGACTGTTACCTTCATTCCACTGGTCATATGAACTAGGCCAATTTTGTCCTACACGGGTCTATACATCAAACTAACCATGTGTCACCATAATACCCACCAAAAGAAAGATAGTTAAATATCAACTTGTTAATGAAATTATATGCCGCACATACAAGGAATGGTTTGACTGATTGATTTTTAACAGTATATCAACTATACCAAGAAGTTAGAGAATCGTTCATTGTACATTTACATTTTTTGTGAAGTTGTTTTTTTTTTTTATTTTTTTTTTATACATACAAATAATTTTCAAACAGATTTAGGTAATTTATGAGGAAGTGCGTCCCGGTCTCCTGCCTCAAAAATTGCTACCCAGTGACTATTAAAATAACGACCCAGCTTAGTCTATTCAAAACTATCCATCTTCATATCTATCTATCTATCTCAATTTGTTCATATTTATCTATATTACTTTAAATACTAAGATTTTTTTTATTATTCATGTTTGTTTAATGTCTTGTTTTTAGTTTAAATAAACAAGAATTACGACAAAAAAATATGCGAATCCCCCCCCCCCAAATACATTTACTTGTCGAAAATATCTATCTCCATTTGTTCGTATCTATCTATATTATTTTGTTTGTTTATCTATCTATCTATCTATCTCAGTCTATTCCAAACTATATATCCATCTTCATATCTAAACAAGAATTACAACAAATTACGATAAATAAACAAGAATTACGACGAGCTGGGGTTGTTATTTTGATAGTCGCCGGGTAGCAATTTTTGAGGCAGGAGACCGGGATGCACTTCCTCATAAATTACCCAGATTTATTTAATACCTAGGTGGGACCCTATCAGAGTGGTTCTGGGAGTAATGGCAATGAAAGGACACTCCACAGACCTGGAGCCTCATTATCAGATGCAGTTTAGTGTCAATACCCAGGACACTCTTTTTTTTGGGGGGGATTCTTATCTCTCTGCACACAATCAGCATATTCTAAACCCTGATAAGAGGGCTACCAAAAATAGTTTATTATGCACATTTAACAAAGCTGTTATAAACAATTATTTATTATTCTCATGAACGGCAATTTCAATTAAATGCTTTAGGATATTTTCACTGCACTGTATAAGAACATCTTATTATAATGGAGATTGTGTGTTTGTTTGTCTGTAACCAAAACGCTACTATCCAAGTCACAATTCCTTTAGTTATTGACGCCACACACACACACACACACACCACACACATATATATTTTTTTTTGGGGGGGGGAGATTATGTGCTTAATTAAAGTCATACCTAATTTGTTAATTAATTAATTATAATTAAATGAATTAGGCGCGCATATCGGTTTAAATGTAAAGCGTAAACAAACTGGGGAAGCCAGCTAGTTCTAGTAACTGATAATATTTCTTTAATTCTTAACATCCTGTTAAGAATTTTCCAAGTCCAGAGTCCAATTCCTATAAGGATTTATCAAAAAATGGCTAAAAATGGCCTTTTCATCTAAAGTTACCTGTTATTTCCCTTAAGTTAAAGACTTCTAAATATATTTAATATTACATTTAAACAAAGGCTATCATTTGGAGTAGATGAGGAAAATGAGTGTGACTTCCGGCTGGTGGAATGAGGCAGTATAGGATGTTAAGAGTTAAAGTAAGAAACTTGAATACAAGTATATAATAGACCTGAAGCAAAAAAAAAAAAAAAGAAATGCAGTCAATAAGATTTTAAACTTAAGATTACTCAACCATCCAATAAATGTCATCCTTTCAGAGAAAAGCATATCAGAGTGATTCATCTTAATGTATCAGTTTAGTCATATAAGATGTGTGCATCCTGGTTCTTAAGCAGATAATCTTATTTTCTCATAGGATTTATTTTCACAGATCAGCCTATTAATCCCAATCCCATTAAATTTAAAGTTCCTTTATTTCTAAATGGTCCCATTTCCTATAAATTCACTTAACACAAGACTTTTCAGTAAAAGATTTAGGAAATGACAAAAAAAAAAAGTGATTTCCACAAGAAATTTCAGTATATATGGTATCATCCATAAATAAGTACACCCCTAACGTTTTTTTTAATAATTATTTTCTTCTAAACCAAAAATATCAGGATTTTAAGGGTCCGGGTTAGCTCAGTCGGTAAGCGTTCGGCTAGAAACCACAAGCTTCCTAGTTCGATACCGGTCCTCGCCAACTCAGCGTATGAGTAGCACAGGGATCTGTGCGGTAAAGTAAGGAGCTGATGGTAGGTGTGGCGCTCCACCTCAGATGCTAAAATAATCTCCTTGGTATAGCACAAGTGAAAAGTGTATAGACTCCCTCGCTGACTGGTTGATACCGACTTTAGGCCGCCCAACGACTTATTATTTCTAATAGAACATTATATAATCACAAAGGATATCACTAGGTATTATTTATTACTAAAATCTACAGTATTCAAACACTGTAACCAAGTATATGAATATGCAGCAATCCAAAAATAAATACCCCATATATATATATATATATATATAATATATATATATATATATATATATATTCTTATTTTGGTTATAGAAGTGTTGTGATTAGTTTCAAGATTTGGTATTAACCCCTCAAAAAAAAAAAAAAAAATATATATATATATAATATATATAATTTTTTTTTTTTTTTTTTTTTTTTTTTCTAAACATTAATTTGTTACACGATTATATTCATGTACCTATTTATATTATTTAAATTTATTTCTGAAAAATGAATTTTATATAAAATGTGAAACACTTTTTATAGATATGACCCTGCATAAATATATTTTAAGAAAAAAACAAATTCTAATGTGTTGTATATTTATGTCTATTCATCATCTAACTTTTTTTCTTTCTCATTCCTGAAGGAGGAAACACTGCCACTTCTTATCCCACAGATATCAGTGACATTGTGGTTTTTGACTAGGGGGGGTATTGCTATACTTACCAGGCTTGGCCTGTGGGGTTGGAAAGGAGGTTCTGTTGGGGACCCTCCTATAGCTAAATGCACATTAGGGTACAGCACCTTTTCTTTTCTTTTTTTTCTTTTTTTAATGGAATCCAGTTTCTGGTTTTAAATTCAGAGTTGTTCTTGTCCTAGAATGATTGCTTTGGCAAATCTAGAGAGTTTAGTCTCTCTTAATATTTTGCCTATAGCTGAGGACAGAAGAAATAGATTCATGCCTTTTCCAAGAGCAGTAGTGGAAAGTGAACACAGCCTCACCAATTTCATTTTACACTGTGATAACCATTACACAATTGTGCCTCTAATTTATTGGTAAATAGATCTCTTATAAATAGAAAAATAAATTACAGTAACAATATTCAAAAAATAATTTTCCGATGTCACTTTTATAAGATAATCTTCAGTAGTAGATATGATAAAGTAGAGATAATAAAATAGAAGCCAAAAATTACAAATAAATTATGAAATACAAACACAAGAGATATAATTTTCTTATATATATATTCTTAGAGAATCAGGTAAAACCAAATTTTCTCATCTGAAATTTCAGTGAAATCTAGAACAATTAAGGAAAGCAAAAATAAATTATATATAACAATTTTAACTGTTTCTTTTTTAAGTACTGAAATTGTATGAGGATCATTCAATAAATAAGGTGAATCTTGCCTAACGAGTTGGCAACAGGAAACACAGAGTTGTATCTTTTTCAAAGAAATCAATAGTGAGAAATCCTTTTATGCATAAGAAGACTGTCAGTATGACTTCTTTATTGACTGCTATGCCTGGAACTTTTTCTTTACTGGAGAGTCTGTGTATTTTCAACTATTGTCTGTCTTTTTGACTCTGGCTCAGTGGAAAACCTACGTTTAGCCTATTTGTAAATATTTTCTTGACTAACACATGCTTCTCTGTATACATTCCACTTTCTTTTGAAAATTTCACATAGTTTGCAAGCTCAGCCACAAAAGAAATTGATGACAGACCTCTGTTCAAGCCTGGAGCACTGTTTGTTTGTTTTTTAATGACCCTCATAAATAAATGTAGGAATCATTTAGGCATCATATTATTCATACTAAAAGTTAAAATTACAAAAGATATAGATGTTTTTAAAACAACAAAAATATATTCCATTTCTATTTTTAGATGAAACGTTGTCAATCTTCATTATTAATTTTAATTAATACTTTCTTTCATCTTTGTAATCATTATATGAACCTTTAAAAAAAAAAAAAAAAAAAAAAAATCAGAATTTATGCATGTCATCATTTCTATAAGAGTAAGGAAGACAAAATAATTGGTGGGATTTAGATCTTTTCATTGCCAATTGTTCTTATAGCTTAGTGGTAATGCACCTGGTATGGATAACCAGGCTTCCCCCAGGTAAAAAAAAAAAAAAAAAAAAAAAAAAAAAAAAAAAACGGAATGTAAGTTCAACCAAGAGCTTATCCTCTATTATCATCTCAATATGCACTGTCAGAGAAATGATGATCTGAGCAAGATGGGTTTTTTTTTTTTTTTTTATCCCAAGTGACTAAAAAAATTAAAAGATGAAAAAAAAAAAAAAAAAAATACTAGTCAAACTTAATAGTAAAAAAATATATTTATTATTTTAAAAGATTTCAGTTTGTTTTATTTTCTAAAAGAGAAGTTTTTATTGCAACTGATTTTTGATTAGAAAATATGCTGTCAAAGTATTTTTAGGGAATAAATATGATTATTGAAAGAAAGTGTTTGAAAAGCAAGGCATCAAGACCTTCACTAATAAAGTTGTTTTTTGGGGTTTTTAAATTAAACAGTAAAAATGATGATGACAGAAGAATAAGAGATGAGAAAGTACAAAACAAGTTTTAGAGAAATCTGTTTTTACATTTATTAAACTATTATTTTATATTCAGAATGTTTTTATAAAGAATAATACAAACCAATTTAAATGACAAAATAGAAAAAAAAATCTCATTCTAAGATTATTAAATAGGTTTCCATATCACTTGATATTTTTAAAGTTTAATTATATTTAACGCTACTCATTATGTAATTGGTGGAATGAAATTAGATATGTTAAAAAAATATCCAACATGAAAAGACAACTGTGATCTAAAAAATTTAAAAATTGTGATAATAGTAAAATAATCTTTTCTTTTTTTTTTTTTCTTTTTTTTTTTTTTTTGGGGGGGGAGGGGGGTTCTGTCATCAACTCAAGAATTGTTAGAGCTATGGGTATCAAATGTTTTATGGTTACTAACAGAACCCAGGGCCATGTTTTAACACTTGTTTTTTAAGAATTTTAAAAATTTTAATGTTTTTTAGCAAGAGTTGTATTTATCTATTTAATGGCATATCAATCTTCATTGGTTACTTAATGCCAAAGTCATCTTTGTAGAAGAAGAACTGTAGCGGTACTATTTAACCGATAGCTGGAAGGATGAAAATACACCAGTCCAAGCCAAATCACTGCTGTATAGCCTAGAGAAGGCAGCAATGGGCATTGGCCTCTCTATGTGAATTCAGATAAGACAGAGTTAATTAAACAAGATGGAGACATCTCCATACTGGAAGGTAAGCCTTTGAAATCAGTAGACCAGTTCACATTACCTCAGTAGCAATATCTCATCTACAGAAAGTGGTACATAAGAAAGGCATGGATTGCTATTGACAGATTATTGATCATATGGAAATTTGATCTCACCGATCAGATAAAGTGACAATTCTTTCCTTGACACTCTCTTGCCATCCACCCCTATCAACAAATCATCTAAACAGCATCCAGTGTCTGTAGAAAGCTGATAAAACAGAAATTCTTCCAATCACTAGATATGTCAGTGCTACTGTATGGCTGCACCATTTGGATTTTAATGAAATGTGTGGAGAAAAAAAAAGCTAGATATGAACTACACAAGGATGCTGCATGCTGTCTTGAACAAATCCTGGAATCAGCATCCCACTGTAGGCGTTATTTTTGTATTCACCTGGGGAGTTGTCTGCCCGTTTAGTTTCGCTGGTTCCCGCTAGGGGCCTTGGATATTTAAGCAGCTGATTTGAACGTCTCTCTCTCTTTTCCTGTTCGACCTACGAGACACTATGGGTTAGGCTTAGGTCTACCCTCTTCTCGTTGGGGCTTCGGCCCTTAACACTGGCCACTCACTGCTAGTAAGTCTCTTGTACGATATATGACTATTCTTTAGTCATGTATCCGTAATTACGTTTTTATGTACATTTAGGTATCTCTTTGATACCTAAATATCTTGTATTTTACCATTCATGAATGTGTCATTATCTCTACTCTTGTATGTATGTTTATGTACACCTCTATGTATTATGTACCTGTTTATTCTGTGCTGTATATAAAATGTTTTGTCTATCAACCTTTGTCGGAGTTTTATCTTCAAGTATTATCACTTTGAATCTTACAACTGGTGACACCGACGTGATGGAAACATTTTGTGAAGGCTTTGTTTTGCATTTGGAACTTTAATCTTTACACCACAAAAAAGTAACTGTATGACCACTTACCTCCTATCTTACAATCTATCCAAATAACATGAACCTGATATGATGGACATTCTGGACACCTACACATGGACACAACAGTGTTGGCTGACCAGCAAAAACTTACATTGATCAGCTCTGTATGGACACTGGATGTCAAGCAAAGGACTTGCCAGGAGCAATGGCCAATAGGGACAGGAGATGAGAGAGTGAGTCATGGGAATCCGTGCTATTAGCACAACAATGATGATAGTGATAATTTAACATAAAAGCTAAGCCTTAGATTTTAAAAAATAAAAACCTAACAAAGTATTTATAAAAACAAAAACAAATCTAAGTATTAGGTTGTCTGGAAATAATGGCCAATTTTACAATTGAGTATATAATGAAACTGGCCATTATTTCTTTTAAACCAATAATTTGCACTTTTATAAAACTAATGAACTGTATCATAATAGACAAAACTCAAGACTGATTCAAAATTATAAGTAAAATAAATCTGACATTTATAAAAATCAACTGGACTTTGATTTTTTTTTTAAGTACTGAGAGAAATCAGGTTTTTATAAGATATATAAAATGGCGATTGAAGTAATTTTTGTTCCAAAGCCGTTTTTTTTTTTTTAAACATGTCAAAGCCATCATTAGTATTTCTCATACACTTAAAAGATATGCTGTTATTCAATCTGAACGACATATCTCAAGTGTGAAATAAAAGAAAATAAACCAGAAGAATTAAATTCTAATGGTACTTCAAACTTACAAGTGGTTTAAAGAATATTCAGTGAGCAAAATATTGACACTAAAATAGAATAAATGGTTATCACAAGAAACTCAAGTAGAATACCAAAAATATGGCTAAAAGTGAAATAAGTCATAACTCTAATGATTAATATGACTCAAAAGAATAATCACAGCATATGTTTTGTATAATTAATATTTAATTTGGTACTTCTTTGTTACAAGCCCTAGCACCTATATGATTTTTCCAACCCTATTGCCCTTATGGCAAGCTTCACCCCTTTTTATCATATGGATGCTAGAAGGCGGTGGCTGCGGGTCTACATGTCCTGGGAATGACGTTAAACTATCTGATGGTGAGGTTCCAGTTTTGAAGGTTTGGGGAATGTGGAGCACCCCTTCATTACCATTGCTCCCAGGTCCACTGACACGGAGTGGTAGTACCTGTTAGGGTCCCATCTATGGGTTAAATAGAAGAATGTATTTATAAAAAAATTGTATTATCCATTAAGAATTGATTTATTTCAAAACTTTATTGGCATTAAATAACCCACTGAGGTTGATATGCCATAAAACAAAACAAAATTTCTTTGTTATCTGTAGTCTAGTCATTTTTATAAGGTTCAATATCCATTATCTGTGATTTCAAAAGGTTTAAAGTTGACCTTAACCCTGCCCTAAATGACAGAAAGAAGTTGTATTTAACCCTTAATTAAACTATTTTTTCATTTATTGTCTTGAAGTACCATCTTTATTTTTTATTTTAACTTTCAAACTAATTAATAAAATAAATATTTAAAAAAAAAAAAAAAAAAAAAAAGATAGTTACTATTAAGGCAAGTCAAAAATTTTGCAATATTTTGTATGTATAGGGGCCGGATTAGCTCAGTCGGTAGATAAAGTTCAATAAACTCAGCGTATGAGTAGCACAGTATCTGTGCGGTAAAGTAAGAAGCTGATGGTATGGCGCTCCACCTCAGATGCTAAAACAATCTCCTTGGTCTAGCACTATTGAAAAGGAGATAGACTCCCTCGCTGACTGGCTGATACGACTTTAGGCCGCCCTGTCGACTTTACTTACTTTGTATGTATTTGCTGTGGTTGGTAGTATCATGGTAGTTGGTGCACTGACATGTGTATTGCTTCACTGTGTGTGATTTGAAAGCCATAAGGATGAACATGCAATGCAGTCTAATTTGGGAACTTATGAACTAAAAAGATTTATTGTGCAAAAAGTGATGGCATAGTTGATCATAATACAGTAACTAGATGGTTCAAGGCAATGTCAGGCCTAAAACCATGGATTTATGAGGCCATAAAGTCATAGAGGCAAACTTGGCATCTCACAGTCAAGCGTGGTTAGTCACCTTCATGACCACAGTAAAAGTATCCAGAGCTGTGAAATTATGCCTTATATTACCACAAGGAAGCGTGTGGACTAATGGTTAAAGTCGTGGGAAATGGACTCATCACCCGAGTTCAAATCCTGGACATGGTAATTGCATTTCACTTACGCTAATACCCTTGGGAAAGGTATGAATCCTACTCTCCCTCCAGCTATGGAAAAATAGTAGGGCAGACTTGGCTCTTTAACCTTGGTTAGGCAACCGGTCTAGGAGAAGGAAAACTCTGAATTCAAACCTGTTAAACTCCGCTTAAGAAATTGACCTTGTGTCGCATCCTGCCTGTGCGGAGGGGTTGGTAAATATATATATATTACAAAAATATTGTAAAACTTTTGATTCACCTTCGTAAAGCCAAATAACATGTGGAAGAAGGGAATCTTCAAAGATATTCTTAATCTAAGTGGAGGATACCTATCTGTTGACAGAGGGGGGGGGGGTCAAAGGAATAAATAAAAAAATGTGGTTTATCAGATTCATGACTTAATTAAAGCATCCAATCTGCCGAATTGTGCCTCATATTACCAAAATATTGCAAAACTTTTGATTCACTCTAGTAGAATTGATTAACAACCAGTTTTTATATGTACTCTTTGAAGCAAAAATATAACCATATAAATAAAAATCACAAATGATAAAAGATTTTTTATTCAATTTACAAAGCTACCAAACAAAAACTGTTTTGTTTGAGAATTTAAATGTGTAGCACATTAAGTAATCTACTTGACTTATAAACCAACTTGAAACAAGTGAACAACACTCATCGTGACGAGATAGTTGATAAGTAGCCACCTGATGTTATTTGCAGCTGTCAATTATTTAACAAGAAAGTGTTTTACAGTCTATTGCTTTTATTAGGGAGAAACAAAGTTAACCACCAAAGAATAACAGAATAATTTAGAATTGACTTAATTCTTATCAAATACTTCATTGTATATAATACTCATTACTATAAGGCATGACATAATGCATTACTTTATAATCAGAACAAATTTAAGTCCATTACTTTAAATGTATTTATTACTCTTATAAAACTTGGATGGTTGGTTGGTGTTTAATAGCATATCAAACCTTGTGGGTTATTTAATGCCAAATATTTTTTTTTTAAATAAATATATGATATGCTTAATTTCATTTGCATTGATAAATTGGTAGAAATAATTTTCATTAACTTCATTTGCATTGATAAATTGGTAGAAATAATTTTCATTAACTTCATTTGCATTGATAAATTGGTAGAAATAATTTTCATTAACTTCATTTGCATTGATAAATTGGTAGAAATAATTTTCATTAACTTCATGCGTATTAATAAATTGATAGAAATAATTTTCATGTTAGATCTTTGATAAATTGATGCATTAATACATATTAGCAGAAGCTTTCATTAACTTCATATGTATTAATTGGTAGCAATAATCTTTATGTTAGTTGGTTAGTTATTTTGTTTAATGGCACATCAACCCATGTAGGTTACCCAATGCCAAATTCTGTCTTTTTGTATAGATGATTTTAAGGAAAATACATTGTATAATTTTTTTAAGAATAATTGTTTTTTTGTTTTGTTTTGTTTTTTAAAATTTTATGAAAAGTATGCTTTTTTTTTCTATCATTTCATTAATTTGACTCGGTAGTGACTAATTTTCCAATCAGGAGCTTGATACATAACTTGATTTCAATATGGTAGAAGCAGATTGAAAATTTATAATTTTAGAAAGACCTCACAGAACCCAATATGAATCTGCTGTTTGGAATTATTTTGGATTTGAAGTACAGTGAGGGAAAAGGAAATATGAAATTGTCACACACTCTTCCTTACTTAATTTTAAAGTAATTCAATTTTTTTAAAGTGTATTCTTCCCCCCCCCTTTTTTTCTTGTTCTTATTTGAAAAAAGTTGAAATGAGTGACAAAAGATGAACAATTCTTAATTCATTATAATAAATTAAACTTTTACAATAAATGTTTAGGTTTCCCTTCACAATAAGTGTGAATAGCGTGGTTTTCACAAAAGAACCTATAATGTTCTGGAAAGAAAGTCTAAATGTTCTGAGAATAGTTTTTGAGATATGTTCTTACAGTTAAAAGCCATTTTAAAACATTTTTTTATAAAATGGATCCATTAAAATAGACCAGACCGAAGTATCATCTAAACATTGCAATAAATCATGAGGCATTGTTTTCTTTCATATTTTCTAGTTAGCATACAAATATTTCTATTTATGGTTTTATTATGATAAAGATATATTGTATTAACTATCAGTTTGTATATTTCTTATTATGGGTATTGCAATACCTATCATATTGTGACCTGACTGTATCATTATATGCCTTATATATATATATTGATTTATATTACATCCAACACGAAATATTATACATCACCATGGCCATCAAACACAAATACGCTCTTTAATACGCACATACACACATGCAATCCCGCACTAGGATACAGTCATAATGTCACAACCAACACACATTTTCATGGACACGCGCATGATAACATACGCACAAGTACAAAAAAAAACCGCCCTCACGTAAACATACTACACGAGAATACAGTTATATAAAAATACCATCATTTTCAACAAAAAAAAAAAAAAAAAAAAAAAAAAAAAAAAAAAAAAAATTAATTTAAAAAGAAATGCCATAACTAGACTACTTCAGTTCCAGTGATCTTTTGAAAAAGAAATATTATCTCGAAAATTCAAGAATTAAATACATGTTAACACACACATCATTGTTACGTATTATTATTTTTTTCTTTACACCTGCATTGTGATAGCCTTCTAAATCAACCTCCTAACCAATATATATATATATATATATATATATATAAATATATAAAAGCCAGTTTCAATTGCTTTGTAATGCAGAATATGTCCTACAATGTTTTTAGCTTTCCTTATCTACTATATAAGATAAAAAATCCTCTTCAAGTATACACAATATTTGTCATTGAATGACAAAACCAGATATCATCTACAATCATGAACATTAAAATCATTGTTATATGACCGGAAACAGTCTAGTGATAAAATAAATTACATTGACAATAAAAAGATTTTAGTAAGTAAAAAGTTTGTACTAAGAATATTTTAACTTCTTTCAAAGCAATGTATAAATAAATTCATTTTATCAACATTTTTTCATTCTGAAAGCAGAGGAGGTGCGTGGTCAGTCGTAGGAAATGGACTCGTTAACACGAGTTCAATTCCTGGACAAAGCTGTTGGCATTTCACATGGCGCTAATACCCTTGGGAAAGGTACGAATCCAATTCTCCCTCCAGCTATGGGTAAATAGCAGGGCAGACTGAACTCTTTAACCATAGCTAGGTAACCAGTCTAGGAGAAGGAAAACTGAATTCAAACCTGTTAAACTCCGCTTAAGAAATTGACCTTGTGTCACATCCTGCTCGTGCGGAGGGGTTGGTAAATATATATATATATATAAGTAAAAAAGTAAAGTCGTCGGGGCAGCCTAAAATCAGGATCAGCCAGTCAGCGAGGGAGTCTATCCCCTTTTCAATAGCGCTATACCAAGGAGATTATTTTAGCATCTGAGGTGGAGCGCCACACCTACCATCAGCTCCTTACTTTACCGCACAGATCCCTTGTGCTACTCATACGCTGAGTTGGCGGGGACCGGTATCGAATTAGGAACTTTGTGGTTTCTAGCCGAACGCTCTACCAACTGAGCTAACCCGGTCATTCTGAGTAAATTATTCACTATTATCAAATGATAATATTTAAAGGTGTAAATTTTCTAAAGCAATAAATTTTGTAGCCAACACATCTAATTAAATAGTCCAACCTCAACATTGTTGTAATAATTGTTATTTCTAAATGTCACCACACTTATGAGTATAATTCTATAAGAGAAATTGAACAATGACTTGTGCTTTAATTTGATATTAGTTCAAATTTGGTTAAAGAATCAAACAAAGAGGCTAATGCTTAGAAATGTATATTTATATTGGATAATACTTTTTAGGAATTAAAAGCATCACTCTTGTCTTTATCTTGTAAAATGTAACAAACAATAATCCATATAGTGAATATATAAGGTTGTGTGTG
Source organism: Doryteuthis pealeii (assembly GCA_023376005.1). Classification (NCBI taxonomy): domain Eukaryota; kingdom Metazoa; phylum Mollusca; class Cephalopoda; order Myopsida; family Loliginidae; genus Doryteuthis; species Doryteuthis pealeii. The sequence goes on along the minus strand of CM042157.1, from coordinate 90,292,708 downwards.
TGTGTGTGTGTGTGTGTGCGTATATAGCAAAAGTCACTGACATTAGTCAATATCAGATAATCAAATGATTGGTTTGATATTTTAAAGGTTCCATACATTCTATAAAAAAAAAGGCAATTTTCATATGTATGTTACTGCAATACAATAAAAATAGGTCATTGTAGCAAGATTTTTGTTAGTGTAATAGTGTGAAAATACTCAGCAATTTTCAATCCAATTTACAACTTACAGTGTGGGGGGGGTCTGTATTTATGATTAGCTTGATACCTACAATTTCTAAAAGAGAATAATTCTTACAGAGCAATTATTTATTAGTTATGAAATAAATTCTATAAATAGAATTGAACCTGATATAGAGTATAATAACCACTAGTGACGACCTTTAGGCTGGTATTGTATAAGAACAGAAATCCTATACATATGCATACATAATTAATTTAAAACTTTATAAGTTTTAGAGATTGTGGAAATTGAAAGCTTTTCAGTCAAACTTATTCTAAGCAGTCACGTTATTACATATAAAACAATACACATTTTACTGTTCACTTTAATTTTTGGCAATAATTATATCAATTCAGTGTTTGTTTAAATAGGATTTTGTTTTTGGAGTCTTTAAGTAGTCAGTAATAACTTTATATATATATATATATATATATATATATATATATATATATATATATATAAAATTCTAAAAAATTTAAAAAATATATAAATAAAAATCTGTTTTCAAATGCCTTTAAAGTAATAAAAAATTTTCATCATTCGCATCTGATGAGTCGGGAGATTTAGACTTTGTCTAAGCTCCCTGGAATAGACTATAATGCTAAATCTCTAAGTCTTTTGTCATTTCTTTACTTATATATTTGCTCTGTGACTCTAAGAGCACACATTGAGCTCTCAAACCGCGAGAGGTTTTTTAAATAAAACTCTTGTGTCGTAAGGAAGATTTCTTCTCTGGACTTTTGGAATATATATATATATATATATATATATAGTTAGTCCTTTGTTAGTTTGGAGAATTGAAAATAAAGTGCTCGATTACATGTGTAAGAGCTGTATTTATTTATTATAGTGTACAATAAATTTAAGGTGCCATTGTTACCATTGGTTTCTAGGCAGCATTTAGCTACCCTTCATCAAAACAATGCACCTGTTTAAGAAAACAGAGATACGTGCATATATAAATGAAGGGACATTTTTGTATTTCTTAAACAGGCACATTGTCTTGATGAAGGGTAGCTAACATGTTGCCTGGAAACCAATGGTAAAAATGGCACCTTAAATGTATTGTACACTATAATAGATAAATAAATACAGCGCTTACACACGTAATCAAGCACTTTATTTTCAATTCTCCAATACTAACAAAGGACTAACTGGCTATATATATATATATATATATATATATATATATGGAACAATCATTCTGAAAAGGAAAAAAAATACAAAAACTTTACTTGTTATGAGTAAACTAAAGAGTAAATTCAAAAAATACACTTTATATGAAATGAACTGAGAAAATGCTTCTTCTCAGCCAAAAGAAAAAGGCTGAAATTTATAATGATGATTATATATTTGGCAGTTGATAAATTTAGTATTGAAGATTATCTATTTTACTTATAACCCAAAAGATTGATTGATTTAATGGCATGTCAACCAGTCTGAGGTTAGGGAATTATGTACATTGTACAATTATATTTACATTTTTGTGTAGTTGCTTAAGTTTTTTTTGCACATGACTATATGATATCAAGTATTACTATCTAATACAAATAATTTGCAAACAGATATTCAACCGACATGTGATCCTAACAAGTGCTATCAATGAGACTAATAGCAATGAAGAGATACTTTACACTCGCCTGAGCTCCAGAACTGGAACTTCACCACAAAATGCAGTTTAGAATCAGATCCAGGACATTGGGGGGGGGTTCTTCCCCTTTGCAGGTGAGCATATTTTAAACTCCGCTGACAGGGCAATTATAACCCAAAATGTTAATGATAAACATCAACAGAATTTTAATAATATTCTAAGTTTCTCTGAATGTTTGAGATGAGGCTTGAAGATTAGTATTATCTGCATTATTCGGACTATTGTCCCCATCTTCATTGTTATTTGTACAATGTTTCAGCTGATATACGATCCGGCCTTCTTCAGGTATTTCTTGTCGGACTCAGGAACTTTTTGGACACATGGCCTAGTGGATAAGGTAGTTAGGTTAAGACAGTTCTAAGTGACAGTTATCTCTGGATCCCGAGTTCAATCCTGAGTGAAGGCAGTTAGAAAAATAATCGACAACTCCTACCCCAGCAATGGTTAGCGGAATGAGAACAGGATACCCCCGTGGACTAAATAAAGGGTTAGGTTCAAAGTTCCGTGATGGCTCCCGATTACGACAAGAAAGTTCCTGAGTTCGAAAAGAAAGTTCCCGAGTCGGACAAGAAATACCTGAAGAAGGCCATAGGGCATATCGGCCGAAACTTTGTACAAATAACAATAAAGATGGGGACAATAGTCCAAATAACACAGATAATACTAATATTCTAAGTTGTTTGAAAAATAATGGCTAATTTTACATTTAAATATGTAATAAAATGAGGATTTTTCAAACAACCCAAAACATCAAGAATAATAGTAAGACTTACCCTTTATTTTTGGCATAAATAGTGGCAGCTGAAGTTTATTTCCAGGTTTGTAATGATATGGTAATAAAATCTGAAACAGAGAAAAAAAATGTCAGTACAAACTTTATAGGGAAAAAAATGTCTAAGTCTGTATGTGTAGCATTTATAAATCAATCTCACATATATAGGTCAACATTTTGATTTATGGTCATGAAATCATTAATTTATAGAATTATTGAAGCCAACAGTTGCTCCTTGTACTGCCCATTATGTTGGAATTTCAACCTTATAAAACGGATTCATATATAATTGGCACTAATGTTTGGCTTAAAAATTGGGTCTTCAAAATTTTATCTAGATAGATAGATAGAATTTTGAAGATCCAATTTTTAGGCAAATTATATATATATATATATACACACACACATTTCCAATACTCAATAGACCATCATTTGGCTATTATTATCAGCTTTATCAGTTTCATCAGATAGCCAACATACAATGGAGAAGAAAATATACTAAAATGGAGAAACAAAACTAAAAACTTTTCCCAGTGGAATCTTCCTCATTCAAAAACAAAAACACACACACAAAACAAAAAAAAAAGAATTTACTGAAAAAAAAAAAAAAGGAAATTTTTTTTAGCTTATGGCTATCTGATGACACTGGGCTCTTTTACAGAGTTACCAGCTGAAATAAATTTGTAATAGTCAAATGGCAGTCTGTTGAGTTTTCTCTCTATTGGAAGTGTAAATATTGCTCTGTATATTATTTAATAATTATCATACACTGAGCTCTCTTAGGGACTTGAAAGAATCTGTATAAATTAGGTCACCTAAGTGTGCAACTGCATGGGAATGCATTGTAGATATGCATGAAAAATGTTCCCTCCTAAAATATGTATTATATCTTATACTAGCTGAAGAACATGTATATGCCATGTAGGAGGTCAAGACTTTGACAACAGCTGGTTTTACAATCTTTCTGTTTAGAGGTAGTTCTTCAAGCTGGAAATATAATATATTTGCAATTCCTTATTGCTTAATTAAGATTAATACTCCAGACAAAAAACAAAAATATCTAAATCAATGAATCTCTTTACTTCAACTAAAAAAGTAATTAACACAACTCCTAACCCAGCCATGGTTAGCGGAATGAGAACAGGATACCCCTGTGGAATAAATAAAGGGTTAGGTTCAAAGTTCCGTGATGGCTCCCGAATACGACAAGAAAGTTCCAGAGTTCGAAAAGAAGGTTCCCGAGTCCGACAAGAAATACCTGAAGAAGGCAGGAGGGTATATAGGCCGAAACGTTGTACAAATAACAATGAAGATGGGGACAATAGTCCAAATAACGCAGATAATAAAAAAGTAAAATTCAATAATAATATTTTTCATTTATGTGGATATACTGTTTATAGTAAAAATTACTCTTTGTGTAAATAATTGACAAAGATTGTAAAACCAGCCGTTGTCCAAGTCTTGACCACTTACATGGTATATACAAGTTCTTTAGCTAGTATAAATTATAAACCATATTTTACGAGGTAAAATTTTCATTTTGAACACAAAGGCATTCTAACATCAAATGAATAATACAAATGCTATTTTAGCTCTTCATGGTTTCTACATTATATCTATTTATTCTTAGGTATTGGCTACTTTATCACCGTGAATAAATTGTTAAATATCTGTCATGGCTGTAATTTCTTATGCCGATTGTCTGAAGAACTCTTTTTTTAGCCCATAAGACCAATTGTACAGCTACAAAAACATTAATACTCCCCACTTTGCCTTTGCACAGTGTAGAAGTTATTTTGTTTTTTTTGTTTTTTTGTATTGGCGACACACTTTGGGGAGAAAAAAAAATTTGAGACAGATTACTTCAGTTTTATGGGCCGGGTTAGCTCAGTCAGTAGAGCGTTTGGCTAGAAACCACAAGGTTCCTAGTTCAATCCCGGTCCTCGCCAACTCATGAGTAGCACAGGGATCTGTGTGGTAAAGTAAGGAGCTGATGGTAGGTGTGGCGCTCCACCTCAGACGCCAAAACAATCTCCTTGGTCTAGCGCTATTGAAAAGGGGATAGACTCCCTCGCTGACTGGCTGATACCGACTTTAGGCCGCCCCGACAACTTTACTTTTACTTCAGTTTTGTTAGCCAAGTCAAATATACAAAGTTTTTTTTATAGGGTATTGAGACTGAAAACTGCATTTACCAAGAGAGAAATAATTAATTAAACATTAATTATCTTCAAAGTAGTCCTCTTGGCAATCAACACAGTTTTCCATTTGTTGAAGCCTTTTTGAAACTCCTCTTTTTGTTATAGTGTGAAGCTGCATCATTGTATTTCTTTTAATGTTTTCCATGTCCTAAAACCCTTGGGATGAATTTTCAGTTAAAGAAAAGAAGAAAACGTGACATGAAGTAAAGTCTGGTAAATATGGAGGGTGGTGTACTTGCACAATCTATTTGTTAGTTATGACTCCTTGGCCATTTCACCTTTTTTATATCTTATCACATTAACCTTTAATACATTATATATACTAGCAAATATATGCACCCTCCGGGTGCAAGTATTTAAGTTTTAATATAATAAAATATGTTAAATTAGAAAGGCTAATGAAACTGAATAAGAATTCAGATAAAAATATTTGGAAACAGGGGGTATGATTGAAAAATAGAACAACTTTGAAACTAACTCTTCCATCATTTTCCCTTACTCCCGTCTTTCATTGGTAAATTTTCCTAATTTAACTATTTAGTTAAAATAGGAAGTAAAGAATAATATTACAGTTATTTCTTCTTATTAATGGATTTCTTTTAAGATTTATTGAAGAGATTTTTGCTCATATTCATTAATATAAAACCAACAATTAGAAATTAATAATACTAAGCATATATTTATTAAAATCAAATTTTTAAGATCAAAATGCAAATTAGCCTTCCAATTCACACTGTAAACCACTATTTTGTTGTATATATAAATACAATTGCATGTTATTAGTTTGTAGATATGGTCAACAGTCTTAATGATGTAAAACAATTTTATTAATAATTGAGGTTTAAATAAAAATAAAATCATGGAGAATGTGATGTAAATAACAAAGGGAATTGTGACTTAAATAGTAATATAGTTTCGGTTACAGACATACAAACCAACAATCTCCATTATATATATATATATATATATATATATATATATATAAAGAAGAATCTTTGCACAGAATATATACAATGTTAATATAATATCTACCTACAGATAAAATGTTCTTGAGTAATTTAGCCGATAGTTTCTAAAAATTCCCTCTTAAATTTCTTATTACCACTTTTTCTTAATCTTTAAACTGTGTATGATATTGCTGGGTTTTTTTTAAATCTAATTAGGCAATTTGTTCCAAAAATATATTACTATAACCCAGAAAATATCACTGACTTCATAACTTTATTCAAAGTAACATTGACTTGTCAAGGCATCTCTTTATTATATAATTTGCTTAGCTGTGTACACATCCTTTTAATTTTGAAAAAAAAAAAAAAAAAAAAAAAAAAAAAAGATTTTCAGTCTCAATATTTTTTTATATACACTTTGTATAATTCAGAATATTTGTGGTCCAACAAAAAATTTAAATAATTCTAATCATTACAGAGGAGGAGGGGGAGGGAGGAGCTATCAAAATTGTTTGACTAACCAGAAGAGAACATCTTTGATTTGAATTCTGAGTTTTCCTTATCCTAGACCAGTTGCCATACCAAAGTTAAAGAGCCCAATCTGCCCTACTATTCCCCTATAGCTAGAGGGAGAATGCATACCTCTCCCAAATGCAAGCAGCCTCATCCAGGATTTGAACTAGAGATACCACAAGCACATCAGTTAATAATTAAAAGAAAAAAAGAATATGTATATCATTGGCAACAGTTTTGGAAGTTCTGTCCCAGACAATGATTTATCATTTTTTTTTTTTCATACAGTTCGCTTTGGTGTTTGAGACAGATCATACAACAACAAAAAATCAGAGGAGAGAATTTTTTTGAGGAAACAAACTGATGCTAAAATAGGAAGATAAAATGAAACCAAAAAAAGGAAATGAATTACAACTCACTAAGAAAAAGGACAACACATAAATACAAAGATTAATAGATTACATAATAAAATCTATGCTATAGTGCTTAGAAGAAGAAGAAGAAGAAAAAAGGAGTAGTGCTATTATTTTATAAAAGTAGAAGGAAATTGTATTTATTTTAAGGAAGAAAATAAAAGCTCTTTCCTTGAGGATTTTGAAAAAGAAATACACACACAACACACACACACTGTATTTTATATATAAAGTATTTTTATGCATAACACTTTTATATATCACTAGGTTATTTCATAACAAAGAGAGGGATGAACTAATAAATCCATTGCTATAGCAAGAAAAAAAGATCCTTAAAGCAAACAGATGTTACCAGAGCGTTCGTTAGAAACCACAAGGTTCCAGTTCAATACTGGTCCTCGCCAACTCAGCATATGAGTTTGCACAGGGATCTGTGCGATAAAGTAAGGAGCTGACGCCAAAACAATCTCCTTGGTCTAGCACTGTTGAAAAGGGGATAGACTCCCTTGCTGTCTGGCTGATAACTTTAGGCCACCCCGACGACTTACTTTACAGTAAATAAATATAAATATTTAGTTTATTTTCTAAAAATAGAGATGAAATAATATAAGCAAATGCAATGGACCTAGAAGGAGTACAACAGCAGGCATGATTGGGTGGGGAAGGTGATCAACTGGGAACTGTACAAATGACTGGATTTTGACCTAACAAACCAATGGTATATGCATAGATCAAAATCTGTCCTAGAAAGCGAGAGAAAAATTCTGAGATTTTCAGATAAAAAACGATCGCTTAATCAAGGCCATAACAAGAAAAGAACTTGCCAGCTAGTGAACTTTGCTGTTCCAGGAGACTACAGAGTGAACTTAAAGAAAATGAAAAACTGGATAAATACCTGGACCTTGCCAGAGAACTGAGAAACTATTAAAAATGAATGTGACAATGACACCAAACGTAGTTGGAGCCAGTGGAACAATTCCAAAGAATCTGGAAAAGGGACTGGACTGGAAATCCAGGGAGGAACATTGAGATGAGATTTGGATAGCTGATGAAGAAACTTGTTTTCATGCAGACTTCAGTGAAGGCCAACATTTTGGTGTAAAAATTCATATGGAGCAAATAGAAATCATTTTTCTTAATAACTTACATAATAAAATGTAGACAGCTGTAACATAAACTCATGTCATGATCTTGCTTTAGATTTTTTAAGAATATTATATGCACTAAATTTACAAATTTTTTTTTTTCTCTCTTCTAGATAAAGTATTCAATTAAAAGTCTAGAAGAATTCAGATTTAAACATAATTGTATGTACGTACGTAAGTGTGTGTGTGTAATTTAATTCTAAAAGTATTTGAGAATAAATTAGATTGTTATTTCAATTTCCTCACCAGATGATAACATGCAAGTCACTTAATTAAAATTCATTTTAAAATATCTATTTTGAGAAGTAACCAAAAACTTAATGGCATAATTTTAGTGATACATTTAAAAAAAAAAAAAAAAAAAAAAAAAAAAAAAATCAATATAGACAATATTTTTGTGCTTTGAATTTTTTTACCTATATGACCCCCCCCCCCCATATAGATAAAAAAATTCAAAACACAAAAATATTGTCTATATTGATTTGAAACATCTTCACCTGATGATTGCATCGCATGAAACCAATATGGTCATGAATGTTCCTTTGTCACCTAATAAATAGATATATAATATAGATATATAAAGGTTTTACATAACAGCTCTATTTTATATCGAGCACTCTACCAATAATACTGCCTAAGCTGAAACAGTGACCATCTCACACTATAGTGTATATATATATATATATATATATTAATGATTTTGACTATAAATTAAATGTTTATTGATCAACTTACGCAATTCCTGAGGGTATTGTGGCGTAAGCAGTGATGTATCAATTAGGTAATGAAATTTGTGTGCTATGGTCACATTTATAACTCTTAGTACACATACAATTAGAATATCAAGTTCTGTTCAGGAAGAAATCCAAGAGACAATTCTTATAACATAATATATTTATTAATGTGTGACCAAAACATGAGCAAAGTGTGTGTGTGTGTAAGTAATAGAAATGAAATATGGTTCATTTTACCTACTTGGCAATAATGTTTTGTTAGTTATGTAGGTCATGACCAATTATTTATCTGTGTCTAATGAAAGCTTTTGACCTGTTCTCCTACAGACAAAATATATTTTGGTTATGTTCAGCTTGTGTAATGTGTCAATGGTACAAAAGGCCTCTGATCACCTGAAGAGAGCATCCACAGATGGATGAAGCAAACATCTTACTACATGCCGAGAAAAAAGAACAAAAAAAAAACAATCATGCTTTTTTCCTTATTGCTATGCCAACTACTTATGTTGCCTCCTGATTCAAAAAATTCATCTTGAAAGCAAGGGCAGATAACCCAGAACAGTTTCTAATCTTTTAAATGAATGGAATAATTGATAAATGATTGATAACAAAACTAATAACTTAACTGCTATTCTCATTATACCGCGTGTTTTCTTTGCTCACCATCAGTCTCATAATTCCCAGATGGAATTGAAGAGTTACACTTCCTCCTCCCAGCAATATGCCGTACAAGACCGTTATTGCCAGGCCTGATCATCTACTCCATACCACATCATTTTTCTTTTCTTCACAATCCTAAACAGACTGTAATGTGACCTAAAGCCTGCAGTTATTATTTTTACCTCCTTATTTGTGATATGGTCTCTATATGAGATTTCAAGATCTTATGGTAGCATCTCATCCCAAGGGCTTCAATACATCTATGGAGGTCAGTAGTGAGAATCCAAGATTCACAGGCGTACAGAAAGATTGAGATAACAAGTATACGCATGAATTTGATTTTTGATGTCAGGAAACTGTTTTTGTCTTGCCACATACATTTAGACTTTGTCAACACCATTGTTAACTGGAATTCTGGCCAGAACTTTGCTACACCAACTTTAGTTTTTTTATCTTATTTCATATAAAATCAGTTCTTGTAGATTACATACTTGTCTATTGAACTTATGGGTTTGCATTGAAGATTCTTATTTTCATATATCTAAATATTCATGTTGTGTCTTATCTACCCAATCTAGGAAAGAATAAAGCGTACCAAGAAAATTCTAATATTAAAATTAGCAATAATTTACAAGCATAATAGAGATGAGGCATAGAATAAATTCTGATAAAAAATTTAACCCTTTCCCTATTCAAGGCAAATTAGGTGTTGACTCACATTTTCACTAGATTTTATCCTTTATTTTGAATGTGGTTTAAGAGCCACATATGGCCCTCAAACCAGGGCTCCAAACTAACTTTTTTTTTTTCACCACTGTCTAAAACTGTCCTGAAAAACAATTTTAAACAGTCTAAAATCATTTTTTTTTTCTTACTTACCATCTATAGTTGTTAAGTAGCATAATAAAAACAGCATTAAAATGTTTAGGAAATAAATAATATTTATTTTGGTTTATTTAGTCTTGAAATTGTGGTCTTTGCTTTTTCACAGAAGTGGATGAATAAATAAAAAAAAAATTTTTAGATATAAAAAAAAAAACACAAAAAAAACACGAAATGTAAAAATCCGAAAATCTTTCTTTAATAGTCAGACTTATTTTAATTTAAAAAAAGATTGACTGTCCATAAGGTGTCTCCAACTACGGGGCTTGATGCCCTAAAGGAATATTCTTATCCTGAAGCCAGCCTCAGATTTGTCATAGGAAACACTGAGAGCCACATGTGGCCCTCAAAATAGTGAAAGAGTTAATAAATATTAATACAATGGTCAGGATGTGGGAGATATATTTGCCAAGAATCAGGGCACAGACTCCATACTACTTTTCTGTAATAAGTGGATGATGTGGGTATTTAAAATATTCACTCATATACAAAAGAAAATTGTTTGTCTTATTGTGAACTTTGTTGTGCAAGGATAACCTTGAACTTTTTTGTACAAGGATAACCTTGAACTTAAAGTTTACATTTGAGCCCCCCAAGCACAAATTGATGATTATTTCACCATCAAGGAAAGATGAAAAAAAAATTGACACATTGATGGACATTTCAACCTTATGCTTGTCAGACACACAAAGGGTGAGGATCCTAAAAGCATCCTGGAAAAAGGATTATGCAATCTAATACAATGAATGGAGAAGTAAATCATATTCATATCAATATACAAAGTATAAAATGTAAAAAGGCCAAGAGTCACATGTCAATTTTGTCATTTTGAAAGGAGAAAAAAAAATACAGTTGTTTTGAAAGAAACAAACACTGGGAATAAGGCGGAAACAAAAGTGGGTAGACACATACAGGAAAAGAATAGTTTAGGCTGAGAAGAATAATTTAGTTTGGTTTAAAAAAAAACGTCCAATAGGATAAGAGAAGACTTAAGATTTCTAACTGAACATTATCTGAAAGAATCTCTAAATATATCAGATTGGACAAAGACACAAGGGTTAGCTGAAAAGTTCCTAGGCTGACAAAGATACTCTCATGGAATGAGACCAAATGAGGTTTATTTTTCAACATAGTTCCCCTAGCCGTCCACATACTTCTTCCATCAGAAGAAAAATAAACCTCATTTGGTCACATTCCATGAGAGTTTCTTGGTCAGCCTATGCACTTTTCAGCCAACCCTCATATAAACCTCATTTGGTCACATTCTATGAGAGTATCTTGGTTAGCCTATGAACTTTTCAGCCAACCCTCATAGATCATCTAGTCCAAATAACTAAAGATGAAGGCAATGAAACCATAATGTTAGTAAATTCACCTTCATTTATTAATATCCAGGAAACAGATTCATAATCCTGTTTTACAATCCAACAAGGTTTATATTATATAAGAATTAAACTGAAGAATATGGTACAGAAATATTTGTTTAATTTATGCATAATTTCTTTAAAAATAAATTTTTTTAAAATCGCTATTTAAAAAAAACTCTTCTTTGCTTTACAAATTGGTTAATCTAATAAAGAGATAACGTGCACTGAGCATAAATGAATTTTGTACATACGTCCAAAGAAAATCCATCTATATTTTACTAGTGAAGAACTTATTCAGGTTTGAACCATGAAAAGGGCATATAAACCATTGAAAATATTCTATAATTTAAACTTCCTTCAATGGGACAAAAACAAACGATACTCAAAAATTAAAAGAATAAAAAAAAATTCTATAACTTGACAGTCTATGCATTCAAGATCCAACTTAATGGATCTTTGTATAAAATCTAAAGCTGAGCATAAAATAAACTCATTATTTATACCTCAAATCAATACTACAAATATAAGACATACTAAAATATTCAATATACACATTGGCAAAGAGAATTTACATTCTAAGCAAATCCCACAAGATTCAAAATAAGAATTGTAAAATATTACTAAAAATATTTCATTCATGCAGCATTCATTCATAAATTACATAAAAGATTATATTGGGTTAGCAAGAAGTTAATTCTGTTTTGTCCTTTCATGACATTTGGATGTTTAGTTTTTAACTAGAATCATTCAAAAAGATCATTTTTGAATGAATTGGGAGAGCTTTTATATCAGAATGTTTTTGTTTTTAATTGTTAAAATTAGCATATTTTATTTAATTGATTTTAAAACTGATTATATATATATATATTTGTCAAAACACAGGATTGTACTAATATGACACTTTTCATATCTAGCTATGGAAATACGGTGAGGAAATTAATCCAACAATATGAGAAGAAAATATTTTAAAAATATAACAAACACAGGATGTTATGATCAGGGGAAACCATTTTAGGTGTCAATACTTAAGCATTTCGGTATATTGTACCATCTTCAGGACACTGTTAAGTAATGTTTATGTGAGGGACAAAATGAAAGATGTTAAGTGTATAGTGAATGTGTGAATATATACACTTAACATCTTTCATTTTGTCCCTCACATAAACATTACTTAACAGTGTCCTGAAGATGGTACAATATACCGAAATACTTAAGTATTGACACATAAAATTGTTTCCCCTGATCATAACATCCTGTGTTTGTTATATTTTAAAAATATTTTCTTCTCATATCTAGCTATGCAACTAACTTGTTTCTGAAATTGAAAATTCATCTCAAGAGTAAGATTTGAGGACATTAACAGAAATATAGTGATGCAGCTTCACAAAATAGGAATTTCAAAGGTGCTTTGAACAATGGAAAACTCACTGGGATAAGGGTGTTGAATCGCAAGAGGACTATTTAAGGAAAAAAAAAATGAAAGTTTCCTTAATAGTTCATTTCTGTCTTGGTAAATGCAACTTTAGTTTCTATACTTTTTAAATGCACCTTGTATTTTTTATTCCAAATTACTTAGGCATTCAAAATAGATATTGAAAAAGTTCTAGAAAATTCTCAATATTAAAAGCTGAAAACAAGAATGTGTCCTCACTTCAAGCCAACAACATTCCAAGTTTGCTTTCCATTTGCAATTTTAGTTTAAGACACAAAGAAAATCCTACACCTCTTTTTCATTCTAAAAGTCAGTAAATTTTTTTTTTTTTTTTTTTTTTTTTTTGAAAGAAAGAAAAAAAATAGGACATCTAGAAATACGGCTAATTTTAGGGCAAAGAAGACATTTTTGTGTTAAGTCTCAGTTTCCTTCAAAAAAAAGGAATGTTACAGAAATTCTCATTCTTACACACACACACACACACACACACTTATATCAGCATGTTTTTAAAATAAGCTAACTTTGCCATAATATTGAAATTTCACAAATGGAATTTAATACTTATACTATCACTATCCTATAAAAGTTGGTACATTTGCATATAAATGTCATACACTAAATGTATGAACTATTATGGGACAAAGGTCGACTTATATCTGAAAGATTTGGAAATATGAATAATACTTCTAATACTTAGTAGTCACAAAAATAAGCAAAGATATTATTCCTGGAATATTTTATATTGTAGGTTATTAATCATTCCACCCGGCCGGAAGTCACATTCATTTTCCTAATCTACCCCAACGATAGCCTTTGTTTAAATGCAGGTAACTTTATGAAAGGCCATTTTTAGCCATTTTTTTATAAATCCTTATAGGAATGGGGCTCTGGACTTAGAAATTCTCACAGGATGTTAAGAGTTTTAAACAAAAGGAAGTTTCTCATGTACAAGATGTTGGGAAAAGCTTAATAGATTTAAACTAGAATTATAGTTAAAATGTATGGTGGACACATCTTCCTCAAGAAAATATTCAGTTATGTTGTTTTAATATCTAAATTTTATAGGTAGAAATAATCTTTTCATAAATATGTAATTCTTATTCACTCATGGTTTTGACAAGGATTATATAAAGCAGATATAAAACTTTCTTTGCAGAGGTTTGCCCCCCAAAAACCTTTGTGCATCAAAGAAAAGTAGAGCAAATCATTTAATAAAACAAAAGTTTAAAACAAAAACAAAACCAGTACAATTCCCTTTAAGAAGTTAAAAACAATTACAAAAATAATCCAAGATTATATAAACTTTTTTAATAAATTAGAAATATTATTTCAGTTTAATTAAGAACAAATGTGAAAAAGTACATGCTCTGATTAAAACCTATCGATAATTCATGGGTAATATTTTTGGGACATATTTCTTAAAGTAGTTGGTAAAAAATAAACCAGAAAGAAATAGATCAATACAATAAAGTTAAAACCTATTCATTTGTTTTGTACAAAATTATCTTTCAGTTAAGATCAAATTTATTTTTTTCCCACCCAGGAAAGCCAACTGAATGCTAAAAATAGGTACAAATGTTTTCATCATGTTTTCTCTACAACATCTGAAAGTACTCATATCTAAAACCATTAGATAATTTACAAACATTTTTGAAAAAAACGCACATCTGCAGACATTTTGTAATAAAGATTAAAAGTAAATGTGAACAAACAAGAACTTGTATGTTTATAAAAATAGTACAATATTAGCTTTCAGTGTTTGACCAAGTGTTAAATAATAGATGGACTGAATCTTTTATCTGGCATGTAGTGTAGAGTATTTTGAAAAGATTGAAACAATTATGCCTAGCTGAAATCAACTGAAAGTGTGATTGACAAGTAGTAACCCTTAAGGTCAGTTGAAAGCTAGGTTCTCATTGGAGGGTTGTAAAGTCATGTGACTACAAATTCTACAAGTTATAATTTAGATTTTAACTTTGAATTAGTTTAGCCTGATCAGTCATGGTTCATGGGCCAGCAGAAATTGTGCTATGAGATAACGTCCATCAGTATCCGAAGGCTGACTCCCAATTATATAATAGAGAAGACATCTAAGATGAATAAAAGAAGTGCACACACAAAAGAAAAGGTCCTCATTATTAATATTCTAGTGAAAAATAGAGAAATAGCATGAAGCAGTGAAGAATATAGAACAGAAGAAGAACCAACAATATGCCAAACAAGAACACGTGAAGAGATGAGCTGATTATATAATACATAAACTACCAAAGAGGAAAAGTGTTATCAGATAAATTACTACATTTGTATTGGTACTTTGGCCATAAAAAAATTAACTCTTATGACAAGAATTAGAAATTACTACCAGAAGTACCTCTCTATGCCTGGTAAGAGACTTATCTCAGCTGGTTAAACTACCTATAAACTTAATTAGTAATTTTTAATTAAAATGTTAATTATTTTCATAAGACAATTCATTTTTTCTTTTGAAGTTTGAACATTTAAATTCTGTATGATTAGTTATGTCTTGCAGCAACATGGATTATTATTTATTGTTGGAACACTATGAGGAACAATCATTTTTTTTTTTTTTTTTTTTTTTTTTTTTTAATGTCAAAATCTTCCCCTAGTTCCACTAAGTATGCATAGCAAATTTGGTAGCTTTACACCAAGTCATTTGGCCATCTATAAAGAAGAGAGAAACAAATTATCCTTAATTATTAAAGATATCATAATCATCATGTCGCGCTTTCAGCGCAGATATCCAGAACAATCTCTCTCCATCCGTCCCTATTGCTCATCATTCTCGGGAGGTCCTCTATGCAGCATCCTGCATCCGCACAGAGCTGATCAACGTACGTTTTTGCTGGTCGAACAGCTGTATGGCCACCTACCACATATCACCCAAACCATCCGAGTAAGACGGACAAGACACACGGGACATTGCTGGAGAAGCAAGGACGAACTCATACGCGATGTCCTCCTGTGGAAGTCAGCACATGGACAAGCAAGTGTGGGCCGAATAAAGATATATAAAATGTTTAAGTCGGCCAAATTAATCTACATTCACTATTTGTACAAACAGATTATTGGAGAAATATTATCTGAGAATTCTCTGAGCCTAATAACATTTTTACTGTCTTCAAATTATTGCCATTTTTGGATGGAGAAATTTTTTAAAAAATACACTTGTGTCATGTCCTTTCATCACGTCAGATAAAAACCATTCCATTTTAATTGTGATGAAAGAAAGTCAAAAATAAAAAGAGAGAGGAAGAGGAGGAAGAGGAAGAGGAAGAGGAGGAAGAAGAGAGAGGAAGAGAGAGAGGAGGAAGAGGAGGAAGAAGAGAGAGAGAGAGGAAGAAGAGAGGGGAAGAGAGGGAGAGAAGAGAGAGAGGAGAAGAGAGAGAGAGGGGGAAGAGAGAGAGAGGGGGAAAGAGAGAGAGGGGGAAGAGAGAGAGGAGGAGGAGGAGGAGGAAGGAGAGAAGGAGAGGAGAAGAGGAGGAGAAGGAAGAGAGAGGGAGACAGAAGGCAAGAGCTTTACACTAATCTATCTTATCGGTTTCAATGGAATGGAAGGAAGGATGGGAAAAAAAAAGAATGAAAAAGAAAGTATAAGACATTGGAATGTTACGCCCTGTTCCCTGTCATCATCTCAAATAAATAATAGACAATTCAGTTTTGTGACAAAAAAGAAAGAAAAAAGAAAATACAATAAGAAAGAAAGAGAAAAGAGGGGGGAGCAAGAGCATAACACTAATCAGGTGTATTTGTCTGTTCCAATGGTATGGAATATATATATATATATATATATATATATATATATATATATATATATATATATACATAGAGTTAAATCAAGATTATTATACTTTTTACATATTGAAATATTTTGGAATAGCGCTTAAGTATACATATTAGACATAATAGTTAAATTATCACACCATGATATATCCATGGGTTATAATAATAATAATAATAATAAAATATATAAATAAAAGGGTATGAAAACACACAATGCTGTTAAAATGAAAATATTTTATATCATTCTTATAGCTAATATTGAACAATATTTTGATTTATAAAAATCATCATCAGAGCTTGTTTTTAATCCGGATTCATCGAGAGAGAAGCAGAAATTATTGGCTATGAAAATGATATAAAATATTTTCATTTTAACAGCATTGTGTGTTTTCATACCCTTTTATCTATACATATACTGTCGGATTCATTTCCTTACTCTTAACGCTCTCTCTCATACATATACATACACACACACACACACACACACACACACACACACACACACCAAATTTGGAAAAAAATACCAAAAAAAAATACCAAAAAAAAATACCAAAAAATATACAAAAAAATAGCAATATATGAATTGAAATTCAACTATATTTCCATGTGTCATGGCACGAAGAAGAATATAACTATAGTTGTACATATGATGGCTTCAAGAATTTGATTCTAATTGCTAATTTGATTCACAGCAGCAAAAAGATTAATCATGTATTTTCAAACTTCATATTTGTCAATATACACAGATTAAATAGCCAATTAATTTACTTCCATGCAAAGTTCATTAAATACAGAAAATTCAGTCTATATATTACTACTCATATTCCTTAATTGTATGACCTTTATCTCGCAACAGCCTCTGGTTAAAAATGAGACCATCCAAAATGAAATACAAAAATGTAAATCCTGATTATCTGGTGTTGTTTATCCACTGAATTATTTCTTATGAGTGCCGTCACCTCAATTAAATAATGGACCATTCCTGTTTTTATTATAAAGAAAGGGAAGAAAAAGGACATGCTACATAGAAAAATATAAGAAAAAAGAAAGAAAAAGAGAGAAATGGGGAAAGATAGAGGGGGTGAGCATGTGGAAGCAATAACACTAATCTGTTTCAATCGAACATAATGAAAAGAAGGAAAGAAAGAAAAAGTGAGTTTTAATTAAGGTTATACTTTTTACATATTGAACAATTGCAATAGTTAACCATATCAAATGTTGTAATAATTAAATTATCATACTGTGGTATATCCACAGGTCCTACTAGTTTTTAATTATTATTAGATGACCCATGAACCTGTTATATTTTCAAGTTAAATTTTGCCATGGTTGATGACTGATTGAGGGCCAAAAGACTGAAAGGAACATATCCCTAACCAACACTAATTGGCTGATATTCCAATAGACACAGTTGGGGGAAATGTCATGTGACTATCCTGACCAATGGGAAAATGTCACCAACAACACTGCTGAATATCCAGTTACACCGGTCAAAGGGATATCTTAACATTTTCCTCCCTAGACTGTTGGCTAAGGCAGTTCCCTGGCCGGCGTGCACAGCAACCTGCTCCTTCTAAATTGTTTTAGTTGTGTTTTTAATAAAGGTCTTTTTGGTATTTTCTCAAACTCCATACTATGTCTCCTATGTATATACATGCAGTATTATATTATAATGAAAATGTTGAATAATTGAGTGTTAAACTTAAAAAAAAACAAAAAAAAAAAACAAAAAAAAAACGCTGCTATCTGTATCTCTTATTCTCTAAATAATGGGTTAAAGCATAGAGATACATACAATTTGAGTGCATAATCAGAAAGAACATACAATTTTACATAAGAATACCAAATTTTATCAAAATTGCTCCAAAAATAAAGAAACAGTAAATAAAGAAACGGTGAAGAAATCACTGAATTTCTTTTTTTCAAATGGTCGGTGATTTGACATATTTTTGAAACAAAATCATGTCCATATTTGTACCTCCAATTTCGGGGCTTTAAATTCTCATAACTTTTGAACCACTGGGGATATTTGTATAATTCAAACAATTCTGAACTCCATTTACAAAGCTCTATATAACTAATGTGATTAAACAACAATAACCTCAAATAAAAAAAATCAACTGGGAATGCTAATTCTAGTTTCCACTAGCAGCAATTAACACACATGTTAAAACCTCAGCTGAACAATGATCCTCAATAACTACCATTATAGAATCTTCACACACTCGGACATTCCCAAACTTTGTGCATTGAAAGAGCATATTTCCCCGGCGAAACCCTCCATTTTATCTTCAAAGATTTATGCAGCAAAGGTAATCCGGCCTCAAGTGTTCAAATCCCGTTCATAATATCTTTCCCACATACCCCATGTGCCGAGAAAGCCTTACTGTTCTCCCATGACTAACATTGTTTGCAGCGAAGAGAACCAACATGGTGGACATATCCCGTCACACCATCTTTCGCACATACCATGTGCCAAGAAGGCCTTTCTTCTTCTGACTATCATCACCACCAACAAATTTCCCCAGACCTGGGGATGAACATCCCCACCCCCCACAATATCTCTTTCAACTATGAACTCACAAATAACGGCAACAGGTAATATCTACATCTATCCTCAACCACCAATAGCGACAAATGCCCACTACCCACATTTCATCCACTCTACCCACATTATATCTACAGACATCAAAGAATTCTCATTCCACAAACTCTTTCATCATATCAACAGTCATCTTATCAATGAACCCCCCCCCTCTGTACACTTTCATTCCACAAACTTTTTACACAAATACATCTTCTTCCTTGTTCTAAATGATCTCTTGTTATTTGTCTTCCTTTGTCATTTACTCTTTCCTCTTCTCTCGACCCTGTATCTCTATGTATGCATGTAAAACGGGTGTCACACATCTGAACGAATCTAAGGTAAGAATTTGAATCCTTTTAATAACATCCAACATGTTCCCCTTGCAACCATACTCTGGTCTTTAAAAAAAAACCTGTTGGAACAGTGCTCCATGATTATATTGATGCTTCTATTTAGGAAGGATACTAATTAGTATTTCATATTTAACTTCATTATATCAAGAATTTGGATTATATACAAGCACATAAACAAACACCACAACATTTTTATTCCGTTTCAAATTGGGCTGGGAATTGCTTTATTCTCTCAGAGCACTTAAGTATATCAATCTATAAAAAATCTGGCTAGTATGATGTCTTTTTTTTTTGGGGGGGATGGGTTATAGTTACATTTATACAAATATGAGAATTTTAGTGATATATATTGCAAATCTACTGAAATGATGGAACTAAGAGAAAAAAAAACTGTATGTTTATTAACACTAAAGAAGTCGTTCTCCTTGAGTAAGCTTACGTCAACCCAAGTCATTAGGATAAGTTCCAAATACTATATCTCTGTCTTTTACAAAGAAAAGGGTTAAAAAAAAAATTAAAAAATGAAAATTTGTCATGTTATGCCATAGCTGAAAGGCAGAATAGCATGTGAAAGCTAATTCCAAGACCAACAGTGAATCACCAAGTAGAGGGTGAAACCATTCTGAGTAAGGGATGCTGTATAGGATGAGGGAGAGTATTGAAACTGCTACCTCAAAAACTTTTCATTATATTTACAGAATACATTAACCTGTTTCTCTCTGTCACTTCTTTGAAAAACAAACTTTTGAATATTTCAGTATTCCCTTTACTTCTTTGTTATGTTACACAACATATCATTTTAAACCTTTTCCATTTACAATCTTTTGAAGATGCAAAAAACATTAAAATGAATTAAAAATGAAATAATCAATTTTTTTACCCACCCCGACAGAAGTTATCATAAGATATCAATGTGAATTGAAGTTACTAGCCTAGCTTGTTAACCATTACACAACACAAGGTATCTGTTACCATGGTCTTATAGTTAAATAAAATATCCTGACATAGGAATCTCAATAAATATATTAAGTGACAAAGTCAATTAATCATAATTTTATATTTTGGATTTGCAATGTGTTTATGGCTTCTTAGTAAAAAAATCCATTTTATTTTACATAATTCAGAATTAAATACTCAGAATATAACTTGATTTACTTTCAAATTATTAGATATTTTAATAATAAAATGTGTTTAATCCTATAAAATAATATTCTGATTTTTTTTAAAAATGTGAGTATTATTATAAGCTGATGTTTTTCGATCTACAAATCAATTTATAGTTAGAGAAAATTTAAATGAAACCAATTACTATATGAAAAGCATAAGACAATCATTTGCATCTTATACTTTTCTTTTTTTTTTAATAATTACTTCCTTAAAATCACCTCTATTGGTAATTAACCTCGATCTCAAGTCATATCCTATTTATAGAATTTATATTATAATTGGAAATGAATAAATAAATAAATGAATGTACAATTAGTATTTAATAGTTATTGCCTTTGAGAAATGAAAACAATCACAGTGAATGCAAGACCCTAATCTTCCTCCCATTCATGAAATTGAGAAATGCTCCTTCATCATTATAACATGAAGAGAATCTTATCTAGAAAGGTGATTATACATTTTTTTATATAAGAAATTATTTAATGAAAACATTTTATGCAAACATATTTGGATTTAATGCTAAAGCATAACAGATAACAATCTATGAAAACTATTAAGCCATTACATAAATAATATCTAAATTTAGGATTCAATAAAAAAAAATATGAAAAAAAACCTCATGTTTGATTACATTAACATAATATCAATGACTTTCTTCCAATGATTCACAAGAAAATTAATGTTCTTTTTTTTTTTATCTCACAGCTGTCAACCTGGAAGTGAAATTATATTTATCTCATCCTCCCCTTGTTAAATGACAAAAATAAAAGACATCAATGTCAATTCCCTTCTGAAAAAAAAAAAAAATGTCAGTATCTATACTTATAATAAATAATTCAAGCAAACAGCAAATATTGGTGATCAGATACGACAAAAAAAAAAAAAAAACCCAACAGCAATGTACAATGGAGAAGCAAGGTATATTGATCTCTATTATTTTGTATTAAATACAGTGATATGTTGACTCACAAGTACCCCAAATTATAAGTTTTCTGAGTTATGACCTGTCACTCGGTTGATTTTTTTACTTTGTGTTGAGAGTTAAAATTTTAGGTTTAGATACGTAAAAAAAAAAAAAAAGAGAGTCTGATGAAGCTTCTTATACACACAAAGGTGAAATATTAATTGAAATTATTTGTGTTGTTTTATCCACTTTTCCACAAATTTTAATCACATTTTATTGGATTTTACCCAATCTATTATTTCATGTTAATAAGTTTACTAAAAAAATGTTTCCAAATTTATTATGCCCAAGAAAAATATCTAGAAAAAAATAAACATTAAAACATATTACAATACATAATTCATTACATTCTATTTTATTTTTTTATGCAATATAGTGCTATTTTTTCCTATGTAAAAAAAAAAAAAAAAAAAACTTTAAAAAAGAATAGTGCAATTTAGGAGAGTGACCGAAATAGATTTTATGGCATTTAAGTTTATGTCAATGGGGAAAATTGATGATATAAGAGGAAATTGAATTACAAGTGGAATGAATTAAACTTGTAAGTCAAGGTACCACTGTATTGCTTTTCTTTCACATTGAGTTTTCTGTAAAATATTTATTAAAAAAAAAAAAATGGGAAGATTTTAAAGGGGTGTGTCATATATTTTGTATAATAATATAAAAATTTATTTATTTTTAAAATTAAGTTTTGATTCGATCAATATATTAATACTATTAACTTACCTACCCATGAAAATAAGAGTGTACATCACAGGGGAAAATGATACTTAAATATTCATAAAAAAAGGAAAGAGAGAAAGAAGAAAACAACCAGCAACATGTCCACCTTTCATTGAAGGACTGGAACACAACAATGAATTGTACAACTTTCAGTTTAACAATCATAAAGAAAGCTAATGCACTAAAAGAGGAATTACTTTTAGGAAAAATATTGTTGATCATGAAGTTATAAATGAGTAAATATTAATATTCAATAGTTTATCTAATTTATTAGATCATAGTTTACAAGTCAATATTATGTAATATTTTGAGATATATATATATATATATATATATATATATATATATATATATATATATGGGAGTAAATATGGAAATAAATCCGACAATATTAAAAAAATTTGAAAAAAAAAAACAAGTATTCCAAAATTAAGATGAATTTAATTATCGATGCTAAAACGTTTCGGTTTCTTTAAACCTTCATCAGGATGTATTATGGGGTGAAGAAATTGATGGATGTTTTATAGATGACAGGAGATGAAAAAATCTTTATAAAATTTTTTTTGTTGTGTAACTGTATTTGTTCCTGACTCGTCTTTCAAAAATATAACGCTGAACAAATACAGGATAGACTCCCTCGCTGACTGGCTGATACCGACTTTAGGCCACCCCAACGAATTTACTTACTTTATATATATATATATATATATAACTAGTTGAACTTGTGGAAATTCCACACTTTATAAACAACCTCAAAGATCACTTTGACATTTTTTATACTTTATTTATTATGATGAGATATATATATATATATTTATTATCATCATCTGCTACATAAAAAAAAGAAAAGAAATTCTTGTTCTTTTCATCATATGACAAAA
The DNA here is from genome assembly GCA_023376005.1 of Doryteuthis pealeii. Classification (NCBI taxonomy): domain Eukaryota; kingdom Metazoa; phylum Mollusca; class Cephalopoda; order Myopsida; family Loliginidae; genus Doryteuthis; species Doryteuthis pealeii. The sequence goes on along the minus strand of CM042157.1, from coordinate 90,269,293 downwards.
GTAAATTTGGTGAAGAGTTCTGTAAAAAAAATAAAAATAAATACATTTTTGATGAATACACTTGTGAATAACCCAGACTGTAGCCAATCCACTCTTTTTCTGTCCATATTTTTTGTTAAGACAGCTACAATTGCATTTTCAGAGACACAAAAACAGGAGAGAAGAATGGGAAAGATTTGTAAATGGAATGAAATGAAAGGAAACATAAAGGATAGAAAAGCAAGCAGGATTTCATGTCAAGACAGAGAGAAGTTCATTTTGTTTGTAATCTGAAACCTAGTCTGATTTGAAATTGTGTTGAAGTGCAAGAATATGTTGGAGAAGTGACTGAATGAAACCAATACAATCTATTTCTGATCAATATCAAGACATTTGTAAGAGTGATAGGGACTGATAGCCAAAGAAAAGAACAAACTCATATACCAAACAATGCAGCACATAAAAGCTTTCTGTGTCTTTCCATCTTTTGTTAGACGTATTGGGAATAGTTAGTCACCATTGTGACCTGAATGTATGAAACAGTAAAGAAGAGTTTCAATGCTCTAACCATAAATCAGACAGAGGATGCAGTTTAGTGTTCTATATGAATATACATGTTTTCCAAATCAGACCATGTAAAAAAAAAAATTAATGAAAAAAGAAAATGAATATTCTAAGTAGTGAATATAATAATAGTCTACCTGAAATAATGGGAATATGAATTCAAATAAATATATCCAACTTCTAAAGATAAAGGAATGATAAATCATTCTAAAATTTCAAATAACTGTTTTGTTTATATTTTGGACATATGAAGAATTGCTGAAACGTTCTTAGCCTGACCAAGATGGGAATTACTTAAAAGATTTATACACACACACACACACACACGCAACCACACACACAAAACACCTAAAAATGCACAATGCCTTTTTTTCGATACACACACTCACACTGTAAAAGAGAATATTTCACGTCATATTTCAAACCGTCCACTTTTTTCAGCGTCCTTTCTTCAGACTGATAAACAAGGACTATCACTTGCTTTTCTCGTTATTCTGTGATAAAAATTTTTTATCACCTTCCATATACCAACAAATGCCCTGAAGATGATCTAATTAATAGATAGAAACACTGCAGTGTCAGCCAATAAACTTACCACTCAACTTATTTAAACCCGTGTTTTTTTCAATTTTCTGAATATACTATATATATATATATTTGTAAAAGATATTTAATACTATTACAATAATCTTTAATCTTAAAGTCAATGGTCAAATTCTCATTCCAAGAAAACAAAAATAATTGCTGTATGTGGAACTGTTTATTTCACAGTTTCAGTAACCGGGTGGTTTGCTTTGTTGTGCACATGCTCAAGAGGTAAGTGGCCTAAGTTTATCAGTGTTGGAAGTTGTGTTTACACATCTCATGTGTGATGTTGATGTGTTTGCTATATTAATTCAAGAGGATTTGAATCACTGAATGTAATAAATTGTAGACGATATGATATAGTTAATAAGCTTTTATGTTTTACAGAAACTTTGTGGTTGAAAATAGAGGGGAAAAAAAAAGCGGATAAAACAACACCACAACTAAATTCCAAATGATATTTCGCCTCAGTCTTTTGCAAAGTTTTTTCAAATTTATTCAAAATGGGTTCCATAGTCTACTTTTATGCTGAAATGGTAATTTTGGGGGTAGGCAGAAGATGGGGGGGGGGCGTACATAGTGATAAGATGAGAGGGAAAGGAAAGAGGGGAGCGTTGGATGTGTGAGTGAGGTGGTGAAGGAAATGGGTTTATTTGTGGGGTATGGTACTTTTTATGCAGTCATTTATTGCCATAGTTGTTGTGTTGTTTTATCCGCATTTTCCCTCTATTTTCAAACACATTTTGTTGGATTTACCCAATCCTTTTCTCATCAGAATCTTTATAGTGCAAAAAAATTTGAATAAATTAATCATGACCTCCATGCTTCCACTAAAAACAAGTGCAATGACGAAGTGAATTTGAACAACTTAGATTTTATCTGCAAGTGTTGAATTAATGTTTAGTATTATGTCTACCTTATTTTTTTTTTTTATATATATATATATATATATATATATATATATATATATATATATAACACAAACAAATACACACATACACACAAATATACACATACACACACACACAAATATATACACATACAAATACACACACACACACACACAAATATACACATACAAATACACACACACAAAATATAACATACAAATACACACCACAATATACACATACAAATACACACACACACAAAAATATACACATACAAATACACACACACACACACACAAATATACACATACAAATACACACACACACACACACAAATATACACAACAAATACACACACACACATACACATACAAATACACACACACACACACACACACACACAAATATACACACACAAATATACACACACACAAATATACACACACACACATACACACACACACAAATATACACATACAAATACACACACACACAAATATACACATACAAATACACACACACACAATATACAATACAAATACACACACACACACACATACACATACAAATACACACACACACACACACACACAAATATACACATACAAATACACACACACACACACACACACATACAATACACACACACACACACAAATATACACATACAAATACACACACACACACACACATACAAATATACATACAAATACACACACACACACACAAATATACACATACACATGCATACACACACACACACAAATATACACATACACATGCATACACACACACAAATATACACATACACACACATACATACTGTATTTCTCAGTGTATGTGTTACACAATATCAATTAGTTTTTATATATTTTCTGAAGCAGCACACCCATGAATTAATGTCACGAACAGCCAATAATTATGACAGACCAGTTTAGATCATTAACTATTGGTAAATATAAGTTTTTACTGAGTAGGACACTCAATGATGAATCATAATTTTTTCTCGTTTTGTGAAGTGATCAAATAAATAAAATAAATCTTCAGTGTTATGTCCAAGTAAAAATGGAAAGAGTATATTAACAGTCATTTGTAAGGATAGTACCAGATTACTCCAGTTCTGTAGAATTAAGCTGATAGAAAATGATAACAAAAATAAATAATCACCCAATCCAGGATATATATATATATATATAATATATAAGCTGGTTAAAAACAGAGTACAAGGTTTAACATAATATGCCTCAATCAGTTTTCCTTCAAATAAAATGACTGATACCAATTTCCCACAAATATTATAAATAAACCACAAAAGGGGAAAACAGTGTGAAAAGGAAAAGGAAAAAAAAAAAAAAAAAGGAAAAAAATTGCATATGCATGGATTGTCAAATAAAGAGACATGGGAAGTAGTACCCACTCATAAATAATTGTGAGAGAGAGACAGAGACAGAGAGAGACAGAGAGAGACAGAGAGGATAAAGAATTTGAATCTTGTGGCAAAATAAATTCCAGAGTAGCCAGTATGTTATGGTGTTGATTTGACTAATAATTTCATGTAATTATCTGCACTAAGGTCAAACTACAAGCCAGCTGTCCTCCATTTACAAATAAAGTATATATCTATATATAAAATAAAAAGTGTGTATATATATATATATATATATATGAGAAGTAAATACACAAACGATGTGGCTTTTTAATGGCTTTTTTTAGCCGACAATTTTTGGGAGAATATGTGCTTAATTGAAGTCGTACCTAATTTTGAAAGTTAATTAATTAATAATTAATTAAGCGGGAATACCTATTCAAATGTAAGGCTAAACAAATAAAAAAAATCAGGCCGAAATGTACATACAGAGATTGATTTTTCTCGATTTGCTTAGCCTTACATTTGAATAGGTATTCCCGCCTAATTAATTAATTATTAATTAATTTTCAAAATTAGGTACGACTTGAATTAAACATATATATATATATATATATATATATATATATATATATATATACACAGTTGTGGTAGTTTGTAAAAGATTGAGAACAAGAGAAAAAGCAATAAACTTTTCACTGGTACTTGTAAAAAAAAAAACTAAAAAGAAAAGAAAGAAAAAACAGAATCCTAAAGCACTAGAAAAATTATACAAGAGGATACTTATAGACCCATTTTGTCACTAATATTTTAAGAAAAAAATAAAGTAATTAAAAATAACCATATATTAAAAGGGGATAAATTTGAATAACTACTGATTTTATTTTTCATATATATTTATTTACCAACCCCTCCGCACGAGCAGGATGTGACACAAGGTCAATTTCTTAAGCGAAGTTCAGCAGGTTTGAATTCAGAGTTTTCCTTCTCCTAGACTGGTGGCCTAACCAAGGTTAAAGAGCCCAGTCTGCCCTGCTATTTACCCATAGCTGGAGGGAGAGTAGGATTCATACCTTTCCCAAGCATATTAGCGCTAAGTGAAATGCAATTACCACGTTCAGGATGTGAACTCGGGGCAATGAGTCCATTTCCCATGACTTTAACCATTACACCACACGCTTCCTATATTTTTCATATATAAGGCTGGCTAGGTTAAGCTTAATAGAAAAAAAAATTGGCCGTCACATATTTAAATATTTGAGTTAGTAATAAGATATTGGTCTCGAGATGAATTTAATCCTGGAATACACGGGGGGGGCTACATTCTACCATAGCTATCTCTAAAGTGAGCAAAAAATTGTCCTTGATATACTCTTATATAAGCAACATTCCACCAAAATTTATGCCAGTGGCTACAAATTTTGTGTTTCTTCTGGATTTTATTTTACTTTGTATTGGCCTATTAAAGAACTTATCTCAAATAAACTTTGTAAGTAGATAGCTCTCTATTAGATCTATAAACAATGCAAGTCTTGTTATAGAGGACGCGGGAGAAATACCTCCCACATTCTAAACCTTTGTGGTGCAAGTGAACTTAGGCAAATGGCAATGGTAGCTACATCTAATTAATGTCTTACCATTTTTTCTTTTATCCGATACAATCATAGTTTGATTGGTGCACACCATGTGTTTGCTGTTGAAACAGTTTTTTTAAGACTGGTAAATCTGTAATTGTTACACAGAGAGCTTTTTGTGCTCATTTCATGTCACGGTGGAATGATGCGGTTCTGGATAGAATTTTCAACCCATAGCAGTATTATCTATCTGGGACAGCATCATTCTAATGTAACATAAAATGAACATTAAAAGCTCTCTGTATAGCAAATACAGATTCTCCAGTCTTTAAAAAAAAAAAAAAAAAAAAAAAAATAAGAAAGTTTAAACTGCAAACACATGGTGTGCCTCAGTCATAGCCATTGTAACTAATTGTATCCAAAGAAAAAAAAAATAGAAGATATTAGTTCGATGGAGCTACCATTACCACTTGCCTAAATTCACTCAGGTGACAGTTTAAAAGGTATTTCTGCCCACCCTGTATAATATCATTTAAGTTGGTTTTGAAATACAGATTTCAATGGCTTCAAATCTTATACTGTAATTACATAAAATAAATTATAGTTTGAATTCCACTGTTGTGATCAACTTCAGATGTAACATTCTGTTAAAATTCTATTTGTGATATGAAAAGGCTACAAAACCTAAATGGTGGTAAAATAGAGCATCTGATAATAATAACATTTTTTAATTAAAGTCCACAAAGAATATTAGTTTATGTGTAACAGAAAAAAACGGGTTGAAAATAAAAATAAAAATATGAAAAAAAATATTAAAAAATTAACTTTTTATTAACAGGTTATATTTCATTCAGCTATTGAACTGTTTTAAAATCAAGATTTAAAATGTCTGTACATGAGAGTGAATAAAATAGATACTACACTTTGATCACAAACAAATCTCTTATTTATAAGTGTTCTTTAATTCTTAGATGGTCAGGATCCATCCACTTACATGCAGTGTATGGAGTGGCTCAGCAATTATGTATATATATATATATATATATATATATATAATATATATATATATATATACACACACACACAATAACCCTTGCCTCTTTCTATATATATGCATATTTATATAGAATTATATATAGAAAAGCAAGCATACCTATGATGTAGGGCAGAATGGGTTCTTTAACATTGGTTAGACAACCAGTTTAGGAGAAGAAAAACTGAATTCAAACTTGTTAAACTGTGTCACATCTTACTTATATGGAGGAGTTGGTAAATATGTGTTGCATAATTATTAGATTCCTAATACTTATGTACAGTAGTGTAGAAACCAAAATGGCTGTTATAAGTTGCAGCCCACAGCCTTGAAGGATTGAATGACAAGGCTTGACTTCATCCTGATCCTTCCGGTGGATACCGTGAGAATCAGTGGAGAAGACCCTCTTCCGGTTTAGATTAGAAAGAGATTTTTTAGTCAGATCGGCCAAAACCACAACGGTGGTAAGTCATGTTATCCACGCTGCCGACTCAATCTGCGCAGGTAGTCTGTTGTGGATTTCAGAATAAAATGTGATCTAAGTAAATCGAAGTCTTGTGTTATTTAAAAACTACCAATGACACAGGGCTTCTGATAAAGAGAAATCCCCAATGGAAGACCAGACACAAAGTCCCCAAGATGAAGTTCAGACGCTAGAAGAAGAACGTAAGATAGAAAAGTAGACCTAGAAGAAGAATAGAAGAAAGTAAGAAGAAGGAGTATACAACATATGTAGATATGAGTCACCACACTGAACATTTGAGAAACTAGTGGACAAACTACAATCAATTATAGACCACTCAATTCTATATGACCTTCAATGAACAAGGATAAAGATTATTAGTTTTTGTCACCTCCCTCTTAATTATCTGCAGGAAATGTGCAAAATGTTTTATCATTCACATTCACAAAGGTAGACATTTAAATAAGTTAAGAAAAAATAAATTAAATTCAGTAAATAACAACTGTTATAGCAATTTTCCTGGAATTCTAAAAAGATGAAAACATGATTTTTTTTTTCTCCTCAAATATCAATTATGTAAAAGTTTGTTTGACTATGCCAACTTGGAAGTTTTACACAACAAAAAAATTGAGTTTCAATATGAAGGAATTCAATTAACTAAGTAATCAACTACACAAAAACTATATTTATAGTTGTAGCAAATACAAATTAGCATGACAAATTAAATCATTCTTATGTTTGCATTATAAGCTAAGTCTATTCTTTAAAAAAAAAAAAAAAAAAAAACAGCTAACATTATATAAGAAATCATTCTTTTGTATATTTCTAAATAGTGAACGTAAAGAAAGAAAAAAAAAGTAGACAAAAGAACTAAAACTATTGAATATAACTGAAAGAAAATCCTAGAAGTTTCTAAAATTGTAGTAGTTATTCACTAGGTTTAGTTAGGTAAAATGCCAGAAATATTGAGCACCATGTGAGAATCAAGGAATCTTCTTGTGAACGTGATCTGGGTATTACTGTCAGCAGTGATTTACATTGGACGAAACACATCTCCAAAATTGTCAAGAAGGCCGAGGGTGTCCTGGCGTCACTCAGCGAGACCTTTGTCAGCCGCTCACCGGCTATCTATTTAAAGCTGTACAAAGCTATGGTACGGCCACACTTGGAGTTTGCATCACCAGTCTGGAACCCCTATCTTGCTCAGAATATTAACCTCCTAGAAACTGTACAGAGACGTGCAACCAAACGAATACCCTCCATCAGGCATCTGCCGTACTCTGAACATCTCGCTGCCCTGGGAATGGATTCACTGAAACTTCGGCGTCTGGCAACTGATCTGGTAAACGCTCATAAGGTCATTAATCATCTTAACAACAGCAACTGTGAGCACCTTTTTGATCTTCTTGTTTCTAACACACATGGGCATGTCTACAAAGTCAGAAAACAGCACTGCTCACGTGACTTTCGGAAACATTTTTTCACGCTCAGAGTTGCAGAGACATGGAATAAACTGCCCACATCCGTTGTAGGCTGCTGAAGCACCGAGTCTTTCAAAGCCTCCATGCTTCCTGTAGTCTGCTGACACTATACCTGATGCCACTCTCCACATACATACGCGCACACATACATGCATATTACTACTGTAAACTGTTCATGTTCCTGACACTACATTATTCTATGTACTTGACATGAGACTTTGATGAGTTGTGGTGCATCTGAGCACTGTACACAATAAATTTCATTATTATTATTAATCTAACTCATCATCAATAGTCTGCTATCCTAGCTTGATAACCATTAAATCATATGAAGTACCCAGAACAAAAACAAAACTGAATGAAGCTTAGATTTAGCACAAGGCTAACAGTATGGGACACTTTTACAACTTACTGTTCTGTAATAATTGATCTTCAAAATGTTTGTTAACAATTACACTTCAATGAGATGTGTCCTGAGTATGACACAAAAATACATCTAATGTTGAGGCTACAGTTCTGGAGATCTGATTCCGAGGAATTTAGAGTACTCCTTCATTTACCTTATTCCCAGGTCCATTTTGACTCAGTGGTAGTAACTGTTAGGGTCCCATCTATGGGTCAAATAAATGTTTAAAAATTATTTGTATTCAATAGAACTTTGTAATTAAAAAAAAAAAATTAAAAAAATCTTAAGAAACAACTACACAAAAAATGTAAATATGCCCATACAATGAATGTGATTCTCTAACTTCTAAGTATGAAATAACTCTAGCCAGGTTGACATGCCATTAAAATTAATCAATCAATGAGATGTCCATCAAAAACTATAGAAATTACTGAAAAAGAAATAAGAACATCTTTAACCATGAGCACTGTTTCCTTAGTTTGTAAATTTCACAAATTCCTTCATTAAAAATTTATTTTAATATGTCCATTCTTTTCAGATAACTTTTTGTTGAGAGAGAAAATCTTAGACTTGATTTGCTTTTAGATAAAAATAAAAGACTACACCAGATAAACTTCTGATAAAAGACTTTCATGTCTACTCTGATGACTAAAAGAATTAAATGCCTATCGTTTTCCAAACAAATAAAACAAGATGTTAAAAAGATTCTTTCTCCTAGCAATACATTTAGAGTATGTAAAATACCCCAAATATTCTGAATGAGGAATTTTCATTAAAGAAACTATTCTAAACATTATTATGGGTGTGACATTTTATTCACGTATCAATATACTGGCATCTTAAGTTATGTGTGAGTAAGAGATCACAATTACCCTCATCCTATTTTACTTCACTCAACAGATATTCAATACTTGTAATTCTTTTTATTTCAAGAATGATGAAAATTTAATAGAAGACAATAAAAGACTCATTAAAGATTGAAGTTAGTTATATAACAAACTAAAAACCTATTTACAGTGAAATTTTGAGTACTAAGCGTAGAGTAAATTACAAGTTTAGTGCCTGGAGGAAAAGTGGTGCTGTTATGCTATGAAATAATTTATTTGAAACTACTTTTCATCAGTTGCCTGTAACCAACTAATAAAAAAAAAATTAAAAAGTACATAAACTACAAAACTCTAAGATAATATCTTCATCGGTAGCAGAAGTGTGTTAAGTACTGGATGGATTTAAACTTGAATGATGAAAGAAAAAATCAGGATTAACTCTTAGTGTCCTATACCACCTCATTCCACCCAGCCGGAAGTCATTCATTTTCCTAATCTACCCCAAATGAGAGCTTTTGTTTAAATGTAATATTAAACATATTTAGAAGTCTTTAATTTAAGGGAAATAACAGGTAACATTAAATGAAAAGGCCATTTTTAGCCATTTTTTGATAAATCCTAATAGGAATTGGGTTCTGGACTTAGAAAATTCTCAACAGGATGTTAAGAGTTAAAAGGTGAAATACTTAAACATTTAAATACTTGAGGTATGAGAAGCAACGCCAATATTTTTAAAATCTTTTTTTTTTTATTGATTTTAACAGCATATCAATCCATCTCGGGTTATTTTATGCCTAGAAGTTAAGGAATCAAATTCATTGTATGTTCATATCTATATCTTTTTGTATAGTTGTTTCTTAAGAAGCTATCAAATATGAATCATTTTTAAACATCTATTTGACCCATAGATGGGACCCTAACAGATACTACCACTGAGTCAGAGTGGATCTGGGAGTAATGGCAATAAAGGAGTACTCCACACTCCCCAGTACTGGGGTCTCACCATCAGATGCGGTTTAGTGTCATACACTTTATTTTTTTTTACATCTTAATATAGAAGTTTTTATTCAGACTTATTAACAACCTTCAAAAACTTGAAAAATATAATATACATGATAGACTAGCAAGTTCCTTAGTATTAGTAGTATCCTTTCTTCTGAGTTTCCTAGATCACTTTCTCAAAATCTAGATTTTCTTTTTGAATTATTACTTTTTACTTTAATTCAAACATCAACTACCCTTATTAGATAATTGAAAAATAGAAACTTAGAATTATAAATCAACAATAATCTTCAAGGGATTTATATATTATATATATATATATATATATATATATATATAATCCCCTTTGCAGATATCTGATAATTCTCCATTCTATAACTTGTGAAAATTTGTCTTATACTATTATAACTTTTTGATTAAGTTATACCACAAAACAGACTTATGTCAAACCACAAAAACAATAAAGTTCAAAAGTCAGTAGAATTAACAAAAAGAATCAGCTGTTCAAAATGACAACTTATCTACAGCAATGACAAAAGTAAAGACAATTTCTCTTTCACAACATTAAGCATAATTCAATTATTTTTATCAACATCTGATGTCTGGGAAATACCATTTCAAGATTTATTTTAATCATTTTTTTTTTAACAAAATATCAACCTTAATAAAAACTATACTAAAATTTTATCAATAGAAAATTTTTTTTTTTTTTTTTACCTGTTGATAATTCTGAGAGTTAAAATGCAAAAATATTATTTAATTATTTTATAACTATTATATTAACTTGTATTAGCTCCTTACACTAATGGTATTACTGTTATAAATATAGACACCTTTACAGGGTATAATGGTTAGCAAAATAGGCTAACAGACTATATTGTCCCAAATTAAGCTTAGTAAATTACTACTACTATAAATATTGCCAGTGTATAGCTGAGAGCGATTACTTAACACTTAACATCCTGTTCAGAATTTTCTAAGTCCAGAGCCCAATTCATATAACCATTTATTAAAAAAATGGCTAAAAATATCCTTTTCATTTAAACTTACCTATTATTCCTCTTAAATCAAAGACATCTAAATGTTTAATATTACATTTAAACAAAGGCTATCATTTGGGGTAGATCAGGAAAATGAATGTGACTTCTGGCCAGGTGGAATGGGGCGGTATTGGACGTTAAGAGTTAACTGACCTTCTTTTAGCATAAATTGTTAAGATCTGCTTGATCAATTCTACTTGGAAGCTCCACTACTTCAACTAGTTCTTGTAAAGTCTCAGTTTATAGAGTAAATCAAGAGGCATACAAACAAAATTAGTGTAATTGATAACCTTAGTCTGTGAGTAAAGAATTAATTATTCAAAAATGAAATTCAAAATGGATGTAGCAATATCATTATACCTTATAATTAAGTGTAAAATCTTATTGATAATTGCTTCATTAACATATACAATTATCATGAGTCTTAATTATATATATTAGTACTAAATAAAAAACACCCTCCGGGCGATGTAAAAATAGATTTTTGAAATATATTGCCTGAGGGGTGGGAGTAAATAATTCAATGTCAGCGAGTTTGTACCCTAAGTAAGTAAAATCATCAAATTCATTAAAGGATTAAAAAATAAAACAATTTGAAATGTAAACTTTCAATATGTATTAAAATAAAACAAACTATATATAGATATATAATACCAGTCATGTATTTATTAAAACTTGTTTTAAAAAACAATGAGGACTGTCTAATGTTGCATGTTCAAATTTTGAGTGTATAATAAATACACTCAAAATGTTGTGACGATTTTGGGTAATGTGACGTAAGCAGTGACGTAATTTTTGTTACAGACTAAAACCGGAAGCGTATCTCCATTATTAATAGATGATTGTGAATAAAATAAAGAATTACATGATGAGTTTGTATATTCAACTAGAAATTACACAATGTTGTGAAAAAACAACAAAGTTTGGTAGTATCTAAAGTTATAGCACTGAGTTAGTGTAATGATGCGTTGAGCCCCAGAAACCATGCCTAACCCCAGAGTCATCATCTGATGAAAGCTTAGCCTGCTGGACATTTGATTTCTTCTTAAAAGAAGAACATTCTTAGAAATTAGAGTATATAACTGATAACAGGAATTTCAATTATCTTCAAAAGCTTGGTAAAATTATTCTTTTGAGATAAACTGGAAGAAAATAGCAATTTTAATAATTCTACATAGGCTCGACTTTGATAAACATTGTTCTGTCTACAACAAAATGTCATAGCCAACAGTGAAAACAGTGAAATTGTATTGGAAGCAATGCAAAACCACAAGTTAACACATCTCTTGTTACAAGACACAGACTGAGATAATCATACTTAATTGCAATGAAAGAAAAAAAAGAAAACTCTACTCATATTACCCTACAACACTAGATTACTAGAGCATAGGATTGGATAATCACCAAGTTTAAGGTTAAATTCTGGGTAGGTGAGACTTGTTAACGTAATTTATTTAAAAAGAAATTTGATAAAAAAAATAGGGTAGGTGTATCAAGGAAATTATTTACTAAGGCATACTAAGTATACATTTTTTTTTAAATTAAGAGAGAGAGAGAGAGAGAGAGATAGAGAAAGAGAGAGAGATAGAGAGAGAGAGATAGAGAGAGATTATCAAATTACAAAATGTTTCACACAAACCAAGAACTAAACTATTAAAAGGTCACTTATAGATGATCCACTGTATTAAAAATCATCCTTAATCACATCTCTCTACCCTAAGTACCCTATTTCTCACATTCCCAACAAAGTATTTTTTTCATTATTTAACATTGGTCTTCTGTTAATAATTCATTTTGAAATGCAACTGGGATTGTTAATTCAAAAGCTTAAAGTTAAAAAAAATATTATATACGACATACATAATGATACACAGAATTTTGGTTGCTAATTAATGAAAACTAACGTAATATTTAACAAAATATAAAACCTCATCAGTTCCAACAAAAATTTTCCTCGAAATATGATATTCAAGCATTCATTTGAACTTAGAACCAAGTCACTCCTCATTTTTTTCACTGATTTTTTTTCCATTGACTTGCACTGCGAAGTTGAAAATAATTTCAAATGTTTTTTTATATTTGGTAACCTCCTGGGAA
>CM042157.1:90135986-90250986 GCA_023376005.1 Doryteuthis pealeii | reverse complement strand
TTGGTGCTAAGATATTAACAACAGGTCCTTTAACTTCTGCAAGTTACAGAGTGGGGGTTCAACATATCCCCAAAGTTAGAATTGAGATCTGAGGAGTTTGGAAACAAGTATTTCAGTGTAAACAACAAAAAAAAGCATAATGAGAATGTATTAATTGATATAACATATTCCCTAAGCTTGGATAGTGAAATGAGAACAATCTACCAACAAATCCCTGTAGACTGAAAAAAAAAGAAAGAAAGGTTACCAAATATAAAGGAGCTCAAAAATGATTAACACACAATAACTGGAAATGAGAAAAAAAAAAAAAAAACCTTATAAATCTTTATATTATGTAAAAATAAAATATTTTAGTAAATTAACACCTGTATAGAATTGCGGTATAAAAATATATTTAGCTTTGGAATAACATAATAACTACTATAATATATAATAACTATAACATAAAAATTATTTGAAAGGGAGAATTTAAAGAATTGTTTTCAGTTCTATTTCAATCATATTAGGGGCCGGATTAGCTCAGTTGGTAGAGCATTCGGCTAGAAACCACAAGGTTCCTAGTTCAATACCGGTCCCCACCAACTCAGGGTATGAGTAGCACAGGGATCTGTGCGATAAAGTAAGGAGTTGATGGAAGGTGTGGCGCCCCACCTCAGATGGTAAAAACAATCTCCTTGGTTTGCGCTATTGAAAAGAGAATAGACTCCCTCACTGACTGGCTGATACCGACTTTAGGCTGCCCCGTCGACTTTACTTTACTTACATGATAAAGTATTAGAGTTAATCATTTTTTCTTTTACTGAGAAAAACTGCTTTTTATTAATCAATTCCAATATTTTTTAGATTTAGACCCCACCCCCTTAGCAAAAAAAGGGTGACCTGGATATGACACTAAACTGCATTTGATGGTGAGGCTCTAGTTCTGGAGATCTGTGAAGTAGCCCTTCATTGCCCTTATTCCGAGGCTTACTGACCCAAAGTGGTAGTACCAGTTAGATTCCCAAGTAGATCTGTTTAAAAATTATTCATATTCGATAAGATAAGTGTACAAAAAAAACAAAAAACAATCTCCTTGGTTTAGCGCTATTGAAAAGGGGATAGACTCCCTCGCTGACTGGCTGATACCGACATTAGGCCGCCCCGTCAACTTTACTTACTTTATAACCAATGTTCTCCTATAGATTCCTACACATGAACAAACCACTGTTGGACAACCAGCAAAAACTTATATTCATCATCCCCTGAGCAGACACTGGATGCTGTTTAGAGGACTTGCATGGAGTGATGACCGATAGGGACAAATTGCAAGAGAGAATGAAGTGAGTCTATGCTGTCAGCAAGTCTTGATGATAATGATGAAATATGATAATCAAATGCATATCAATTAACAATCAGCATCCTAATTATTACAACTAAGAGAAAACATTCACACGAGCTGATATCAAATCTTTAAAAAAAATTTTTTCTAGTGAACTGTAAAGATTATCTTGACATTTTTTTAAGATGAAGAAATGCCAATCATTTCCATCATTGATTTTGACTGGTATTTTCTGTTAACTTTTAATTTAGATGCTTTTTTTAAATTTTTAGGTAATTTATGAGGAAGTGCGTCCTGGTCTCCTGCCTCAAGAGTTGCTGCCCAGTGACTATTAAAATAACGACCCAGCTCAGCTATTCAAAACTATCCATCTATATCTATCTCAATTTGTTCATATTTATCTATATTACTTTAAATACTAAGATTTTTTTTAATTCAGGTTTGTTTAATGTCTTGTTTTTAGTTTAAATAAACAAGAATTACGACAAAAAAGAAGCGACCCCCCCCAAAATACATTTACTTGTCGAAAATATCTATCTATCTCCATTTGTTCGTATCTATCTATATTATTTTGTTTGTTTATCTATCTATCTCAGTCTATTCAAAACAATATATCCATCTTCATATCTAAACATTAACAAGAATTACGACAAATTACAATAAATAAACAAGAATTACAAAGCTGGGGTTGTTATTTTGATAGTCACCGGGTAGCGGTTTTTGAGGGGGAAGACCGGGACGCACTTCCTCATAAATTACCAATTTTTATTGCCAGTCACTCACTTATTTCTTCAGTGAGGAACAATACATTTTTGAGGCCATAATACTCCGTTTTTTTAATAATGTCTCTGATACTTGTTATTCCTTGCTTCCTTTATCACTGTCTCTGATACAGACTGTTGTTGTAGAAATAATGACCCGAGTGAGTTGTGATAAAAAAGCAACTGAAATTAAAAGATTAAAAAATTACTAGTCAAAACTACTATTTTTTTTTTTTTTTTTTTTTTTAAATGTGAAACTGGAATTTTGCCAAAATGCCTCAACTGCTAAAGAGAATCAGAGAAATGAGAGAAGAGTAAAAGGGCAGAGAATAAAGTACTAACATTTCAACTCACCAACAAATGTATCTGGAAAATGCATTCGCAATTTAAAAGACAAACAGGCCAAAAAAAAAAACAGCCCCACTGTGAATGCTACTGATAAAGATAAAACTAGAATAAGAAAATGTAAATCTCCATAGTAACTAAGTCTTTCACAACAATATCAATACCATAAAATCTGTTAATGGTTTCTATTTAATAGCAAACTGTTCTGGTCTTACGCACACAACAGAATCTAGGACCATGCCATAAATTGGTAGACCATTTCATATACTGAAAGTGATATCAACATAGGTTATTGACCTTATGGAAATCTGATCTCTCTGATAAAATAAAACAGGAATTCTTCTAAGCTGTAGCCATGTCAGGACTACTGTATGGCTGCTCCATGTCAGGACTACTGTATGGACTAATGAAATGTTTAGAAAGTTAGACAGGAATTACACAAGGATGCTACGTGCTGTTTTGAACAAATCCTAGAAGCAACACCCTATAAAACAACAGTTGCACGGCCACTTACCTCCCATCTCACAAGCCATCCAAATAAGACAAACAAGACGTGCTGGAGGAATAAGGATGAACTCATAAGCAACATTCTCCTATGGACACATGGAAAAACAAGTGTTGGCCAACCAGCAAAAACTTATAATCATCAGATCTGTACAAACACTGGATGTTGTTTAGAGGACTTGCCAAAAGTGATGGTTGGTAGGAACGGTTTGGTTTGTTTTGTTTTACGGCATATCAACCTCAGTGGGTCATTTAATGCCGATAAAGTTTTGAAATAAATCAATTCTTAATGGATAATACAATTTTTTTATAAATATATTTTCTATTTAACCCATAGATGGGTGGTAGGAACAGATAGCGATAAAGAGTGAAGGGAATCAATGCTATCAGCATGACTTGATAATGATAATATATTTCATGCCTGAAATTCAAATGTTTTTTTCTATCATTTGGAGAAAAGCAGATACAGAAAAGCTGAATACTATTAACTCTTGAATTTGTTTCTTTTTTGTATCTTCAAGCAAAAACATTTTTTAGATTAAAAATAGCAAGGTTAACTTAGTAAACTGAAAATAATTCTAACAATATAATAATTATGTAAAACTAGACCTACTAATAACAAGCACATTGCTTGATTTGTTGAAAACATGTGAAAATAAGTATAAATATACAGAATAAAATGAATGTTTTGAATTAAATACAAATGTAAAAGAAAGTTTAGAAAATCAGGTTGACATGTTTTGATAGTGATATTCTGGTTTTTCAAACAGGATAAAATGAATAAAAGATAAGAAAATATTTTACTCTACATTATAAAAGTTTTTGGCTTTCTTTGTTTGAAATGCTAAAAGATGCTTTTCTAATCTTATTATAATGGAGATTGTGTGTTTTTTCTGTCTGTAACCGAAACTATATTACTACTCAAGTCACAATTTCCTTAGTTATTTAGGTCACATTCTCCAAGATTCTATTTCTATTTAAACCTCAATTAATAATAAAACTGTTTGACATTATTAATACTGTTGGCCTTACCTAAATACTAATAACATGCAATTGTATTTATATATACAACAAAATACCAGTTTTCAGTGTAAACGTAAAGCTAATTTGCATATTGATATTAAAAAGACTGATTTTAATAAAAATATGCTTGGTATTATTGATTTCTAATTGTTTGGTTTTATCTTAATGAATATGAACATAAATCTCGGGTTTAAATCCTAAAAGAAATTCATTAACAAGAAGAAATAACTAATTTTATTCTTTACTTCCTATTTTAACTAAATAGTTAAATTAGCAAAATTTAGCATTGAAAAACGGATGTGATGAAAGAGTAAGTTTCAGTTGTTCTATTTTCCGATTATACCCCCTCCGTTTCAAATCTTTTTATCTGAATTCTTGATTAGTTTCATTAGCCTTTCTGATTTAATCTAATATTTTATTACATTTAAACTTAAATACTTGCACCCGGAGGGTGCATATATTTGCTAGTATATATAATATATATTAGGATACCATTTTTTAAGACTAATTTTCTCATCTTTGTTATTTTGTTTTTTCACATCTCAACAATGAACTCTTTGGCTTTCCTTGGAGGTCTTGTGTTTTAGAATATTATAGGATTGTTTTATCAAAGAGCTTGTATCATTCCCCTCTCATACATGTGCATGTTAATGAAATTGTCTTCTACACTGAACTTGTGATGTCCTGTTGAACGTTGCATACGCTCCCATCTCTGGGGAGTGGGGATATGCCTACATAACCCTAAGCTCTTCATTTTGTTCTTTTCTGATTAATGAGTCCCACAAGTTAGTAACATCTATGCTCAATTTGTTGACTGAGTATAGTTGTGTACAGACTCTTTCACTCTTCTAATTTTCTAATTGTTGGAACTTTTGTGTATATAAGGCATGTGTCAGACGGTCTTTTACATATAGACTTGCCGACTACCATGTGACCAGCGAAGGCAACCTCTTATCCAATCACTGGCAGTGCTGCTGCTGTTGTATTTATACTGGCCAATTCTAATCTTATTACTACTTGGATCTTCTTGGACGACGGAACGTAGTACTATACCACAGGACTTGACTTACCAAAGGATACAATACTGCAGGATACTATACCACAGGACTTATTGACTTACTTATTTACTTTAAGTTCTTTTACAACTGGCCAAGGATGGCGGCCAGATACTTAACACTAATATAGCTTCCTGTCTATTGTTTTGACTTCATTCTTCCTTATATATGATCCGCCATACCTAACTTTAAAGTATCTCCATCAATGTCAGTTTTGTGTTGTTCCCGATAGCTTATTTTTAGAAGGTAGCATATACAACATCCCATGTAGTTGTGTGAGCAAGGGAGAGAGAGAATATAAAAAAAAAAAAAAATAAAAAATAAAAAACAAGGAAATTAGATTGAACCAATCACATACAATAATTAAAAATAATCTAAGAAAAATCAGAAGTGCTACTTTGCAGTAATTGCTAATATACATATGTAACACACATACGCTTAAAAGTGTATTATGTAAATATACACCTCATTGAACATAGCTTTAATAGGCTGTACATATCTAGAGCCCCCTTATAACATTCAGTAATATATTCAATTAAATCCCATTTAGCTCTGGTTAAAGCCAAGTTTACAAGTGATAAAATTTGAGTGCATTTTTTCTAGAGCAAGTAAAAATTTGTAACTATATTTTAAGTAAAAGTAATTTTTTTAATACACAATTTGCCTACATGTTTTGATGCTGAACGATAAAAATTAGCATACTGTATATCTTCTATTAATAATGGAGATTTGCTTTCGGTTTTTGTTGTAACAAAAACTACGTCACTGCTTACGTCACATTACCCAAAATAGTCATAACATAGAATAAATACTCAAAATTTGAACATGCAACATTAGATATTCCTCAGTTTTTTAAAACAAGTTTTAATAAATACATGACTGGTATTATATATCTATATATATAGTTCGTTTTATTTTAATACATATTTAAAGTTTACATTTCAAATTGTTTTATTTTTTAATCCTTTAATGAATTTGATGATTTTACTTACTTAGGGTACAAACTTGCTGACATTGAATTTTTAACTCCCATTATGTTTCAAAAATCTATTTTCACATCACCCGGAGGGTGTGTTTTATTTTGCTAGTTTGAATAATTAAAAAAAAAAAAAAAAAAAAATACAGCAAGAAGATGCATGTAGAGATTTCACAACAGTAATTTCAGTAAAATTATTGAATATACAGAAATACATACCAGTAAAAAATTTTGTATTGTATGTGCTTAAAGGCTAACATTACGGCTGGCACCACCAGTTGTGTTTTACAATGTGCTCCTCACATTTGCCCAACATAGTAAATTTTATAAAGTAATTATTTCAAGATTACACTAGATCATTTGGATAACTGCAATATGTCAATTGGTACACATGAAGCATCTCATTTTATACAATTTTAAGTGACCCTAAGCGATTAGTAAATTTACTTTGTATAATCTACCACTTGTGGAAAATACCAGTGGGAAGTGAGAAACTTATGTTGAAAATAATGGTTACTCTTTTGCAATTAATAGTACAAAAACAAAACAAAACAAAAAAATACTTAACACAAAATGGTAAATAGAAATAAAGAAATATGTAGTAAATGTAACACAGGTTGAAGGGAATGTGTTATAATTTGGGGATTCATAAAAAAAAATCAGCCCTTCAAGCATTGCCTGCACTCATTACCACCAGGAGAAAAAAAAAGTAAATTATTTTCCATCACACTTTGGTATTTACACAATCGGACATTTAGAAATTAGCTCGGATTCTAACTATTTGTGGGTATTTTTATTATAGACGAACAAGAGATTTCTCTAATCAACAGAAGCAACATATTAGAGCTTATTACTAGACTTTCAAAGTTTTATTCTAAATATACATTTTTATTATGTTTATATATAATTATAACTCAACAAAAATGGCACATCATAGTGAGATTTTATTAAAGCAAAACACTTGAAATACTCTAACTTAGAGAATAAAGCAATTAAAATGCAAATTTACAATGTAAATTATAAAATTACAGGGTCTGTATTTACACTGAATTTCAGTTTTTAATTATCCAAATTCTCAACATAATGGAAATAAGTATGAAATACTAACTAGAAATCTTCACTTCTTCCTAAATAAAAGCATCATGGATCAATGTCCAATGGGTTCACACAGCATCTAATGTATATTAAATCTAACAAAGATAAATAAAAAAAAAAAATTAAGACCATCCAGTCATAAAAACAATCTACTAGTAATTTTGTAAATAGAATAATAATCAGAATGATAATCTTTGTTGTGAAACTGAATACCAAATCTAAGAAATAAAGCATATACAAAATTTCTTTTTTTCTGGATTTTTTTAAATGAGGCTTGATTATTTGGATTATTCAGACTATTGTCCTCATCTTTATTGTTATATACACAATGTTTCAGCCGATGTGTCCTCTGGCCTTCTTCAGGTGCTTCATGTCAAAATCAGGAATCTTCTTGTTGAACTTGGGAGCCTTCACAAAACTTCAAACTGAACCCTTTAAATCCACAGGAGTAGACTGTTCGCATTCCGTTAACGATGACCGGGTACAAGTATTAAGCTGTGTTAAGTATTCTATGTTATTATCGCCCTTGGCCAGGATGGAACCTGCAACCTAGAGATGACTGTCCAGTTGGACACATGGCACAAGCTGATTTTTTAAAACTAACTTTTGGTTATTTATTGCATATAAAACATTTGCAAGTTTAAAATGTCATTCGCTAAATTTAGATTATTATGGTCAGAAATATAGGATACCCAGTGAAAATCAAACTGACATGGTCCATTAGCCTAGCTGGCTAAACATTACAATCAAGGCAGATATGCACAGTTGAAACTTATTGATACGAGCTAAAGAAGAATTTAAACATAAAATTACTGGAATTAAATCACTTATATGAAACACATCCAGGCTGTGGTTATATCAGTGCTGCTGTATGGCTGCACCACTTGGACTTTAATGAAGTGCCTTGAGAATAAGCTAGATGGGAGCTGCACAAGAATACTGCGTGCAGTCTTGAACAAGTCGTAGAAACAGCACCCCACAAGGAAGCAACTGTACGGCCACCTGCACACCATCTCACAAACCATCCGAGTGAGATGGACAAGGCATGCAGGACACTGCTGGAGAAGCAAGGAAGAGCTCATAAGCGACGTTCTCCTGTGGAAGCCAACACATGGACATGCAAACGTGGGGCGCCCACCAAGGACCTACATTGACCAACTATGTGAGGATGCTGGTTGCTGTGCAGAGGACCTCCCAGGGGCAATGAATGATAGGGAAAGTTGGCGAGAGATGTGCGACATGATGATGATATGAAACGAATACAGAATAGAATTACATAATATAAAATTTGAAAATGTCATGAGTAATATGATTTTGAAAGCAATAAAAAGAAGTGTGAAATTTCCTGTAATGGTTGTTGCTAAGCAATTTGTTATCCAAAGAGTTAAAATGGTGAAGAAGGCTCATTATATTTATATTAATAAAAGAGTAAGCAAAGAAAGCTTATACTGTTTTCAATTGACTCTTTCACTATTAGTCCAGAATCTGTTAACTATTATCAACTCTTTAAAAATAAATATATAATAGAAAAAAAAAAAGAGGTTACATTTTTCAAGCAAGAAAAGGTTTTATATTTAGAAAATAATTTGACCTACAGGAAATTGGTAATTGTAGCAGACATCTGTCATTCTCTCTGAGACTGATGGTGTATGCCTTTATTTGGATTTCAAGTGTTCACCCCCAAAATATTAGTTTTGGTAAATGGATACAAACATTCTGGGTTAAGGCATTAATATGAGTATCAATTTTGACATCAGTTTAGTTAAAGGAGATTTTGGAAGAATGGTGAAGTATGAAATGTATATGCAGTTGGGACTTCCTTCTAGATTTAACATTGGGATTACTCTTATTGTCTCTATTGAGTCAGACTGTCCGCTAACTGAAGACAAAGAAGGTTAACATTTTGGTGACTATTGGTAATGAATATATTAAAAAGATAATTAACACAACCCTTTTGTTTCCTCATTTTTTCAATTTTTAGTCATTCCTAGTTCCACATTTAAAAAAATTTTTAAAATTAGTTTAAAACTTTAAAATAACCATAAAAATACCAATTTCCTGTAGGTCAAATCTATGCCTAAATATAAAACTTTTTCTTGCTTGAAAAATGTAGCCTTTTTTTTTTTTTTATTCTATATATTTATTTTTAAAGAGTTAACAGATTCTGGACTAATAGTGAAAGGATAGCACATGTAATATAGAATGAATGAACTATATTTGCACATGACATTACCTTAGGAGTTTAACTACTGTTAATGCAACAGTATTTAAACTATTTTTTTTATTCACTTTAACCCTTTAGCAGTGAAAGGGTTAAAGTGAATTTAAAAAAATATTAACATGATTTTATAGTTTAAATCTATTTTTTTTTAAATTAAAAATTTTTTTAAAATAAATTTTAAAAATAAATAAAAAAAAGGCTACACTTGTATAAATTCTTTTTGGTGCTTATGAATTAACTTTGAACTTTACCAATCCTTTTATGGTCTCTAGAAAGCTAAAAGTAAATTAAGCTGTTTATTTGCCATTAAGTACATCATAAGTTATAAATCCTATATCCGAGATATCTCAGCTGTTATTATTTCAATTACAATAAAATCAAAAAGAACTTAGTCATTTTGTTTAAAAACAAAAGATTTCATTAAAACTTGGAAATAAAACAAAAGATTTTTTTTTTTTTAAATATTTACAAAACTTGGAAATAGAACATAACAGGCAAAAAATGTAATTTTAGTTATATTTTTATGTTTTTGCTTTTAACAATATAACCAAGATATTTTTCAAAAGATATATGAAGACAAAAAAAAATGAATCAGACTTTGTTCTGAATTAAACATTCAAACAATTCACCAATTATATGAATTCTCATAGTTCACTATTCATTAAAATGTAAAACAAGAAGCTAAAATTCCTTTCAAAAGAAACAATCTATACTGACAGAAAATAAAATTGCAATACCCTATAGGATGATTTGGGGCTGTTATGTGCATGTCAAGGGTAGTAAATATTTTGATAAGATTTTCAAAGTCTTTGGCCATCTTGTGACAAAGTCATGGTCATACCAGTGCACCATCTGTGTATGTATGTGAGAATACAAACCTGTGTGAATACTTAAGGAGGATATACAGTGTATTAATAAGGGGTCTGAGTACTGTTGAAAAAAAAAAAAAAAAAAAAAATGAAAAAAAGATTAGAAAACAATCTTATTTTCAAAACTGTACATAAATTGATTTGTATATGTGATCATTTATTGTAATGTTACCTTTATAGGCACCTCATGTAGCCTAATGGTTAGCAAGCTAGCTTAGCAGACCATTGTTAGTGAGTTCGTTTCTCACTGGGTACTGCCAAATCTAAGCTTAGTAAATAACTATATTACCTTTATGTTTAATCTTGAGTAAATTGAAACAAATTTAAGGTGTTGCATTTTTACTTTCTATCAGTGTAGTTAATTCAACCAAGGTTACATAATTTCATATTTCATTACTATTTATAGCAAACTAGAAGTGGCTACCCGGCATCGCCAAAGTAGATGGGGATTTTTTAAAAAGTTAGTCTCGCAGATCCATTATTACCTATCACAAGTTGGATCCTCACTGGATGCCCCATAAAAATCCCCACGTAAGAAATTTTAATTCAATTAAAAAAAAAAAAAAAAAAAGATACAATATAAATGAGGCGATTAATTCAATCAATCAATATTATATTTCAATTACCTTCTGTTACTATACAAATATCTTCCCAAATATGAATAAAATCTTCATTATAATTGCACAAAAACAAAGATCTGGTGATAGTGAAAGTGCATATATATTTACTTTGTTTTTAATTTTTTTTATTATCGTAGCTTCCTCCGGACATACATACATACATACATATACATACATACATACATACACACAACTTTCCTTTATATATGTATAGATGAATTACAGATGAAGATATTGTGTAATATGAAAGAATGAATGTATCACAAAAATCATGAAAATAAATCATTCTTTTTCTATACTTATTAATATATATATTTACCAACCCCTCCGCACGAGCAGGATGCGACACAAGGTCAATTTATCAAGCGGAGTTTATCATGTTTGAATTCAGAGTTTTCCTTCTCCTAGACCGGTTGCCTAGCCATGGTTAAAGAGCCCAGTCTGCCCTATTATTTACCCATAGCTGGAGGGAGAGTAGGATTCATACCTTTCCCAAGGGTATTAGTGCTAAGTAAAATGCAATTACACGTCCAGGATTTGAACTCGGGGCAACAAGTCCATTTCCCAAGACTTTAACCATTACACCACGCGCTTCCTATAGTTATTAATATAAGAATAGATTGGAAAAAAAAATATCACTTATAGGCATCCCTATTTATTTTTTCTTCCTCTTTTAATGAATCAAGGTTTGAGAAAATTTTGGTAGAAATGTTTCAATATCATATGAACTTTGGCAAGTAAGTAGCCACATACCTTTGTGTATATGTAAGAATCATAGTTAACATATGTGCATTTCTTCTTCTGAATATAATTTGATTATACTCATCTGATATATTAAGCCCAGTTTTTGTAAAGTGAGAATGATAAGAACTTTTATCAATATTCATGAATGAATCAGAATGAAGCAGCAAAGGAAATGGGCAATGTAACGATATCTATGAGAATATCTTATGAAAATGACTAAAGAGTATTTGGATTTTTTTTTTTTTAAGTTTTATAAATAAAATGCAAACTTAAGTGGAAAAAAGGGAAACATTAATAACAGAATTGATATATCAATTGATAGCTCACTATCCGTACAAAAGGTACAAGTGTATAGGGCATGTGTTATCAGCACCCTCATGTATGGAAGTGAAACATGGACCTTATACTCCCACCAAGAGCGGCGGCTAAATAACTTTTACCTTCGCTGCCTTAGACGTGTACTGGGCATCACCTGGAGGGACAGGATCACTAACACAGCAGTCCTAGAGAGAGCTCAACTCCCCAGCCTGTACTCTCTACTGAGACAACGTTGTCTCCGATGGTTGGGTCATGTACGTCGGATGGATGATGGACGAATCCCGAAAGACATCCTGTATGGAGAACTAACATCTGGTAAAAGACAGATTGGTCGCCCCCTACTGCGATTCAAGGACGTCTGCAAAAATGATCTCAGGTGCTTTGGCATTGTCCTTTCCAGCTGGCAAAATTTGGCTCAAGACCGCCCTCGGTGGTGGCAGAATCTCCATAGAGGACTGTACATGTCAGAAGTCACCCTGATACAACATCATGAAGCTAAGAGATCCATAAGAATGCAATGGCAACAAAGAATCAGAACATCATCTACAGGGACAACCTACAAATGCAAAATCTGTGGTCGAGAATGTTTCTCAAACATCGGACTTCATAGTCACAGGAGGCGCTGCAACTTCAGGGTCACACAAAAACTTTTATCATAGTCTTTCGAGACTGAATTTGCCAATGATGATATTGTCTATATCTTACCACATTTTGGCAAGTCTATTCTGCAAACTGTCAATATCACCAATTATGTTTTGAAAGAAAACGTTCCCTATATAAGAGCCACAACAGAACAGAATCAATGGGTTTGTCAACATTACAATATCAAGGTGAGTTTATTTTCACTCTTTATTAAAGAACGATTTAACAAAAACATACAAATGCATGTAGAGAGGAAACAATTTGTTCTCTTAAAGTCAAACTCTATACATAAGAAAATCATAGGTAGAAAAATCTGCTAAGGCAGATCTGGAATAAGATCTTCATAATTGACAGGAAGCAGCGTTGGAGAGTGAGAAAATTGAAAGAGGTTGTTATATTGGCTTATTAACCAGATGTATATCAGGCTAATAAAGGTTTTAACACTTTAGTTTTCTTTGCTTGGCAAAGAAAGTGTCATAAATATATTCGAATCACCTGTGTACATATGTAAATAGTCATATGGTGATCTGTGAAATTAACATTATTCAAATAAACTGATTTGGTTGGTATATAAACAATTACTTTTTTAGTATTATCTGCTTTATTCGGACTATTGTCCCCATCTTCATTGTTATTTGTACAACATTTCGGCCGATATGCCCTCCGGCCTTCTTCGGTATTTCTTCTCGGACTCGGGAACCTTCTTTTTGGGTGTTGACCGGAACCGGAAGTCATGTGGTGACGTGGAACGACAAAGAAAAATACCAGCTCTTTGTGCTTCCCGACGTCGTAGGGTACGGACCTTATGGGATCACAATAATCTAGCAGTGTTTTTTTTCTCTCTTTCTCTCTGCCTTTCCTCCTCTCCGACACAGCCCACGAGACGAACCCTGGAAATAAAAGCTAACCAGCTTGTGACGATATATTTCTCGCGTTGTACTTTTTATCGATAAGATGACCGCCACGTGCAGAACGTCTTTTTAGAGTCGTGAATTTGGAGGCATGTGGAAGAGACCCGCTACACAACATATACCACTATGTTACTTATGTCAGCTTTGGGTATCGTGAATACAACAGATACCGCTACGTTACATATATCATTTTGGTTCTGTGAAAATACCACAACGTTACACTAATCTTCAAGCCTCATCTCAAACATTTAGAGAAATTACTTTTTTCTATTACTATTTTCTGAAGAAATAAGATTTTCCTCTTTTCTTATTAGCTGTATAATTGAAAAAAAGGAAAATTTTGGTAGCAACATCAAGAACACAAAAGTTGATATCTTTAAATGCTTGTTAGCTTTTACTTTCTAAAGGAAAAATATAAAGTGTAAGTATATTGTTTTACATTAATAGTTCAATGAATTTATAAATGATATGATAAAATCTAAAACATTAATTCATAAATTTCTATTTTCAAGTAATGTGAATGCAAAAATTGCTCCAAACTTGACATGGGTCTTAAACATTAAATCATAACAATAAAATTAAAGTATTTTGAAGCACTATCAAAAACTTCTTTGGACAACTAAATACATCTTTTTTTTGTTGTTTACATGATATTTTGAGGATGTGCTCATTGTGTAATGGTTATCATTATAGGAAATGGATACAGCGACCAAGTTCAAATCCTAGAAGAGGCTGTTTACATTTCACAAAGTGTTCTAGATCTAATATTTGTAAGCAAAGTCTTGAAACCAAAGGTGAATATTTGGTAAGTTTTATGTGAGAATAGGTTGTGTGACAAGCCTCTGTAATGCAACCAATCTGCACGTCAACCACAACTACCCGCTTTGACAACCACAAATTAGGGGTGCAACCTATTCGTGAGTATGTACAGTAATTGAAGATTATTCTAAATTTCTATAGATAGATTAAGGAAGAAGCAAGACCAAGACGCTGGGAATAGAAAACTGTTTAAAGCAGTTTATAAAATATTAGATATGTATTTTATCTCTGACACTATAACCATGAACTTGAAAGAATGGCTAAAAGATAGTATTAAAGTACAGACAAAACTTTTTTATTTATTTTTTATAGAACAAAGGCTATGGCATCAAAAGCTAGAAGAAGGAATGTACATTGACAAGGCAGAAGATAAAAATTATTGATTAAAACAGGTCATAAATTGGATTTATTGTTTGTTTGTTTTGTTTTACGGCATATCAACCTCAGTGGGTCATTTAATGCCAATAAAGTTTTGAAATAAATCAATTCTTAATGGATAATACAATTTTTTATAAATACATTTGTTCTATTTAACCCATAGATGGGACTCTAACAGGTACTACCACTCTGGGTCAGAGTGGACCAGGGAGCAATGGTGATGAAGGGGTGCTCCACATTCCCCAAACCTCCAAAACTGGAACCTCACCATCAGATAGAGTTTAACGTCATTCCCAGGACATGTAGGCCCACAGCCACCGCCTTCTAGCACCGATATGATAAAAAGGGGTTGGAGCTTGCCATAAGGGCAATAGGGTTGGGAAAATCATGTAGGTGCTAGGGCTTGACGTGACCTGCCGATTGATCGGATGGGGCCTCTCCGACCACCTGTCTAGCCCAAGATAGGGCCAAAGTGGAGTATTGCATGTCATGAATTGCTCATCCACCTGGGCTCTATCCTTAAGCATCACGGGTCGCCACCCACGGCCAACAGGTGGCCCCATTGGGGGAGTCTTACCCCTCTGCAGAGGTGCATTCTAACGCCCCACCGACAGGGCGTGGATTTATTATTTAACAAATAAATACTACAATCATTGTATAATACCATGTATAAAAGATTAACAGATATCTATTAATACATTCATAATCCATCTTCACTATTTCTTTTTTCTCCATTAATTCTTCCTATTCATTTACAACATCTCTAATCACCATATCATCATAAACCTTTGTTAAGTGGTGGCCAATTTGGCCTTGTTTAGGATTTTAAAAAATGTTTAAATCTAAATAGTTTTTTTAATAAGTTAAACTCGATATAGTTGATATTAGCTAATGCTAAACTTTATCTCACTTGTAGAAAGATTTTACAAAAATTATAATAAGGATTTAACACAGCATTTTCGGGATTTTTATGAACTTAGAGAATTATTGCTTTTTTATTGACATTCCCATTGGAGTAACAATATCTTAATAAAACTAATGAATTCATGGGAAAATCATTTTTAAATCCTTAAGGGAACAGCAAAAGCATTAACCTATGACTGTTTAGAATAACTCATTTTGCTTAATGAAAGAGACATGTTCTATATTGAAAGCTAATAAATTCAAATGAAATCATCCCATAAGAATTAACTTGAAATGAAGTAGCAGAGACTTTTTATCCTTTTAGTAATTTTAACCCTTTTAGAAAATCAGAAAGTTTATTGAATAAATTTCAACAAAAAAAGATTTTATTAATTTTAACTCTTTTAATCAGAATAGGGCCAATTTAGCTCAGTAGGTAGAGCGGCGAACTTGGAACCACAAGGTTCCAGGTTTGATACCGGCCCTCGCCAACTCAGCATTTGAGTAGCACGGGGATCTGTGCGGTAAAGTGAGGAGCTGATGGTAGGTGTGGTGCTCCACCTCAGACTCTAAAACAATTTCTTTGGTCTAGTGCTAGTAAAAAGGGATAGACTCCCTCCACTGTCTGGCTGATACCAACTTTAGGACACCCCGATAACTTTACTTTTAGAAAATCAGAAAGCTTATTGAATAAAATCTAACAAAAAAGATTTTAGTAATTTTAACCTAGGGACTGGCATTTTTGTCGTCTGCTAGGAATTTTAAAAGCGAATTAGAAATAATTAAATCTATTATTTAAGGTCAAACTTTGTCTAAATCGATAAGTAGAAACATAATAACCATCATTAAAAAAAGAAAAATATCATTACATATGCAGTTTATTTTTAATAGATTTAAAACTATTTGTTTTGGTCAATTTCGACGTGATCTGCCATTCAGACTCTTTTTCAATGGTTTTAGGCGCTTGTTTACAATTTTAAAATAACATTTGGGATGGAAAAAAAAATACCAAAAATCAGGTAATTATCCGATTTTAATGAAATTTTTAGTATTGATTTAACAATTAATGAATTTTATAATGCATCAGTGATTTTATTTCAAAACTTTAATTTAGTATTTTTGCTATGAAAAATTAATATATAAAATTCATTTAAAATAAAAAAATTTAAGTTTAAAATGTTATATTTTTAGATTCTAAAAATAAATATCTACTTAATGCAAACCTTATTTTAGGCGCAAAAAGTAATAAGTTTTGAAGAAAAACTCGATTGAAAATGTACCCGCTCCCCTTTTTAAGCAGAAAAAACATTGATGTATAATTTTTTCTTTTATAAAATAATAGCTAATTAAATAATTATCGAAATGAGTAAAAAAGAAATCTCCAAAAAATAAATTATTTATTATTTTTTTACATTTTATTTTTTCGATTTTCGTACTTATTTTCTCATAAAACAACAACCGTAAAAAAATTTTTTTTTGTTTCTATTCATAACTTCGGTCTTTTATCTCTTTATTTATACTGTAATTAGTATCGAAAATGACCAATTCGCAAAACATTTTACGCCCCAACATCAAAATTAAGTGACCTGAAAAAAAATGAGAAAGTTTTTAAATAAAATGAATAATGCATTATAAAGATCGTTCATTGATAAATAAACACTGAAAATTTCATTAAAATCCGATAATTCCCTGATTTTTGGTAAATTATTTTCTGTAGGGATGGCTAAAGTCATTTTGTCAAAAAAGCATTTTAGGCTCATTTTGCCAGTAGCTATTTTAACCCTTTTAGTAAATCAGAAAAGTCTATTGTATAAAATGTAACAAAAGATTTTTAAAACTTCTGCGATAATGAAGCAATGACAGAATTTTCTCTCGGACAATGCTAAGTAACTTTAATTGAAACATTTTTTTTTCAAATATATTTTTCAAATATTCAACAACAAAATTTTTTTTGGAAGAGATGAAATATGAGACATGCCTAATAAAAGGATACAAGTTATTTCATGATGAAAATTAAAAATAAATAAATAAAAATAATTTCAAAAAGCAAGACCAAGATGCTAGTTTACTGTAATTAAAATATTAAGTCTTTTGCAGAAGTAACACTGATTATGGAGATTCCTTCAGACCTAGAAGATGAAGATGAAGTGCCTGGGGCTCTAGAAATAAAGAACATAGAACAGATGTTTTAGATTAGAAAATAATTGGTGTGTAAATGAAGATATTTAAAGATGTGTGAAAAAAAAATGTTGATTTATAAAAATATCACTTTATTTCGAATTTAGAATATTATTTCATGACAAGATGAAATATTTGTGAAGTATTTTACAATGAATTAAAAAGCCCATATAATGCATATGCAACAGCTTCAAATATATTTTATAGCTGAAGTTGATAACTAGTATTGTGTCATATCAACCCAAACCTCAAATATTTAGTGCAATCCATATTTATTTGATTGCACTACAACAAAAATATATGATTTAGTATATATATATTTACCAACCCCTCCGCACGAGTAGGATGCGACACAAGGTCAATTTCTTAAGCGGAGTTTAACAGATTTGAATTCAGAGTTTTCCTTCTCCTAGACTCGTTACCTAGCCATGGTTAAAGAGCCCAGTCTGCCCTACTATTTACCCATAGCTGGAGGGAGAGTAGGATTCATATCTTTCCCAAGGGTATTAGCGCTAAGTGAAATGCAATTACCACGTCCAGGATTTGAACTCTGGGCGACAAGTCCATTTCCCATGACTGTAACCATTACACCACGCGCTTCCCGAATTATGATTTAGTATATAAGTAATATATATATATATATTATGATAGGAACGGTATAGCACAGTCGTTAAAGCATTCGGCTAGGAACCACAAGGCTCCTTGTTAGATACCGGCCCTTTTTGTAGCAAAAAGTCATAATTTTCTAAAAATAATTTCCTTTATCTATTTTTAGCTCAGTCAGTAGTGTTTGCCTGGGAACCACAAGATTCCTGGTTCGATACTTACTGGCCCTTGCCAACTCAGCATATGAGTAGCACAGGGATATGTACGGTAAAGTGAGGAGCTGATGGTAGGTGTGGCGCTCCATCTCAGACGCTAAAATAATCTCCTTGGTCTAGTGCTAGTGAAAAAGGGATAGACTCCACCGCTGTTTGACTGATTCCGACAACTTTACTTTTTTTTTATATAAGTAATTCCTATTTTCATTGTATTACCTGTGCAACTACATAAGAGAGAGAGAGAGAGAGAAAGTTAATTTTAAGTCTTTTCTTGTATATATCTCCCTTTAGCAGCTTGGTCAGAATGAACGTGTTATCTCATTTAGGAGTAGGCATCTGTCTATATAAAATGGTCCCCTCTAATTTCTTCTAAGAAAAAATATGAAAAATGAGAGAGAAAGAGAAAGAAAGAGTTTGGTATACAGTTATATTAAGTCATTCATACACCTTTCATATATATAATGCCTCACAAATTTATTACAAGTATATTTGCTAAAAATACAACATTCATTAGATCATAGTAATGTCAATATATTTATATTTTTATTTAAAAAAATATATATAGATGAATCAGGAAACTGATTTTAATACCATACAAAAATCAACTTGCTAAAAAAAAAAAAAAAAAAGAATTCTTTTTTAGAAAGAGGAAAATTATATAAAAATGCTTATTTAAGGAGTCAATCATTCAAGTAAGCATTTTTTAGGGGTAACTTGGAAAATATCAAACTTTTTTGTTAATTAACAAAAAAAAAAAAAAAAAAACAAAAAAAAAAAAAACATTTTTTAGTTCAGTAAAACACTTATTAAAAGTACCTATAAGCAATGAATACCACTTGTTTTTTTTATGCCAGTAAAGATTAAATATACTAGGTTTCTGCATGCTTCTTAACAACAATATCTCTACTCTAACAAAAATTCCAAGTGTACTGATGTAAACAAGAAGCCAAGCCTGTGAGGAAATAGCTAGCTTGTTTGGAATAAGTAAAATAATAAAAAGGTTATGTATATTCAACTTGACATTTTTTTTAACAAGTCAGTTGTGTTTATTTTAAGAATATGAAATTTCTCATCACTTGAACACTAAGCTATAAAATATAAGGACTGTTATTACTTTGGCAGTCAATATCAAACAAGGAAATTATATCAATAAATAACCATATAAATCATTGACATAATATCGAGGAAATAAATATACTGTGTCTAGTTGTAAATAATATTCTGTTTGATAATACAGAATGAATGTAAGTCTTTAATATGAGAAGTATATAAAAAATGTTGTTCTGGTTCCAACTGGAGAAAATTTAATATTTTATAAAAAGAAGGTCCGCAAAATGTATTATGTTCTCAAAAATTTTCTTTTTTTTTTTTAAATTCTTTTTATCTTACAATACAATGCAAGATAAAAAGAATTTTTTTTTAAATTCTGAGAACATAATACATTTTGCGGACCTTTTTTATAAAATATGAGAAGTATATAGTTTCAAAATTTATAACCAAGTGTTTTTTTTTTTTGTGTGTGTGTGTGTGTTTTTTATAATTTAAACTCACTTTTTATATTTCTTTTATATTAAATTCAAATACAAGTCAAAATCATTATTATCATTAATGATAATATTACTACTACTGTTCCAGCAGATCACAGATTGAAAAGAAAGCAAATAGATAGACAAATACTTAGATCTTGCTAGAGACTTGAAATAGCTGTGGAACATGAATTGCAGTTGGCATCCTTGGAACAGTTCCCAAAGGCTTGGAAAAGAGACTAGAGGAATTGGAAATCAGAGGAAGAATCAAGACCATACAGACCACAGCATAGTTAAAATTGGCTAGAGTATTCAGAAGACTCCTAATAGACTACAAAAAGCAACTTGTTATAAAAAAATAAAAATTTAAAAAAAAAGAAAGTATAAATTATACGCAAATTTATATTCATTTTTTGGGTAAAAAAAAAAAAACTTTTTTAAAAGTCAAGCACAAAACATTCAAACTTTACTCTAGAGTGCAGAAGACAACTTAAAACTACCCCTTCATTCTGTGAAAAGAAAGGCTGTGGATGGTCATTATGATAAAACTTTTATTATTAGTAATATCTAGTGTGATCTTTCTAAGTCCTAAATATTGGGATCATCATCATCATCATGTCATGCTGTTGGCACAGATATCCATGACAATCCCTCTTTATCCGTCCCTATTGCTCATCATTCTCGGGAGGTCCTCTGTGCAGCATCCTGTATCCGCACAGAGCTGATCAATGTATGTCTTTGCTGGTCAGCCCACACTGACGTGCCCATGTGCTGGCTTCCACAGGAGGACATCGCTTATGAGTTCGTCCTTGCTTCTCCAGCAGTGTTCTGCAGGTCTTGTCCGTCTCGGATGGTTTGGGTGATATGTGGCAGGTGGCCGTACAGCTGCTTTCTCATGGGGTGCTGTTTCCACATCTTGTTCAGGATCACCCGCAGCATTCTTGTGCAGCTCCCATCTAGTTTATTCTCTAGTCGCTTCGTTAGGGTCCAGGTGGTGCAGCCATACAGCAGCACTGATATGACAACGGCCTGGAAGAACTATCTCTTTAACTTGTCTGTGAGATTGGATTTCCATATGACCGATAATTTATTTATAGCGGCCCATGCCTTTCCTATACATGCAAGAATTCAAAATATAAAACTTGAATGTTTACTAATCAAGCAATTCAAAATTAACTTTTAGAAATTCATTTTTAAAAATGTTTATCTTATGTGAATATTTAATAAAAACAGAAGCAGGTTACACTTACTTTCCATGAATTTAAGTCTTGTTGTTTGTTTTTTTATTTTTCATTTTAATCATACTTCATACTTCAAATATTTCTAAGTCATCTCATCATTAAATAATATTCTTATTAAAAAGCTAAGTGATATTTTTATAAATCAACATGTTTTTGCAAAGAAAAAGAATACAGAAAATGTTATCAATATCAGATTTCAACCTTTTATATTTGAAAATATATAGAGAGAAAAATACTTTGCAGAAAAAAAATCCTCTTTAAATTATGGTTAACTCAGACAGAAAATAGGCTAAAAAACAGAATCAGTAAGACAAAATTATTGTTGGCTATCATTCCTCCATGTTTTGGATATAAAAACAGCTGTGTTTATTAGAGTTCTTATAATTAAATTATAATAAGCAAAATAAACTATAAAGTAATCACACCATATAACTTAGACGTCTCCAAGAATAGCATTAAAAATATGGAAGTAAATAAGTAGAAAGAAAAAGGAAGAAGGAAGAAAAGAAAAATCTTTTTCAATTACAGAACAAGATAGCTATAACAACAAAACACATAGACAGAAAGGTGACTTTCTTTTTCTTTTTACATGTTTTATATTATTAGCTCAAAATGTTTCCTAGTTTTGTGATGGCTCACTTCAATAAACTTCTGACATAACGGAATCAAGTTATAAACAGCAGAGTTTCTAATGTTGAAAGTGTCAACTGAAAACTGTACAAAACTACAGTCTACATTAAATGAAAATGACATTTTTGCTCAGCTCAAAAAGGCCATGTTAAAAAGAATAAAAAGCTATTCAGCCGACAAGGGAGCAAAACTAACATTTGATATGCCAATCATATATCAACTTAGATGGTAATACAAGAAATGAAAAACAAGAAAAAAAATGACATCATACTTCACATATGCATTGGTGATTTTTGTTCCCAGCTTCAGTTATGCTATGGTTAATGAGTCCGGCTAACCTTTACTTCACAATTTCTAATTCAATATGTTAATCACTAACCTAATAAATACTGGTTATCAACTGTTATATATAACCCTAAAAAAATGCTTTACTGAAAAAATAGAACTATATTTATGTCTTTTTTTTTTTTTTTTCATTACTAACATTGAAAATATAGAAGTAAATATTCTAAAAGCGTATATATGAAAAGCTGTTTCTTTTCTTCTCCCTCTTCTCTATTTACAAATCTACCCTCATATTCTTTGTCAATCGAGTTATCCCTTATTTCCTACTTAAAAGATTTTTGCTAAACAGATAAGATGAGATTTTGTTACTTTTTTTTTTTTTTTTTGATTTGGTTTTGTTTTACTGCATATCAACCTCAGTGGGTCATTTAATGCCGATAAAGTTTTGAAATAAACCAATTCTTAATGGATAATACAATTTTTTTATCAATACATTTTTCTATTTAACCCATAGATGGGACCCTAACAGGTACTACCACTCCGGGTCAGAGTGGACCAGGGAGCAATGGTGATGAAGGGGTGCTCCACATTCCCCAAACCTCCAAAACTGGAACCTCACCATCAGATAGAGTTTAACGTCATTCCCAAGACATGTAGACCTGCAGCCACCGCCTTCTAGCACCCATATGATAAAAAGGGGTTGGGGCTTGCCATAAGGGCAATAGGATTGGGAAAATCATATAGGTGCTAGGGCTTGATGTGACCAGCCAATTGATCGGAGGGGGCCGCCCGTCTAGCCCAAGATAGGGCCAAAGTGGAGTATTGCAAGTCATGGACTGCTCATCCACCTGGGTTCTATCCTTAAGTGTCACGGGTCGCCACCCATGGCCAACAGGTGGCCCCATTGGGGGAGTCTTACCCCTCTGCAGAGGTGCAGTCGGTGCATTCTAACGCCCCACCGACAGGGCGGCTGTTACTTTTTAGAAATAATTTTAAATCTAATTTCCCTTAAAACAAACCATAATAAAATTGTTTATTTTATCCATGAAACCTATCTGGTACATGCTAGCTTGCGGGGCATATTGACTGAACTAGTTTATGCTGTGAAAGATAGTCACTGTGGTCATTAATATTGTAGGGGATTATCTTCCCTTTGCCGGAAGAGTTATCTTCTCACTGCGTTGCTGTTTGTTCCCACTAGGGGACCTCTGGTATTTAAGCGTCTGGTTTGAACTTGTCTTCCTCTTTTTAGCTAGATCTTCAAGAACTGCTATGGGCTAGAGTCTATCTACCCCCCCTTACATTACTGTAAGTCCTTTATACAGCATGGTCTATCCTTTAATTCCATGTTAGGTACATTTGGGTATCTTGTTTATACCTAAATATTGTATATGTATTTACATGTTCTATTCTCCTGTACATTATCGTTTCCATGTGCTGTTATATATATTAAATGTTTTGTCTCACAACGTGTTGGAATTGTATGTTCATTAATTAACTTTGAATCTTACAATATCATGGTAGTTTGTGCACTGATATATTGTGCATTACTTCATTGCAGGTGTGATTTGAAAGCTGCACAAATCAATGTGCAATGTAGGCTAATTCAGGGACTTATTCTTTACACATTTTACATTCAAATAAATTTCAAAGAGCTTCTTACAAAATTTGGACCAATTTTCATGAATTAAGAAAGGAACAGATCTGAACAGTGATGGCTGAAATAAGAGGTTGTCTTATAACCTTTGATAATTTCTTTAGTCAAGTAGTTTCTGCCATGGCTAAGACAGCGTTAAGAATAGCCTAACTTATGGCTTACTTGTATGTATAGAAAGGTCTTTTAAAATATTAATAGGTTAAATCTATGTTAAGTAGATCAATGGTATC
The DNA here is from genome assembly GCA_023376005.1 of Doryteuthis pealeii. Lineage (NCBI taxonomy): Eukaryota > Metazoa > Mollusca > Cephalopoda > Myopsida > Loliginidae > Doryteuthis > Doryteuthis pealeii. Next base: position 90,226,916 of record CM042157.1, on the reverse strand, counting down.
TATAGAAATTTAACAAAAACATACCTAAACTGTTTGTCACACTAACTTTGAAACACTCACAGTAAAACAGGAGTCCTATCCAATAAACATCAATTTAAAAGAAAATAAAGCTAACTTATTTTTACTTAATTAGTAAATAGAAATAAGATTATATGGCATTGATTATTCATCAGTTAAAATAATTAGAAAATAGAGAAAGTAAATAGATAAATAAATGAAGAGCAACATTGTAGACTTATGATTAAATCATGCTGAAAACATCAGTTCTGAAATTAAACAGCAATGAGTAGTCTCAATAGTTAGATGAGTAACCAATTAGTAAATGTAAGTATTGTAAACAATACGAGTCTTGTCTGCCATACTAAGCAAATTACATTGTGATATTAAAATTCAGTAGTTCTATTATATATATATATATATATATATATATATATATAAGTTAAAAGAAAGGAAATGAATCCGACAATATGAGTAAGAAATGGTGGAATGAAAACATCACACAATGCTGTTAAAGAAGAAAACAATTTATAATATAATCATAGCTGATATTGATCAATATTTCGATTTTACAAAAATCATCATCAGAGCTCATTCACTCCCGTAGTTGTTTGGGTCGGAGAGGAAAGTCAAAATGAGTTTACAAAACAAAAAACCTTAATTAAGGTTTTTTGTTTTGTAAACTCATTTTGACTTTCCTCTCCGACCCAAACAACTACGGGAGTGAATGAGCTCTGATGATGATTTTTGTAAAATCGAAATATTGATCAATATCAGCTATGATTATATTATAAATTGTTTTCTTCTTTAACAGCATTGTGTGATGTTTTCATTCCACCTTTTCTTACTCATATATATATATATATATATCTTCTTATTATAATGGAGATTGTGGGTTTGTCTGTCTGTAACCGAAACTATATTACTATACAAGTCACAATTCCTTTTGTTATTTACATCACATTCTCCATGATTTTATTTTTAATTTAAACTTCAATTATTGATAAAATCATTTTACATCATTAAGACTGTTGACCATATCAACAAACTATTAACATGGAATTGTATTTATATATACAACAAAACAGCGGTTTACAGTGAGAACGGGAAGGCTAATTTGCATATTGATCTTAAAAATTTGATTTTAATAAATATGTGCTTAGTATTATTGATTTCTAATTGTTTGGTTTTATCTAATTGAATATGAGCAAAAATCTTGGAATAAATCTTAAAAGAAATCCATTAACAAGAAGAAATAACTGTAAATTTATTCTCTACTTCCTATTTTAACTAAAGAGTTAAATTAGGAAAATTTACCAACGGGAGTAATGGTAAATGATGGAAGAGTGAGTTTCGAAGTTGTTCTATTTTTCAAACATACCCCCTCTGTTCCAGATCTTTTTATCTGCATACTTATTCAGTTTCATTAGCCTTTCTAATTCAATATGATAATTTATTATATTAAAACTTAAATACTTGCACCCGGAGGGTGCATATATTTGCTAGTATATATAACATCTCCTCCACAGAAAACGACGTTAATGCACGCATAGGAAAAGCATGGGCCGCTATAAATAAGTTATCGATTATATGGAGGTCCAATCTCACAGACAAGTTAAAGAGACAGTTCTTCCAGGTCGTTGTCGTGTCAGTACTGCTGTATGGCTGCACCACCTGGACCCTAACTAAGCGACTAGAGAATAAACTAGATGGGAGCTGCACAAGAATGCTGTGAGTGATCATGAACAAGACATGGAAACAGCACCCTACGAGAAAACAGCTGTACGGCCACCTACCACATATTACCCAAACCATCCGAGTGAGACGGACAAGACACGCGGGACACTGCTGGAGAAGCAAGGACGAACTCATAAGCGACATCCTCCTGTGGAAGCCAGCACATGGACAGGCCAGTGTGGGCCGACCAGCAAAAACGTACGTTGATCAGCTCTGTGCGAATGCAGGATGCTGCATAGAAGACCTCCTGAGAATGATGAGCGATAGGGACGGATGGAGAGAGATTGTCATGGATATCCGCGCTGAAAGCGCGACATGATGATGATGATATATATATATTTATTGGTGGGATCAAGAATGGTAGGGCCGAAAGAGAGTAAAGAATAAAATTGCTTTTGCATGCAAAAAGCAGGACGGAACATGTTGGTGAGGAGGACATCAAGCACAGCCAGGAGCAACTCGCTGGTTGAAGATGCCAAGATGGAGAACATTGAAGGTTTATATAGCATTATCAGCAGTTAGCTGATATCAGCGGACATTTTCAAATTTGCGACCTTAATCAGTTAAATTTGCAATTCCGAGTATTTCTGATCTAATCTTTAAAATATATATATATATATGGTTGAAAAGAAAAGAAAATAATCTTTCTAAATATGTAATTTCCATGGGTTTTTATCTATTGAATTATTTTTTACAGCAATTTTAAACTATATTTTGCATACATGTATGTAGCAAACATCGCATTTGCATTTAAATTTGTAAATTAAACAACTTATATATATATATATCTCCAGAGATGCTGGTAGGGATGCAGGACGCGTACCTGATGCACAAAAATCTAAAAGGATGCAGTAAAATTGTATCTATGCATCCCAGTGTTTTTCTTTTTTCTTCCCTCATCATTTCAAGCTAACTGTAAATACATTTCAATAGTTTCTTAGAAACAAATTACACAAGATAGGTTACAAGGTAAGACGGCTTTAGTTGAGACCCATAAATTTTCCATGGGACTGATTCAAAGCAAATATGTGAGTCCCAGAACTCACTAAATCAAAAAGGGTTGACTGAAAAGTTCATAGGCTGACCAAAAATACTCTTATAGAATGTGACTAAATGAGCTTTATTTTTCAACAGTCCCAATGCAGTCCATAAACTTATTGCATTGGTATTGAAGTGCTTGGATCCCATTGGCCACAAAGTCACAAGCAGCATATATGACATCATATGAACTTTTTAGCCCACCTTTATATATATATATATATATATATATATATATATATATATATATATATATATGTGTGTGTGTGTGTGTGTGTGTGTGTGTGTGTATGTATGTATGTATGTGTGTGTGTGTGCGCAGATTTTGATGGGGATTTTTGTGTAGCATGTAGGACACTCAATATTTAAAAATAGAGATTATTATTATAAAAGGAAAAAAAAAAAAAGAACAATTAATAAGATGTTCTTTTTTAATAAGTTCACTACAGCTGTTTCATGCCATTGCAGTTTTCAAAAATGGACAGTTCTATTCAAAAAGAAGAAAAAGAAAAAGGAAAAACTATTAATAGAATGGAATTAATAAAACAAACATCATATAAATGTACTTTGAAGAAATGTGACCAGTCTAGAAAAAAATTACAAATAATTCCATATAAAAATAAAAGGAAAACTTTAAAATAAAAGAAACTAACTATTATCAAAAATGCAGATACAAAAATACTTTCTTTTTCTTTCTTTTTTTTTTATTAAGAAGCAAAAGAAACCAGATCAGCGGAACAGAATAGGAAGAATAAAGAAACAAACAAAAAAAATCAATGAAAGTAGAAATCCTAACAGAGCTCTAGAGAATGAGAACAAATGCAGCAACATAAAAAGAAAATCATGTGTTTGGTATAAATGGCTAAAGCAGAAGTGTCCATTTAAAAAATACAATAGCATGAAACAGCTGTAATGGACTAAACAAAAAAAAAAAAAAAATACCTCATTGTCATATATATATATATATATATATATATATATATTAGAAAGAGATAGAATAAATCCAAAAGGTATATTGATATAAATATGAAAAAACAAAATATTCAAATGATGTATTCTTTTATATAAACAATAGCATTGTTTCAGTTGGTCCAACCATCTTCAAGGCAGGATAATTGTGGTTTTTAACAACAATTATACTACTCAACAAACAATCAGAACTTATATCAAACTGCAGACACAAAAATAAATACTTACTAAACCAACTAAAAACCAATGACTCCTACGAAAACGAAAAAAAAGAAAAAAGAGTAAGGGTAACCCCCTAATAAGGAAAATCAAAATATAGAACCACAAATAAATATCAGCAAAGGGCAATAAAACCCTGAGACAATGCAATCCATCATTATCACCAAATGGAGAGCAGATAACTGAATACTCCACCTAATTAGATAATATATTGTATATCCGTGTAAACTCCGTACTACTGTATATCCGGGTAAACCAGCAACTGACCAATTGGAATCCAGTACCCTATTTCCCCTCCCCTCATTAAAGGACCAAACCACAGCATATATAATTCAAATGGTAAATCAAATTATTATGTTGTTATTATTATTAGTGTTATTATTATTGTCATTATTATTACTTTTACTATTATTATAATTTCATAGTAATTATAGGCATTTTAGAACATTGGTGCTATTATCAAAGTTTATTTTGTTTAGTTTTGGATTTTTGTGTCTAATATGCAGTGCTTCTAAGATTTTTAGTCGTCGTTTACATGATTGTGTTACAGACAATAGCTCAATAGCCCAACATCTAAAAACACACTCTTGTCCCAATAATAAATTCCAGAAAATACTTAACAATAACAGTACCATTATAGAAACACAATCATGTAAACAACGACTAAAAATCTTAGAAGCACTGCATATTAGACACAAAAATCCAAAACTAAACAAAATAAACTTTGATAATAGCACCAACGTTCTAAAATGCCTATAATCACATTAACAAATTATAAAATTATAATAATAGCAAAAGTAATAATAATGATAATAATAACACTAATAATAATAACAACAACAATAATAAACACAACCTATATAAATAGAAAATGGAATAGCCCATTGTTGTACGGTTTCAAAATACCCTGAAGATAGACCAAGTACTTTCTGCCCTACCGTGGGCTATGGCATATGGCAAATACATCAGCCAATTTTCACCAGATATTACAAAAATAATCCAGCAATACAAAAAAACAAAGGACAAAACTTGCAGACAAAAATGGCTGCATTATTTAACAATATATATATATAACTTTCACTTGCATAGATTGTGTGGGATGAATATTTACCACATACCCCATGTGTACAGGTTAGGCACAAGGCCCTATTAATGTGGGACCACCCACGAACTGAAGCTCATTGGAGGTGGGTGCAAAAAATGTGTTGATCCCAGCTCAGGCACCGGGCAATAAATCCAGCTCTGCCCCTTTAAATCAAGGGGGCAAGTGTTGCCTGGGTGAGGGTGGCCCCTGGGATCAACAATGTTAGTTTACACGGTCCAGGGCCAAAGCCACTGGATCCTGGCTCCAAAGAGTGAGGGTCCAGGGCCAAAGCCACTGGATCCTGGCTCCAAAGAGTGAGATGTGTAACCAGGTCAAACAAGTTTTATTACTTTTTCCAAAACTAAATAAAAAGAAAGGTATCACTTTCAATATTACAATGTGAAATAATTTTTATTCCTTATAGTTTTCATATAGATATTTCTATTGTTACATAATTTTATTAAGACTTGTATCTTTATCTTAGTTGTTTTTATCACAATGTCTAAGCCACTGTAAACTTTCGCTTGTATCCAGTAACCTTTAAGGAATGTTGAATGAAATCTTTTAGTTCTTACAGATCTGGTATATTGTTTTTATCCTTTACTGTTTGTTATATTTAAAATCTTTCCTAGGAATATCAGATGACATTTTAATTCTTCTGTTGTTGCCCTGTTTTCTCCATTAAACTGATATAGTCTTGCACTGCTTGACCTTGTTTTTATTTGGAAAAGAAAACTAGATTTAAGACAAAAAGCTGTTACCAGAGTAAACCATGACTAAAACCAATAGGAAATATAGAGAATACTATGATGCTGAAATTTGTGCATATCTATACAAGGTTTCCAGCAAAATAGAAAATTTGAGAGACCTGATTTGGCCCTGGGCTCTAACAAATTATGTAAGGTTGATCACTAAGATCATTTGAGGTCACCAAATGACAAAATATGCCAGAACACTTGGATAAACCAAAGGCATTCTGGAAGTCCATTCTCTGGATAGATAAATCAAAGATAGAATTGTTTGGGTAGAATTAAAATTGCCATGTTAGGAGAAAACCCAACACTGTCTACTAAGAAAAGATCCTCATTCCAACAGTGAAGCATGGTGGTGAAAATGTTAATATCTGGGGCTGTTTTTCTGCCTCTGGATTTGGACAACTTCATATTATCAAGGGAAATATGAATTCTCAGTCCTATCAAGAAATTCTGGATTAGTATCTCCTACCATCAGCCAGGGAGTTGTAGTTTGGCCAAAAATGGGTTCTGCAACAAGACAGTGATCCCAAGCATATGAGCAAAACTACCCAGGAAGAGGATTTCTACACGATTTGTATTTTCTAGTAATACAAAAATTGATTTTATTATAAATTTATATTAAAATTTAAATTAAATTATATAATATAATTATATATCAATAATATGTAAATTAATATATAATAATAATATATAATTAAATTAAATAATTAAATTATTATTAAATTTATATTGATTTGTATTAAAATTAAATTGATTTGTATTATATTTCCAGGAATTGCTTAAAAGGAAGAGGATTTCTACACGATTCACCTAGTCAAAGTACAGATTTCAATCCAATAAAAATGTTGTCATTAGACGTGAAGTTAGTGGTTCATGCCAGTTGTCTCTTTAACCTCTCTCAATTGGCTGAGTTTTGCAAAGAAGAGGAGAAGACATTTGGTTAAAATAATTGCTGCAAAAGGAGGTCCCACAAGGTACTAACTAAAAGGGTTCACATACTTTTACACAGGTCAGATTTTTAATTTTGCTGTAATAAACCCCTCTTTTAAATAAACAATTAAAATACAACCAAGTTCAAATCCTAGACGAGGCTGTCTACATTTCACATAGCGCTAATACTCTTGGGAAAGGTATGCATCCACCTGCTCTCCACCCAGCAATGGGTAAATAGCAGGGAAGACTGGGCTCTTTAACCTTGGTTAGGAGGAAACTGAATTCAAACCTATTAAACCCAGTCTAAAAAATTGACCTTGTGTCACATCCTGCTCGTACGGAGAGGTTGGTAAATATGTATAACTACTTTCAACGCTATTTTATATATTCTAGCAAAATAAACTTGTACAAAGGAGGAAATATTAAGGAAAAGAGGAATATATTTTCTCTTTTTCCTTTATTATTTCTATCATCTGTGGGAATCAGAGCTATTTTAAATGTTCCTAATGATACTCACCATAAATAAAATGGTAGTGCACTAAGTTACAAAACAACTGAATTACAAGTAATTTTTATCAGATTTTTTATTTTGCTGTAATAAATCCCTCTTAAATAAACAATTAAAATACATGTTTTTTTTTTTGTTAGGTCTTCATTATTTGGAAAGTCTACTTTACAAATTAGCATTTGGATGCATAATTTAAGAAGGTTATTTTAAATTTTTCCACAATAACAATTGACTATCTGGGGGTTCACAAACTTTCAAGCAGTACTTTGAGCTATAGAACTTATATTTTTGTATATACATTACAAACATATCAAAACAGAAAATATTGTAAATGTAATAAAAGGTTCAAGATCTTGATATTTATTTTGTTTAAAGTGTAAGTCAAAAACTGAAAAACACAAAACAATAACAAAGAAAAAAAACACTTGTATTGTTGAGGCATTATTTCCCATCCTGAAAATACAAAAGAGAATAGCAAAGTTAATGTAAAATATCTAGGACAGGTGTGGCAAATCTTTTTGAGTGTATGCCCACATTTGTAATCTAAAAAATAAATTCCTCTCATATGTCCATAAAAAATTTTTTAGCAGTGGATTGTTTTTTTTTGGTTTTTTTTTAAATTATATTTGTATTTTACAAATTAGTTGGAGAAAAAAATGGTTGCAAGCATTCTTAAAGAAGTCTGTTTAGGCAATCAATAATTTCTGAATTGGTTGAATGGGACAGCTTTAGGAAGTACATGTTTTATTCATAAGTAATTCATAAAAAGTAAAATTACTGACTAAGAATGATAATGGATCTTTTTCGGGTAAAAAAAAAAAAAAAAAAAAAAAAAGAGTCTGGATACTTATTTATGAGTATTTGTTTTGTTTTACGGCATATCAACCTCAGTGGTTTATTTAATGCCGACAAAGTTGTGAAATAAATTCATTCTTAATGGATAATACAATTTTTTTTATAAACTCATGTTTTCTATTTAACCCATAAATGGGACCCTAACAGGTACTACCACTCCGGGTCAGAGTGGACCAGGGAGCAATGGTGATGAAGGGGTGCTCCACATTCCCCAAACCTCCAAAACTGGAACCTCACCATTAGATAGAGTTTAATGTCATTCCTAGGACATGTAGACCCTCAGCCACCGCTTTCTAGCACCCATATGATAAAAAGGGGTTGGGGCTTGCCATAAGGGCAATAGGGTTGGGAAAATCATATAGGTGCTAGGGCTTGAGGTGACCAGCCAATTGATCGGATGGGGCCTCTCCGACCGCCTATCTAGCCCAAGACGGGTCCAAAGTGGAGTATTGCAAGTCATGGACTGCTCATCCACCCGAGTTCTATCTTTAAGCATCACGGGTCGCCACCCATGGCCAACAGGTGGCCCCATTGGGGGAGTCTTACCCCTCTGCAGAGGTGCAGTCGGTACATTCTAACGCCCCACCGACAGGGCGTATTTATGAGTATGTATTATTTTACTATTAACAAAAATATAATAGAAATTGTAAAGGAAAATATCATTTCCCTCAAATTATACAAGAGAAATCAAAAATTAAAATAAGCAAAGGCTTTATATAATTTATTTAAAACCAAATCACTAACAAAATTTACTATGCCCAAGGTGCCATTAAGTTCACCATTCCTGTTCTAAGACATATTTGAACATTATTTTTTATCCAATACAATTCTATAAACCAAAAATTAAGTATTACAAATTATCTATCTTTAATTTACTACTTGAATTAATTGTTCTGACTTCAAGAAAAGTTTATCAAACATCTATTTATTAATTTTAGCCATGAAAAATTGTAAAGTCCAATATGTATAAATACTTGTTAATTTATATTAGTAAAATATTTTTCTCTCTCCTTCAACATGATGCAAATTTTTAAAATAAAGTTCAATATGCTTTCGATAATCCAAATTTAAATTTTATCAAATTATAACAAAAAATGTTGCAACACCCTAAACATGTGCTTCAATTTAATCAAATATAAAAGTCATAGAGCTGGATTACAGTAAATGATTACATAGACAGTTTCCAAAATAAAGGTTGTACCAATAGTACTAAGATTCCAGGCACATATACTGTATCCAGGTCAAAGTCAGCATTATCTTTCAGAGTGTGGCAATTTTGTTTTTCCTCAATGTATAACTACTTACAAGGTGTGGGGTGTAATGGTTAGAGTCGTAGGACATGGACTCGTCGACCCAAGTTCAAATCCTAGACGAGGTTGTCTACATTTCACATAGCGCTAATACTCTTGGGAAAGGTATGCATCCACCTGCTCTTCCCCCAGCAATGGGTAAATAGCAGGGCAGACTGGGCTCTTTAACCTTGGTTAGGAGGAAACTGAATTCAAACCTATTAAACCCAGTCTAAAAAATTGACCATGTGTCACATCCTGCTCGTGCGGAGGGGTTGGTAAATATGTATAACTACTTTCAACGTTATTTTATATATTCTAGCAAGATTAACTTGTACAATTGTAGGAAATATTAAGGAAAATAGGAATATATTTTCTCTTTTTCCTTTATTATTTCTATCATCTGTGGGAATCAGAGCTATTTTAAATGTTCCTAATGATACTCACCATAAATAAAATGGTAGTGCACTAAGTTACAAAACAACTGAATTACAAGTAATTTTTAACACACAAAAAAAAAAAAAAAAAAAAAAAAAAAAAAGAGCAATACAGATCTTTTTTCTTTTCCAATAAATAAAAACAAATAGACAAGCAGTATAAAATTTTAAAAAGTAACATCTATAAAAAAAAAAAAAAAAAAAAAAAAAAATCCAAGAAAAATATTTAAATTCCGATTCTTATTTGTTCTTAATGACTAAAGTGAGATGATAAGTTTTAACAACTGTTCAAACAACATCAAGGAGTTTAGCCATGTTAAATGAAATAATTGCTCACTTTCTGCTTGGCAGATGTCAAAAAAAAAAAGTGGGAGGTCAACACGAAGAGAGTTAGAATGGCAGGCATCAGTTTTAAATTTAGGGTCATTTTCAAGAAGAACAACATTTGTTTTGAATCAATCTGACATTTTAGAGAAATCAGCTAAAAAACAAAACAAAACTGAATGTCTGTTTGTACTTATGTATTTTATAAGTACTAACTGCTGATGGTCTTTTCTTAGGATTTTAGGGTGCGGAGATCACAATAAAAGAAAAACATTCAACAAGCAAATATTAGCAATATTAAATAATGTTATTAAGCTTAGAATAGGCTCCAATATCATCGTTAATTTTATTTTAAGATAAATGTGGCTTAGAGGAAATAAAAGTAGGAAATGGTAATTTAATAGAAGTAATAAGAAGTCAATTCACTTGAGTGTATTAATACTAAGGCACAAGATCTTGTACTCAGATCTATTATCTATGACTGTTTATGATAAAAGTGTATAGTCCAGGTTAAAAAGGACAGTAGAGTAACCCAAAGTCAAACATTTTAGACCTTATTTTTCTGATGCAGGTATCATTGGGGAACAAGAAAAGTTTTGGTAAACAGGACAGTTTACCAACACTTGCCAATTCAAATACTGAAGAAGGCTGTTTGTGTTTCACATTGTGAATAGTTTTTTTGAAAGGCATGAATCCAACTCTTCTTTCCTCTTCATCGGTTAGCTAGAAGCAAATAGGTCAGAGTAGGCTCTTTAGCTGGTAATTTTCACCTTTAGTTGTTTAAATTCCTAGCATAAAATTGTGCGTGCACATTATCTGAAATGAACTTAAAATATTATTAACACATTTTATGATATTTTTGTGTTAAAGCATGCAGTTGTATTGTTTTCGAAACGATTCTAAGATTTGTATATTTCCCACGGACATATTCAAAATGGCTACCGTCTTGTTTCAAAGTGAAAGTCAGTTGGCTAAATTCCTAGCATAAAATTATCTGAAATGTTATTAAGAACACATTTTATGATATTTTTGTGTTAAAGCATGCAGTTGTATTGTTTTCGAAAAAGTTTCTAAGATTTGTTTATTTCACACAGAGTCTTTCAAAATAGCTACCAGCTTAGTTCAAAGTGAAAGTCAAGGGAGGTTACTCTAATTGCTTTATTTGCTCGGAATTTTGACAACTAAAAGGTGAAAATTAGCCTTTAGCTTTGGTAAGGCAAACAGTTTAAGAGAAGTAAAACTGGATTGAAAACCTGAGCAAAGTGATGGGAAATCAGATGAGTAGATTATCCAGAGAGAATATAACTCAACTTATCTGGCTTTTATGTGTGTTCATGTATGTGAAACAAAATCTCTAGAATAGTCTGAGTGATATAAGAGATAAATGGAAAGAGATAAAAAGAAATCAACATAGACCAGAGAGAGCAGACCAAGGTAAGAGATATAGAAGTTATTAAACAACAAAAATAGAAATAAGCAGGACATATAAGTAGAAGGGAGGAAAATAGATGGTACTACAGATTAGTAGAATGGTGCCCAAGAAAGGATAAGCATAATAGGAAAAGACCTGACAGAAGATAGAGACATGAGATAGTGAAGTTTGCTGGTAAGATGGAAGAGACTAGTAGAGACAGGGCTTTTTTCAGTTCAGGACTAAAAAATGGCTGCATATATATATATATATATATATATATATATATTTTATAAAAAAAGAAGGTCCACAAAATGTATTTTGTTCTCAAAAAAAATTTTTTAATTCTTTTTGTTTTACATATGCAACACGTGTTTCAGATCTTCTGGTATCTTCAGGCTTTGATTGATAATATGAAAATGAATTTTTACATGCATGTGTATATATATACATACACAGGAGTATTTATACACACACACACACACACAAACATACATACATACATACATACATACATAGCCATACGGATCATTCAATAAATAAGGTGAATTTGGAGGAATTGGAAATAGGAAGCATTATTTACAGTTACATCTTTTTCAAGGAATTAATAGTGATGGGTCCTTTCATATGTCTACATCACTTTCATTACTGACTGCTGCTCCCAGAACTTTTTCTTTACCCAAGAGTCAGTTTTTCTACTCCATGGACTGTCTTTTGGATGCAGGCTCATGGTGGAAACACCATGTTTAGCCCATTTGTAAATAATGTTTTTGACTAAAACATGATTTGTCACCATTTTGATTTGTCACCATTTTGAATAGCATCAAAACAAATGTTTTTGTGAGGTTAAGATAATTTTTGCTATAAACCAATTTCAAACAATGCAGAGTTTTCAATTATGGAAAAAAGAAAATTTTTTTAAATAAAATAAAATAAAAAAATAAAAAATAAAAAAGTCATCGGGGTGGCCTAAAGTTGGTATCAGCCAGACAGCAAGGGAGTCTATCCCCTTTTCACTAGTGCTAGACCAAGGAGATGGTTTCGGTGTCTGAGGTGGAGTGCCACACTTACCATCAGCTCCTCACTTCACCACACAGATCTCTATGCTACTCATACACTGATTTGGCAAGGCCCAGTATCGAACCCGGAACCTTGTGATTCCTAGTCGGACACTCTACCGACTGATCTAAACCGTCCCTAAAATAATTCACCTTAATTATTGAATGACCCTCATATAAGCAGTATATCCCACTACTAACCCCATGCTCTTCAAAGAAATATTAAGGGCAGTTTCTGTTGTGAAAAGAAACATTCTTCTATATAGATGTATGTACCCATTGACCTAGCTAAATTACTTGTTATTGGTAGAGGAAAAAAGGAAAGATGCTAAACAGCTAAAACAACATTGATACAGGTGAAATAGAGATTTACAGCTATTAACAGTGTTAGACATATAATATAGGCAATCAAGAAAAGGTTAGGACACGGATCTCAATCAAATATCAAAGCCAGCAATGGACTACTTAAATATGGCCCATTGCACAACCATTTTCTTAACTAAAACTTGGACATTTAATTCATTTTTCTAATTTGTTTTTGTAGTATTATTCAAATATTCTTAGATATTTACTGTCATATACACATTAAATTTTATAAATAAAATCTCCCTGTATTGTAGTTTAGCATGACAATAGGTGAAAATCCAAGAAACCTCTCCCCTTCTCAATTTTGGCCCACCTCACCTCTTTCCCAAAATAAAATGGCCATTTTTTTGTCCTTGTATTTGAGACCCCTGGTTAGAAAACACAATTATATATTAACTTAATGTTTACTAGAAATAGCTTTTCTATTCACTATCTACCCAAAATTTGATTTTAATCAAATTCAAATCTAATGAAATGTAGCTTTAGTCAGAGCAAAACTTTATATTAGGTACTAGCAAACTGAGACTAAAATGTGTTTTTGACAAAATGACTACAGAAAATAATTTACCAAAAATCAGGGAATTGTCGGATTTTAATGAAATTTTCATGTTTATTTATCAATGAATGATCTTTATAATGCATTTTTTTATTTTATTTCAAAACTTAATTTTTTCAGGTCACTTAATTTTGACCCCCCTTATGTTGGGGGCATAAAATGTTTTGTGAGTTGGTCATTTTCAATACTAATTACAGTGTAAATAATGAGATAAAAGACCGAAGTTATGAATAGAAACAAAAAAAACATTTTTTACGGTGGCTTTTCTATGAGAAAATAAGTACCGAAAATTGAAAAATAAAATGTAAAAAAATAAATAATTCATTTTTTGGAGATTTTTTTTTACTCATTTCGATAATTATTTAATTGGCTATTATCTTATAAAAGAAAAAAATTATACATTGATATTTTTTCTGCTTAAAAAGGGGAGGGGGTACATTTTCAATAGAGTTTTTCTTCAAAACATTACTTTATGTATCTAAAATAAGGTTTGCATTAAATAGATATTTATTTCTAGAATCTAAAAATATAACATTTTAAACTTATCAGATTTTTCACATTTTAAATGAATTTAATAGATTAATTTTTCATAGCAAAAATACTAAATTGAAGTTTTGAAATAAAATAACTGCTGCATTATAAAATTCATTAATTGATAAATCAATGCTGAAAATTTCATTAAAATCGGATAATTACCTGATTTTTGGTTTTTTTTTTTTTTTTGCAATCGCGAATGTTACATAAAAATTGTAAACAAGCCAATAAAAACACTTAAAAAGAACCAAAAATGGCGTCCACGAACAAAATTGACCAAAACAAATCGTTTTAAATATATTAAAAATAAATTGCTAATGTAATGATATTTTTCTTTTTTTAATGATGGTCATTATGTTACTATTTATTGATTTAAACAAAGTTTGACCTTAAATAATAGATTTAATTATTTTTAATTCGCTTTTATAGAATACAATTCTATATTTTTAAATAAATACATGTACACATTTCTTTTCCCAAACTTAAGGGAAAGAAATTAAAACCAACACACAACACAATCCTTTTCCTAAACTTAAGGAAAAGTGATTAAAACAAATGTTTACATAAAAATCGTTAATTACTTTTTGATCTGACTAAATATCATAAAAGATGGAGAAGAAATCAACAAACACACAGACTTTATCTCACATCTGACGACCACAAACAAATACACAGATCTCCTCTCGCTGCCAGACCAAGAAACAGGTGTTCGAATGAACAATTCCACTGCCTCAACACAATTACTACTACTACCACCATTATTCTTACCACTTCATTCTACAATAAGAATCCGTTTCAGCAGGTCGTATATACAAACTTGATTCTCATTTCTGTCCATGTCTAAACGAACTCTTCCCAACTTAACATACAAACTTTTACATTTTACATTACACATATCATATCTACACTATTCCTTTTGAACATTTCACATATTATTGCAAATTTATTCTCTGAATAAATTTATTTGTTATTTTATAATTATATGCATTTGTTTTATCATTTCTCCGTATTCTCTGCCTAAACTGTGTCATATTTTTATTCGTCATTTAATATTCTTTGCAAACCTCTACAACAAGGCCTCTACACTTTTAAAACTCGTTATAGAGGCTCATTTTGCCAGTACCTACTTTATATATTTGTAATCTTAAGCACTATTATGCTCAAAATATATAAATGAGATTTTTCAAATTTTTGTCATATTTCTTTTTTTATCATATAAAACATAACTGTTTGAACTTTTATAAAAATCCCATTAAAAGTAATGATATTTTACAAAGATATAAAAGGTACTGATTAACTCTAAACCGATTGGTGATTTGGATAGTAAAGATACAGAGATGAAAGTGCTAATAGCTTTGCAAATGCTATTTCCTGTCAATATAAATAACTCCAATATTATCTTAACCCTCATTAACAAAACAGAATTGAATTAAATTGAACTGGTCTATTAGTATTCAGTCTCTTCACCTTAGAAAATTCTCCATTTCAAAATATATTACAAAAAATAGTTATGAAAATGAATTTCCCTCCAACCATTTTCTTCCACTTGATTGGCAAGTAAGTTCACACACAAGATATAAACACAATCTAAATTTCAAATTGTATATAAAATGTCAATAATTTTTTTTTTTTTTTTTTGCTATTAAATGAAGAAAAGATAACGAGAAAATCAACCCAGGGTTTCATTTTGACATTCAATACTAACCTTGCTGATGAGACCTAATAGGTCGAAATGTACATTCAGGGATTGACATTTTCTCGATTTGTTTCAGCCTTACATTTGAACATATATGCCCGCCTAAATTACATTAATTATTAACTAATTAATTTTCAAAATTAAGTATGACTTCAATTAAGCACATATCCTCCAAAAATTGTTGACTTAAAGCCATATAAAAATAAACACATTTGTTTGTTTACTTAACCTCATTCAATACTAAGTAAAAAAGATACCATCACGACATGACTCAGTGCCATCCTCTTTCAATGTAAGTTCTATACATCAAAGTATACACAAGTCATGCTGATAGTATGGATTCCCTTGATGCTCTCTTTCACCATCTATCTATCGGTCATCACTCCTGACGGTCCTCAACAGGGCATCCAGTGTATGCACAGAGCTGAAGGATGTAAGTTTCTGCTGGTTGGCTAACACTGGTATGTCCACAGGAAAATGTCACTTATAAGTTAATCTTTACTTCTCCAGCAATTGGATGGTTTGTGTGATAGGAAGTAAGTTGCGATATAGCTGTTTTGTGGGGGTGTTGCTTCCAGGATTTGTTCAAAAGAGAATGCATCTTTGTGTAGTTCCCATCTAGCTTTTTCTTCAAGTGTTTAGTGTATATATATATATATATATATATATATATATATATATATATATGTGTGTGTGTACACACAGTGTTGCTGATAGATTTTTGATTTAGTGCATCCTGGGACAGATTGGATTTGAATGAGTCTCCGGGAAATTTGATGGGTCCCAACTAAAGTTTCTTAATTGTAGAGTTTTTATCTATGAACAACTAAAGCTGTCTAACCTCTACCTTGTACCCCATACAGTGTAATTCGTTTCCAAGAAAATATTGAAATGTAATTACAGTTAGCTGGAGATGGTGGGTGAAGAAAAAAAAACCACTGGGATGCATGGATATGTATCAATGACACAGGACACTTACCTATCAGCATCTGTGTGTATATATATATATATACACACACACACACACACACACACACACATACACATTATATATATTCATGTGTGGACAGATAACATTCATCTTCCTTTATTTAGAAAATTGTATTATCTTAAATAGTTTCTTTTTAATGAATAATAATTTTCTCTTCTATCTAAAGCATTTCTAAATTCTTTCATAATAGATTTTGGGTCAATTCTACATCAATAACTCTCAAATCTCTCAATTTTTATCTGACATCTGAGCTTAATATTATGTCTGCTTTGAACATCTGGTTTATGTCAGATCTTTGATTTATGTCTATAAGCTTTATCTCTTATAAGAATATTTCTATACAAGCATTATAGATCCCTTTTCCAAGTGGAAAAGTCTTTATATAAACTTCAAATTAAAAATGCATTTTCCAGCATTCACACATGTTAAGAGTAAGAAGTAACTGAAATATAGAAAGCCATACAGGGTGTGACAGAAATACTGCCTATATTTTAAACTGTAACTTGGGTGGTGCATGTGAACTTAGGCAAGTGACAATTGTAGCTCCGTTGATCATAATTGGTTAAGACCAATCATATTAAAAGTTGACAAAAAGACCAAAGTAATTAATATTAAAACATTTATTTCAATGTTGTTTATAAAAAGCTACAATTTTCTTTTAACTGTGGTTCTGATATTTTCAACTTACAGCGCTGTCAATTTTATATCCAAAACAGCATCATTCTGATATAACATGAAATGAGCACAAAAAATCTGTAAAACAATTATAGATTCACCAGTCTTAAAAAACCATTTCAACAGCAAATAAATCAAATGATAGTAAACGATTGTATCAAGAAAGAAAGAAAAATAAATAGAAATTGTAAGCTTGATGGAGCTACCATTACCACTTGCCTAAGTTTACTTGTACCACAAAGGTGACAGTTTAAAATGTAGGAGGTATTTTTGTGTGCACCCTTTATAACCCTACAAGAATAAAAATTGAATCCGACAGTAATATGAATTGGGACTGGCAAACAAACAACCAGATTGAAAGACAGACAGCACTGAGAGGCAGAAAGAAGAGAAATCCTGAACAGGATTACTGACATGTGCAGACCTACGCAGCAAGAGAAGGTAAAAATAGAAACCCTGAACAGGATTACCAAAGTGTGCAGACTGCAGACCCACTAAGATCTCTCACATTGGCTTTGCTTGGCTTTTTTGGCTAGAGCTATTACAGAAACTTATTACAATAGTTTAAATTCACACAGTTAAGTATTTTTTTAGTCTGTTTAAAAACTATTCATATTTATGAAAGTTAAATAATGAGTTTACAAACAATAATTTAAGTGTGAGCAAAACTTAATTCTTTAAAACAGGAGTTAAAGGTTTCGCAATATTTTCGTACATGCTAGTTTATGGAACATATATCTGTTAAATTTCTGACTGCCATCCTTGGCCAGTTGAAAAGGACTTAAAGTAAGCAAGTTCTGAGCTATAGAATCCTTTGGTAAGTGAATAAGTCCTGTGTTATGGAATCCTACGTAGTGTCAAAAGTTCCAGTGATATAATCCTATGTTCCGTCGTCCACGAAGGTTCAAAGCAATGTGCGTAGGTATGACCAGAACAGCCAGTATAAATAACAATATCAGCAGCAGAGTACTGCCAGTGATTGGCCAATAGGTTGGTCACATGGTTACCGGCGAGTCTATAAGTAGAAGTGGACATCTGGTTGTTGGAATTTTAATATATAAGGCGTGCGTCAAAAGTCCACTTCTACTTATAGACTCGCCAAGTGTCACATGACCAACCCATTAACCAGTCACTGACAGTGCTCTGCTGCTGATATTATTATATATACTGAAGGTCTGAGAACACCTAGGCATTGCACTTTGGACACTCGTGGAGTACGGACCTCATGTGATTATCTCACTGGACCTCATAGGAATTACCAAAGGATTCTGTATAGCAGGACTTATTCACTCACCAAAGGATTCTAGATCTCAGGACTTACTTACTTTAAGTTCTTACAACTGGCCGAGAATGGCGGTCAGAAATCCAACACACCTTATATCACAAAAACGCCAACATATATCACATGACCAAATCAGTTCAAACAATGGAAGATACCCACTATGATTTGGTAGTATCATGATCATGTGCTGACATTATGCATTGCTTCACTCCATGTGAGATTTGAAAGACACACAGATTAATATGCAATGTAGTCTAATTTGAAAATTTATGCTTTCCAAGTTTGAACCAGGCCATGAAATACCATGGAAGCAGCCAAAAAATATTTGTTGTCTGAAAGGTTAAGGCACAGTTGATCACAGTAGAATAACCAGATAGTTCAAAAAGTTTTGCTTGGGTTGCAAGAACCTTAATGATCATGCAAGTTCAGGTATGCTTATAACTGTATCTTCCAATGCCGTGTTCCAAGGTATAATACAGGCAAATTCAGTAAGTAGTACCCAAAGATTATCAGTGCAGGATCAGGATCTCACAATACAGTGTGGTTAAACATTTACACAACCTCAGAAAAAGTATCCAAAGCAGATGAATTCGGCCTCACATTGCCAAAATATTGTAAAACTTTCTACTCAGCATATTTTAGATATCATCAACCATATACCAAAGAATGAGTCCCATCTATGGGTTAAATAGAAAAACATGAGTTGATAAACAAAATTGTATTATCCATTAAGAATTGATTTATTTCAAAACTTTATTGGCATTAAATGACCCACTGGGGTTGATATGCCATAAAACTAAACCAAAGAATGAAAGGAAAGAAAACAAGTCAGATATTTAGAACACATTATACAAATACTACTGACTTGTTAAAAGCCCTCATTAAGGAATTTTACTAATGAAAATTGTTGAATTATCATCAGTGTTATTGGGTGTCCACAAAAGTATTTTGATTTATTGAATAAAGATGAAATACAATTAGAAAAAAAAATTTACATTAACTTGACTGAAGAATATAATTATTGTTTTGGAAAACTATCTTCTGTAACTTTTGGAAAGATCAGAATAAATAGTAATTTTAAAAAGGGGCAATATCTACGGAAATATGTCAGCAGAGGAGTGTAAACTTCTCAGCCATGCTGTAATACTTTTTACCTGGTCATAAAAGAAATATTCAGCCTGGTGTTACCCTAAAGGACTATTATGCTCTTTCTCTTAAGTCGGGATATTTTCTTTTGATTACTGTCTTCAGTTGGTCTAAATAAGAGCAGTACTTGTTTGAACCAATCATTTGCTTCTCCAGAAGAAGCTTATAGTAGAAGTATCCATTCCAATCCAACCATGTAGACAGCATCACTTGACTTTTGATATAATTAGTGGTGATTCTTTTTGTTTACTCCCAGAATCTTTTGAATTCTAGCATTTTTGTAAAGTATTGAATTTTCATCAGCAATCAGTTTGTTTAAAAAAAGAAAACATTGTTCATTTTGTTTAAGTAACAAATCAGAAATGAAATATAGTTCAGTAGGTTTTTTTCTTCTCACTAAGTAACATATGACAGGTTGTGTTAGTTAGATGGTAACATCAGCAGGAGTGATACTTGACCTGATCTATAAAGAGAAATAGTTGCATGCCTTTCCCAATAAGTGAACACATTACCTCAGCTAGAATTTTAAACTAATTCTATTTAGCATACAATTAGGCCAATTCCAAAACAACCCAACCTTCATACAAAAAAAAAAGATTATTAGTTATTTATAGATTCATAGCACAAGGTGAGCAATTAATATAAGAGACAGCACACTAATTTCTACCTCAATAACAATAATTCCTTTTCATACAGGGTGCGGCAGATATACTTCCCGCACTTTAAACGGTTACCTGTGTGGTGCAAGTGAACTTAGACAAATAGTAATGGTAGCTCCATCTAGCTAATGTCTTACAATTTTCTTTTTTCTAGATACAATCAGTTATGATCATGGCGTGTACCAATGTACACCATACATTTGCTGTTGAAACATTCTTTTAAGACTGGTAAATCTGTAATTGCTACACAGAGCATTTGGTGCTCATTCCATGTTACATTGGATTGATGCTGTTCCAGATAGAATTTTCAACCCATAGCAGTATCAATTTTATATCCAGAACAGCATCCTATTGACTACTCTTTAGGCAAAATTTACCTTATTTATTAAATGACCCTTGTACAATGAATAAACACTTTTGCCAATTATAATAATCAGAAAGCAATAGTATTTTTTAAGGTATTAGTTATAAAATTATTTAAAAGCCAACAGATTTATTAAAATGTTTTTATCAACAATTAATTCTTCCATTGTAGAATATTGGCTAAGAAATTTTTTTTTTTAAATTAACCAAGTAAAAATATTCATAATATCCAAAAAGGTAAGAATAATAATTCTAATCATATAGATACAATCAATGTTCAAACTATGCTGTTTATTATATTTTAACAAAAAGAAAGAAATAATTTTGGATAGTCTGAGAGAATCCAAGCATATCATTTTTCAATTATAAAAATAAATGTCAGGAATTTATTAATATGGATTAATAACCTCCCAAGTCTTATCAGAAGAACTATCAAAAAAATTTTTATTTAAAAAAAATCTGGGCTTGGGAGAATATATCATTATGTAAATGAAATATCCAGCAGTGTTGTTAAGAGGTTGAAACATTATATTTCAATTAATTTACATGGGATTTCCTTTCCACTTTTCTTCTTATGCTTCTGGAATCAGTTATACAAGTCATTTTTAAAGTGGGTGGTACGGCCCACTGCCTGGGGGTTATGGAAAGATCCAAGAGAGCTATGAGGGGGAAAAAAAAGAGACAGGGGAGCAGAAAGAGGTCATTAGAATCAAGAAAATGTTTTTTTTTTCTTTAACAAAATCTATGACAAAATGTAAATCACAACCAATTGACCCTCACTGTGCTAATTAAATTTTTGCATACTAACATGTCACTCATCATTCTCAGGAGGTCCTCTGTGCAGCATCCTGTATCTGCACAGAGCTGATCAATGTACGTCTTTGCTGGTTGGCCCACACTGGCGTGCCCATGTACCGGCTTCTACAGGAGGACGTCGCTTATGAGTTCGTCCTTGCTTCTCCAGCAGTGTCCCGCGTGTCTTGTCCGTCTTACTCTGATGGTTTGGGTGATATGTGGCAGGTGGCCGTACAGATGCTTTCTCATGGGGTGCTGTTTGCACATCTTGTCCAGGATCACCCGCAGCATTCTTGTGCAGCTCCCATCTAGTTTATTCTCTAGTCACTTCGTTAGGGTCCAGGTGGTACAGCCATACAGCAGCACTGACACGACAACAGCCTGGAAGAACTCTATCGGTCATATGGAAATCCAATCTCACAGATAAGTTAAAGAGACAGTATCACTATAGCAACATTTAATAGTTCCTATTTAAGAAAATAACATTTTATTGAATTGTATCACTGTTCTATACGCTCAGTTTTAAGAATTTATTTGTTTGTTTGTTTTGTTTTACGGCATATCAACCTCAGTGGATCATTTAATGCCAATAAAGTTTTGAAATAAATCAATTCTTAATGGATAATACAATTTTGTTTATAAATACATTTTTCTATTTAACCCATAGATGGAACCCTAACAGGTACTACCACTCCGGGTCAGAGTGGACCAGGGAGCAATGGTGATGAAGGGGTGCTCCACATTCCCCAAACCTCCAAAACTAGAACCTTACCATCAGATAGAGTTTAACGTCATTCCCAGGACATGTAGACCCGCAGCCACCGTCTTCTAGCACCCATATGATAAAAAGGGGTTGGGGCTTGCCATAAGGGCAATAGGGTTGGGAAAATCATATAGGTGCTAGAACTTCTTATTAGAAAAAGAAAATGTTATTAGGTTAGTATAGAACATTAATGCTGTTTCTCTATCTCCCAAAATTCCAAGTTTAAGAAATTTGGGGTGACTTTTCAGGTTTTAAGTTTTCTAGTTTATAGAAACTAAAAATTATTTTTCTTTTAAGGCATTTAGATGTTAAAAATTGTATTTTTTTTTTATTATATTAAATATAATATTAAAACATTAGATGTTGGTATAACTCAGTGGTTTGTAAACTATTTTTGGATGCTGTCCCCCATTGCTCTCTGGCCACATCATAAGTGTCCTCCCCACCTTACATACAACAAGCACATGCCAATTTCTTAAGTCTACTGCAAATTTAAAGTAACAACTAATTTAACACTGGAGTACTTTGGCCCTACAGACATAGAAATAACCACCAGTCCTATTAGTGTCTGTTATCTGATTTGAATTGAGTATAGCATGTTGCTTGTCCTGATCACCATGAAATAAAATATAAACATATTTTTGTGCAC
This sequence comes from Doryteuthis pealeii, assembly GCA_023376005.1. Classification (NCBI taxonomy): domain Eukaryota; kingdom Metazoa; phylum Mollusca; class Cephalopoda; order Myopsida; family Loliginidae; genus Doryteuthis; species Doryteuthis pealeii. The sequence goes on along the minus strand of CM042157.1, from coordinate 90,203,827 downwards.
AATTCTATGTAAATTTTCAATGTAAAGTGTATGTATTACTTAACCCATGCTGCACATAACGTGGGAACTGAGTTAACACATTTTTGATAGTGGGATATTTTCTGGAATTCTCCACATTTCATGTAATGTATGCATATTATTTTTGGATATTTTCTGGAATTCTCTACATTTCATGTATGCATATTATTTTTGAATGATGAGTGACAGGGACGGATGGAGAGAGATTGTCATGAATATCCGTGCCAACAGCGCGACTTGTTGATGGTGATAGTGATACAATTCAATTAGTTGTTACTATAGTGACATTAATACAAGTGAAATTCTAGAGTGAAAATGTAACTATAGTTATACAATTCGATTTTTTAGTCTTTAAAACTAAGGGTAAAAAATACTGATACAGTTCTTGTCTATATTCTCACAGGCTAAAGTGGTTATTTAAAGCAGAGAATGCCTAATATTTGGCACAATTCAGCATTAACATTTATAGATTGCCTTAAGATAATAGCAAAGCACTGGTAAGTAATCTGGCAATATGTCTTTAAGAACTAATCTTTTAATGTTCCAGTTTTTACAGTGTTCTTCACAATTTCACAATTTAGAGAGAAGAAAAAACTGTTAGTTTTATATCAAAGATACTTAGAATTTTTTAAAATATAATCTTTCTTTCTTTGGCTATGAACAAAGATCTTTTTTAATTAACAAAATATATAAATTGGTGAATGTAAATGAGCCAATCTAGCATATAAACCTAGTTAGATGGAATTTTATTAACATATCCATGAAAGAAGTATTAGTCCAGGTTAAAAGCATGGTAAGGGTAACCTGAAACTAAACATTTTTAGATTTTACTTTTCTGATGCAGGTATCATTGTAGAAGGTGAAAAGCCTGGCCCATTCACCAACATTTTTCTTGTTGCTTTCCCAATTGTTTGGTTTGTTTTGTTTTACAGCATATCAACCTCAGTGGGTCATTTAATGCCGATAAAGTTTTGAAATAAATCAATTCTTAATAGATAATACAATTTTTTTATAAATACATTTTTCTATTTAACCCATAGATGGGACCCTAACAGGTACTACCACTCCGGGCCAGGGAGCAATGGTGATGAAGGGGTGCTCCACATTCCCCAAACCTCCAAAACTGGAACCTCACCATCAGATAGAGTTTAACGTCATTCCCAGGATATGTAGACCCGCAGCCACCGCCTTCTAGCACTCAATATGATAAAAAGGGGTTGGGGCTTGCCATAAGGGCAATAGGGTTGGGAAAATCATATAGGTGCTAGGGCTTGACGTGACCAGCTGATTGATCGGAGGGGGCCTCTCCGACCGCCCATCTAGCCCAAAGATGGAGCCAAAGTGGAATATTGCAAGTTATGAACTGCTCATCCAGCTTGGCTCTATCCTTAAGCATCACGGGTCGCCACCCACGGCCAACAGGTAGCCCCATTGGGGGAGTTTTACCCCTCTACAGAGGTGCAGTCGGTGCATTCTAACGCCCCAGCCGACAGGGCGGTTTCCCAATTGTAATTTTAATCAGTATTTTTGTTTTGTTTTGTTTTTTTTAATTGTAATTTTTACTTTTTTTTTTTTTTTTGTAATTCATTTGTGTAGTCATTCTATGATAACAAGGAACAGGGCAGATCTGAAATAATAAAGGATAAGCTCTTGATGAGATTCAAACTCATGTTCATTTTTACCTCAATGAAGCCTAATTAAATGCACCAGCTGCTCTACCAACTGAGCAACACAAATACAATAGATGACAGAAGCTCAAATCAAACCAATAAATTAATACCTTATTCTGATCTCAATTTCTCTTAGTACCATATTGGTTGTCTTTGTTATTTTCCTTTTAAACTAGGAGTATTAATAGTTACATTCACTTTGATTTGATGAATCCTGATTAAAAGCACCAACTGCTCTATCAACTGAGCTATTAAAGAGCAATTGATTGGCAGGAGTTCAAATAAAACCTATAAACTCACCCCTTATTCCGTTTCTCAATCTCTTGATGTCTTTTTTTTATTTATTTTTTTTATTACACTAGAAGTATTGATAAAATCTTTTAATGATTTTATTGTTAGATGAAACATTGTCAGTCATTATTATTAGTAGAAAAAAAAAAAAAAAAAAAAAAAAAAAAACTCTGGGCGGTTTAAAATTTAATTTTTTAAAGATATTGTCTGAGGAAATGGAAGTTAAAAATTCAATGTAAGTAAAATTATCAAATTTATTAAAAAGAAGGAAAAAATAAAATAATTTGAAATGGAAACTTAGTTCTGATAACTTTTAATATATATTAGAATAAACTATACATAAATATATAACATTGGGCATGTATTTATTAAAACTTGTTTTGAAAAACAATGAGGATCTCCTCTAAGGTTGCAAATTTTGAGTGTATTTATTCTATGTTATGACGATTTTGGGTAATGTGACGTAAGCAGTAACGTAGTTTCAGTTACTGACAAACAGACCTAATCTCCATTATTAATAAATTTTTGTTTGTCTTTTAATTTTTACTTGCTAATGAGACCATGTTTCAGAATCAGACCCATTTTTTTTTTCTAAACAAGACCAAATTTCAAACAAGTCAGACTGAAAATTAGTTCAAATTTCATCACTAATATATATAACACACACACAAGACCACCAAAGGAGCATAGCTTGCATGTGACTGGAAAGTTAGTTAACATAAATTCCTATCTTGGATCTGAAATACTGTGACTAATTCCTTGAGCAAAAATGGAAAAGTTTTTGATACATAAGGTAGCCACATGTAGCACAACTCACCAAGTTTTTTTTAAATTATTAAAAAGAGATTTGATTTTAAGTAGCATTTGTTTATCTATTAATCTTTTACTTAAAATAATTCTCAAATAAATTTACTGCAAAATGAAGATCCATCCCTGATTTTATATATGTAATTGTTTTACTATTCAAATGTTCTGTAGTTAAATTTAATATTTTGTAATAAAATTATTAATAAAATTATTAATCAATATTAATAAAATTCTATAAAATCTTATCAATATCAATTTATATTTTATTATATGATTAAAAAAAAAAAAAAAAAAAGTTCTGCTTTGATTATCATCTGTCATAAAACAAACTTTGTTTTCATTTGACATTCAACCCCCCCCCCCAAAAAAAAAAACTTAAATATTTTAATTAATTTGAATTTAACTGTTAGAAACTTGGTTTTATTAGAAAGAAAATATTTATTTAAACTGTCAGCAAAACTTTTTTTTTATATCTTTATCAAAATAAATATAAGATTTCAAAGATCTGTTTATATTTTTTTTTTTTTTTACAAAAGAGTATGGCAAAAATTAATTTTTACACCACCCGGATGGTGTTTTTTTTTTTTTTTTTGCTAGTATAAGATAATAGTTCATCTGTGTTGATAAAAAGTTGAATCAGATCAGATATAGGAGCTGACTTAGAAATACTTTTTTTTCTTATTTTGCAGTTTTTGTTTTTGTAAGTAAGCAAAAAATTCTAAGTTTGTTGAGTATGTTGTTGGCAAAGAGGACAAGAATTGAAGCACAGCTGGTTTTACAATTATTATTATCAATTAAATATTTACACCAATTACAATAAAAGATAAATCCACATGATAATAAAGAGATTTACTAATTACGTTTTTTTTATATTGTTATATACGAGGTTAAACTGGTTTAGTGAAAAATTTCATTGAATTTTATAGAAAATATTTTTAAATCTAAATGAATGACACTTAAAAGATTTATTTATTTAAGTATTTTTGTTTTTGTCCAGATTATTAGTTCCAACTAAACAATAATTGTATGTAATTATTTTATATCTACAGTTTGAAAAAACTACTTATAAACTTTATCAATAATGTTTAAATGTGAACAATTATTTTTCATAAAGACATCTTTTTCTTTCTTTTGATGTTTAAAAATTTAAATTCTATAAGATTAGTTACATCTTGCAGCAATATGATAGTTTATTATTTCCTTTTAAGAAACAAAAAAAAAAATATATTGAAAGTTTTCCTTTAGTTCACATAAGTATGGATACCAAATTTGGTAGCTATTCATCAAACTTTTTGGCTATCTATTGGGGATAGGCAAACAAACACTTCACAATTATTAATATAGATATAATTAGCTTGTGTAGACTTCATTTGCACATTAATGCACAGATACTGAATTAATTTGTTGAAATTGGCAGAGCCAAATAACAATGGATTTCTTTATATCATGGTGTTTTTTTTATTGTAGACAATGTGAGCATTTGTCATTGTTGAAAAGGGAGAAAAGCTTCAGCCACTATTTCACAGTTTTACTAGTAAAGGTGTAATATTTACACATCTAGTCAGAGTGATCAACAGCTCCCATATTGTTGTAGTCCCAAGCAGTCAACTTTATTTGTAATCAACAATTGGATAGTGGATGGTACTGAATACGGCAACGTCACACTTGTCATACCATTTCATTGCCAATAGGTTTCCTCTTTAGCAGTACACCACTTAACCTTTCTTCAATTTGACTTGAAAGTAAACAGGATGAAGACGGAGTGTTCCAATGGCATAAGTGTTAGGAACACAAAGTTCATAAAAAAAAGAAGAGGAGATGTGTAATAGCTGTCTACAAAAAAAAAAAAAACAGTGTCCTTGGTGGAGCACATCACTTTTTTTTTACAATATCTCCATAACAACAGTGTAAGAATAATCACACTGTGTTTCATGGTCCCACCATCAGGGTCAGCACTTGAATACACATTGAAATCACATGCCTAGACCAACTTAAAATCAAGTGGTCTACCAGTAATCCCTCATCTTACACTCCACGGGGAATTCCAGAAAGTACCCAACTACCAAAAACAAGTAATCTCGGGTTCCCATGTTTCAAATGCACATCTATTAATAATTGAGATTCGCTTCCGGCTTTTGTTGGTAACAAAAACTACGTCACTGCTTACGTCACTATACATGAAATCATCATAACATAGAATAAACACACTCAAAATTTGAGCATGCAACATTAGACAGTCCTCATTGTTTTTTAAAACAAGTTTTAATAGATACATCCCCAGTATCATATATCTATATATAGTTTGTTTTATTTTAATAGATAGTCGAAGTTAATAGAATTTAGTTTCGATTTCAAATTTTTTTTTTTTTTTTTTTTTTTTTACTCCTTTAATAAATTTAATGATTTTATGATTTATGGTTCAAACTCTCCAACATTTAATTTTTAACTTCCACCTCCTCAAGCAATATCTTTCAAAAATTTATTTTTACATCGGCCGGAGGGAGTTTTTTATTTTGGCAGTTCACATAATTGAGTGTACTCAGTTCCCATGCAGAGAAGGTTAATATATGAATTATGAATAAAGTGCATGTGTTTTAACTCATTTTCTGTTAGTGAATATAAATATTAGATATAAAGTTAACATTTCTGACCACTATACAATCAATACTCCCAAAATTCTTTTCAGCGCTATGGGCCCATAACCTGTTAGAAAGTTTGACATATTAAATGGCAGTACAGGGAATAAAACTTGTAAACATAAATGGTTGGTATCAATGTCCTGAGTCAATATCCAATTTTCAGCATTTACAATTACAGTCATAAAATAGGTCCTTAGAATTAGATTTATTTTTCCCAGAATGCAATGTCAAATTGCTATATATTTCATATAGGAAGTTGTCTATGGCCTATACCAATAGGATAATCCAATAATTATGCTATAGGAGAGGGAGAGAGAGAGATTTCTTTTCTCTATTTAATATTTAAGATGTCATTTTTACAATTAAAATGACACTTTTATAAACATTCCAAGTAAAAGAGGATACAAAGATTGATACATTATGAATCTAATTCTTTCATACATAAAAACATGGTTTAATACCCAATGCAAACATCCATTATGACACACCAGTTTATAATTTGAAAACTTTATTAACCAGTAAGCATTGTCCGATCCATCAAACTCAAATGTGTAACAAGATAAACAATAAAGATAATGAGATTAAGAATGTTTCATTCTTGTTTAACATTTCTTTTATAAATAAAGGCTTTTTGAAATAATTTTTCAAGTCACTCAATGTGCTACTGGTACTATGTAACCCTTACTACCTGTTTCATAGTTAGATCATTGGTGACTAAACCGGTAACCCCACAGATTTGTCTGGTGAGGAGGGTGGCTAACACCCTACAGAACAAAAAACAAGAGCTGTAAAAGGGCAGAGGAAGCTCTTTGTCCAACCCTCCTCATCACGACAGGGCCATGTTTAACTTGGTATTGTCAGAGTGATGCCGTCAAGAACTGAAGTTCCTGGTAGGGTTACTTAAAGTGAACAGGTCTGGCACCCAGTGGTATTAGGGACACAACCTGGCCAAATGGGCTTTTGCAAAAATTCAAAGGGCGTCTCCATCATTGCCCAGAATCAACGGCTTTTGGTGTACTTGTCACTGCGTCTGTGGAAAATCTACTCCAAATAAGGGCATCTCCTTTGCCTGATTGGGATATGCATGCAGGGTTTGGGGATCCTTTGTAAATTTCATATTCCCTTGATACTCGTTCCATGAATTTACCACAGGTGAATTCATTGGTTGTAGCTGGCTCAACTGGCTGAGAGTGAATGCCGTAAAGTTACATAATTATTAGATTCCTAATATTTATGTACAGTAGTGTAGAAACCAAAATGGCTGTTATTAGTTGCAGCCCATGGCCTTGAAGGATTGAACGACATGGCTTGACCTCATCTGGATCCTTCTGGTGGATACCATGAGAATCGGTGGAGAAGACCCTCTTCCGGCTTAGATTAGAAAGAGATTTGAGTCAGATCGGCCAAAGGTGGTAAGTCGTGTTATGCATGCTGCCGACTCAATCTGCGCAGGTAATCTGGTGGGGATTTCAGAATAAAATATGATCTAAGTTAAATTGAAGTCTTGTGTTATTATCTAAAAACTACCAATGACACAGGGCTTCTGATAAGGAGAAATCCCCAATGGAAGACCAGACACGAAGTCCCCAAGACGAAGTCCAGATGCTAGAAGAACCTAAGATAGAAAAGATGAACAGAAGAAGAATAGAAGTAAGAAAGTAAGTAAAGAGAGTATACAACAGTAACAGACAGAAAGAGAAAGAATTTAACTCTTTGGAAAGATGCCAAAGATTCCACAAATAACATGTCCTAACAAGATAAAAAAAAAAAAGAAAGAAAGAAAATGGTCAAATTTTAGTAGATGCTGATATCATTAATGTAACAAAGTTCATTTTAACATTCCTTGATGTGAAGTGGTTTATGTAAAAGTTCTCATTAAAGATACACTGAATTACTTTCCTGGTTGGCACAGTCAGATTAAAACAAGTTGTAGATATACATGTAGGAAATGTTCAATCTAAACATTTGCTTGGACATACTTTATATTCAACTTTCTACACATGTTAATTTTAAAATAAGTATAATTTGGTTTTGTTATTTTCCTTCTATGCTACTTCTATGCTAACCCTGGTTAGTACAAGTTATTATTCTTGAGAGCTAACAGTGGTTACTTATGTGCGACATAGAAACCCACAGCTATCAATTGAGAAGTAGGTAAGGCTAAAATTTCAGTCCCCCACCCCCATGAATTAAAATTCAACAAAAATCTGGAGAAGAAAAAAATGAATGAAACTTCATGTAATTTTGCTGCATTATGAAGAAGGATTTTAAAAAAGTCACATGCAAAAATTATTTGTTTTAAAGTCTTTAAAATGGAAGAATTTTATAAATAAAAATCTGTATCTGTCAAAATGGCTCTTTTTTTTTCTTGAATATGTATACTTTTTAACATGATTTATTTCATGTTATAATTAAGAAATTCATAGAAAAAGTTTTATGTAAGTTTAGGCTCTGTCCTTAAGAGAGAAAAGAAAAGAAAAAAAAAAAAAAAAAAAAAAAAAAAAAAAAAAAAAAAAAAAAAAAAAATCAAAATGTGACAATTTACAATTTTTTTTTATAAAAGTTTAAAGAAAGGGAGAGGTGCTGTCATATTGAAATTTTGACCATATCTAATTGAGAAGTAATAAAAAGTTTTTCAACATGATTTACTTCCATTTCAATACATTTAATTTAGTGATGAATAATAATCTCATAGATCAAATATTAAATATTGTTTAGTTTCAATAATACTATTGTGGCACTGAGCAATCTACTGCACTCTACATTAGTTGTAGGTATCTGTTTATATAGTTTTATATCGAAAGAGATTAACAGGCTCTATAGTTTTCAAAATGCTAATCTATCATATCTAAGGGATGTTTTTTTTTTTGTGGTAGTATTATTTGATTAACTAATCAAACTATAAAAAGAGTATGCAGTTTTCTACAAGAACACTGTTGTAGAGGCAGAACAGAGTAGTCTGCCCTTGTGTAAAGGTAAAACAATGATATGTATACCCCTAGATAGATCTGTATATAAAGAAACCATTGTAGCTGTCATTTGCATTTCATTTCTGTTTAAGTCAGAGTGGACCAGGGAGCAATGGTGATGAAGGGGTGCTCCACATTCCCCAAACCTCCAAAACTGGAACCTCACCATCAGATAGAGTTTAACGTCATTCCCAGGACATGTAGACCCGCAGCCACCACCTTCTAGCACCCATATGATAAAAAGGGGTTGGGGCTTGCCATAAGGGCAATAGGGTTGGGAAAATCATATAGGTGCTAGGGCTTGACGTGACCAGCCGATTGATCGGAGGGGGCCTCTCCGATCACCTGTCTAGCCCAAGAAAGGGCCAAAGTGGAGTATTGCATGTCATGAACTGCTCATCCACCTGGGTTCTATGGCATTACGGGTCGCCACCCACGGCCAACAGGTGGCCCCATTGGGGAAGTCTTACCCCTCTGCAGAGGTGCAGTCGGTGCATTCTAACGCCCCAGCCGACAGGGCGGCTTTTGAATGTCATAAAATCAATTTGACAAATAGATTTTAAGAGAAACTAAAGTGAAATATTGAAGAAGGTATTTGAAAGTGTTTAAAAAAAATCTGTAGTAAGTGTAAAGAGATATGTTGTATAATGTATTACAGTAAGTAATAGCTGATGAAAATGTAGAAATTGCTGAGGTTACACATATTTTAATGGTCTCCAGCCACCTACTGCTATGAATATATATATTTCTTTTAAAGAGCTATGAAACAGCTTCCAAACATTTCTCAAGAAAAAAAATATAAAAAAATAAAAATAGGGCAAACAACCAAAATATGAAGTAATTTCAATATCAGGAAAGTAGACTAAATTAAAAAAATACTGGCTGAGAACACTACTCTGTTTTTACCAACAACATTGGGGGGGTTTTTTGTGTGTTTTTTTTTCTTTTTTTCCATACTCTGAAACCAATATTATGCTATAGTGAAAATATTTCAGTATACAATTACAAATCTAAAACCATTCAAAGAAAAATAATTTTAGAACAATTTTTGTAAGAAAATATGTGCTATTACTGTCTAGGAAAGAAGCATTCACAATTTATATACACACTTTAACTATATGGCAAACATATACATTTCTTGTAGATAAGCAATATTAAAGAAAATTTTAATATAGAAAATTGATTTAATAAGAGTGAATACAAGATTGTTTAGTCTTTTTCTCTTATTTTCTAATTTATAAACCGTTTCAAAGTACTTGACATGATATTGGCAATTCTGATAGTTCCAATTCCAAATCCTGTCTGCAGTGCCATGTAGTGTATGAAAGACATAATGACCATCTCATACCAATGCAAAGAATGAAATGCAAATGACGGCTACAATGGTTTCTTTATATACAGATCTATCTAGGGGTCTACATATCACTGTTCTACCTTTATACAGGGGCAGACCACTCTGTTCTGCCTCTACAACAGTGTTCTTGTATAAAACTGCATACTCTTTTTACAGTTTGATTAGTTAATCAAATAATACTACCACAAAAAAACATCCCTTAGATATGATAGATTAGCATTTTGAAAACCATACAGCCTGTTAATCTCTTTCAATATAAAACTATATAAACAGATACCTACAACTAATGTAGAGTGCAGTAGATTGCTCAGTGCCACAATGTTGTATACCCTTTTCATTACTTCTTATTTTCTTCTTCTGGCATCTTTTCTAATATCTCTTCTAGCGTCTTGGGCTTCGTCTTGGTGGTCGGTTACACTTATACTAAGACATTTACCAACCACAAAACCGTGTTATTTTCTTAAGCTTTTATTTACTTAACTAAACATTTCATGTAACTAAATATCTGACTAACATAGCGCACATATGCAGTGTGAGTTCCAGTTAAGGCAGGACATCTTCACTGCCTGATGTCCAACTGAAAACTGAGGGCCCAATCAGGTCCCACGTGACTTCATGTATTTTGCGGGCTTTCTGTAATATTCCATGGAAAGTCCCGCCCGTGATATGAAAAGGGCCATCCCTTTAGAAATACAGGGGACTGACAATAATCTTATGCAACCGCATAGATTATGTAACAACATTAGTATTATTGAAACTAAACAATATTTAATATTTGATCTACGAGATTATTATTCATCACTAAATTAAATGTATTGAAATGGAAGTAAATCATGTTGAAAAAAATGTTCCGTAAAATAAATGCTTTTCTTATTGTTATATTTACATAATCATTGATTAGACAACCAAAATATTCAAAGATCAATTCTATCAGATTATTTAAAAGTAAAAATGGTTTCATACAAATTGAATAAAAAATGTATCTTATTTTTAGCTAAACATTAAAAGCCAGATTCTTAATCAATATTTTTCTATCTATAAGACTTGAAAAATTCATTGTCTTTCATTTGAAAATAATGAGCTTGTTTGTACATGAAACATTTTGCAAACAGACTCCATTTTCCTTCAAGCATTTTAATTGTTGATACATTCTTTATACTTTCTTTTTCATTCATTGGATGTGTGGAACACACCTTAAACATTTTGTTTCAACTGAAAACCATTATCAATAATAATAATAATAGTAATCAGTATTTATTGTTATGAAGTTAAAGCAAGCATTATATTACTCTCCATTGTTACAAATTCCTCAGATCAGAAAATCAGAAAACATAAAAACTTCATTCACAGCCTATAATTAATTCTGAGAGAAAGGCAACAGAACAGAACTTCATGTGACATCTTAAGTTTACTAGATTAAAAGCAGATATCATCATCATCATGAAGTCGTGCTGACAGCCTGGATTCCTATGATTCTCTCGTCACCCTTCCTTATTAGTCATCACTACTGCCAAGTCCTCAGCACAGCATCCAGTGTCCGGACAGAGCTGGTCGGCCAACACTGGTATGTCCATGTGTAGGTGTCCACAAGTGAACATCACCTATGAGTTTATCATTTCTCCAGTAGTGTCCAGCAGGTCTTATCCATCTTACTTGGATGGTTTGTGTGATAGGAGTTAAGTAGCCATACAATTGCAGAAATTGAAAATCAAGACCAACATTTCACATCTTATTTTCAAAATATTTTTTAATTATTTTTTTTTTTTTTTTGTAAATTGAAGACAATATAATTATTAGTTTTAAAAATCCCCTAAAGAGTATTTAGTTTCAACTAACTTCATTCAAAAGATTGATTTTGATTATATTTTAACAATAAAATATCCGTATACATATATCTTTAAATTGGCAGTTTTTTTTTTTGTTGGTTGACTAACTGAATAAAGATAAAAATGCAACACAAATGCAAAAAGGTGTTGTGTAATAGAGAAGATTACTGTGAATGACAGTATGGAGTTTCATGGTTTCCCACTGAATGAATGGTCTAGGGTCAGCTAGAGCAGCTGAGATTGATAAGATATCAAATGAAGATGTTATGTGAAAATAATCAATGTTATACAATTAAGAAGAGAACTAACATACTCATAATATTTTCTTTCTCCTAGACTGGTGCCATACCAAGGCAAAAAAACAGTCTGTCCTACTATTTACCCATAGATCTATGATATTCAAGTTAATATTAAACATTTTTACAAATTATGTTTTGTTTTTATTTAATAAACAGAACAAAGTTTTAGAGGTATCTCTTTAATAAAATATTAATTATAAAGAATTTATATTAAAAAAACTAACTTTTATTTTCACCTATAGAGATAATAGCAAGAGTTAATGGAGTGAGATATGACTAGAAATAATGTACTCCATAATAAATTAGCTTTTATTATCTAGTATAGGACAATGCCTATGGCTAATATGCTCATAGGAAAAAAAAAAAAAAAAAAAATTTTTTTACACCAATCCCTAGAATTTGTCAATTCTGAAAGTGAGCGGTCACGGTCACTCTCTCTCAATGAGAATGTTCTAATATATAAGTTTTCAATAAGTTTTTATAACATGAGCCACAAGTATTTACCCACTTATACAATATTAAACTAGATATTTCTTTTATACTTTTTTTTTTTAGATATATTAAAATGTATTTTGCCAAGCAATGTCTCTCCCTTAAATCAATATACATTGATATAAAATAAGATTTCAACACTGAAAGACAATGCCAATTTTGACCTGGATACAGTATGTGCATGCGTTCTGAGTACTGTTGATACATCCCTTATTTTGGAGCCTGTGCACATATAGATCTGTATATGTGATCATACCAAATTTGGTAGAACTATAACCAACCACTTGGCAATCTGTAGATGATAAACCAAAAAATTCTTTATTATTACAATAGATAAAAAATTGTTTGGTAAATTCAATCAATCTTAATATACAAAAGGTCATCCAAAAATGCTGAGGCTTTAATATTTAAGAAAACTGACTCCTTTTACTGTTTATGAATTAAAATATAAACAAGAGCTATTCAAAATTGTGTGTATGTGTGTGGTAATGAGCCTCACCCACTTGAAAATGTTTGGTTTGGTTTGTTTTGTTTTACGGCATATCAACCTCAGTGGGTCATTTAATGCCAATAAAGTTTTGAAATAAATCTATTCTTAATGGATAATACAATTTTTTTATAAATACATTTTTCTATTTAACCCATAGATGGGACGTTAACAGGTACTACCACTCCGGGTCAGAGTGGACCAGGGAGCAATGGTGATGAAGGGTGCTCCACATTCCCCAAACCTCCAAAACTGAAACCTCACCATCAGATAGAGTTTAACGTCATTCCCAGGACATGTAGATCTGCAGCCACCGCCTTCTAGCACCCATATGATAAAAAGGATTTGGGGCTTGCCATAAGGGCAATAGGGTTGGGAAAATCATATAGGTGCTAGGGCTTGACGTGACCAGCCGATTGATCGGAGGGGGCCTCTCCAACCGCCCGTCTAGCCCAAGATAGGGCCAAAGTGGAGTATTGCATGTCATGAACTGCTCATCCACCTGGGCTCTATCCTTAAGCATCACGGGTCGCCACCCACGGCCAACAGGTGGCCCCATTGGGGGAGTCTTACCCCTCTGCAGAGGTGCAGTCTGTGCATTCTAACGCCCCAGCCGACAGGGCGGACTTGAAAATGTATCTGGGGTTTTAAAATCACAGGCAAAGTTGGTGACACTTTCTTCACTTCTGAGCAAAAGTCTAAGCTTCTTTTCACAAGGCAGAAAGTCTGTCCTTTTTATGGGCCTCAGAGTTCACAACTTTTTATACATGAGCGCCTGAATCGAAACCCATACCCACATTATTCTTACATCATGTTTTTCATGTTCTTATGGGCATGAGTTTGATCCAGGCAAACCAGACACAGCAAAGTTCTTTTAATGGGCAGGGTTAGCTCAGTCGGTAGAGCGTTCGGCTAGAAACCACAAGTAAAGTAAGGAGCTGATGGTAGGTGTGGCACTCCACCTCAGATGCTAAAAACAATCTCCTTGGTCTAGCGCTATTGAAAAGGGGATAGACTCCCTCACTGATTGGCTGATACCGACTTTAGGCCGCCCGTCGACTTTACTTACGAGTAGAGCAGTGTTATTCCTCTACACAAGATTGATAACTAATCTAAAAAGAAAAAAAACATAGAAACTTACAAAGCAAGATAAATTACAGAAAAATAAATTCTTAAATATCATTTTATAACCAATTACATATGATATCAACTAATAACATTGAAGTACAAAGTGGCAATTTGATCTCTGGTTTCCTTGGGAGACTGGGTCAAAAGTCCAAGTCAATTTTCAAGAACACAATGGAAATTAGTAACACTAGCATTTTTCATCTTCTGCTTCAACTGTCCATTATTTTGACACTGTTCCAAGCTTTGTTTTGCAGTTGCTTTATCAAAGACATCTTTCAGGCTGTAGGAGTTATTTTCGTATTTGCCTGGGGAGTTGTCTGCCCGTTTAGTTTCGCTGGTTCCCGCTAGGGGCCTGGTGTATTTAAGCGGCTGATTTGAACTTCTCTTCCTCTTTTTGCCTGCTCGACCTACGAGACACAATGAGGTAGTCTTATGACTATCCCTTTCTCGTTGGGGCCCTCAACGCCGGACTTGTCAATGTAAGTGATTTATACAGCATGGACTATTCCTAGTCTCATGTCTGTTGCTTTTATGTTTATCCTTTTTACATGTAACTTTATATTACTTATGTATGTATGTATTATGTACCCTGTTAATTCTTGTGCTGTTATATAAAATGTTTTGTCCCTCAACCTTTGTCGGAGTTTGTTTGCTTTCCAACGAGTTATGACTGTCATAACCTTTGAACTTTACAAGGCCTTCAAACTTGATTTACTTTAGATCACTTTAAGGTTTACAAATCAATCTTTTGAAAACATTTCATTTGGTTATTTACTATAGAAGGGAGAGTAATGATAAGATTATAGTAGATACAAAAGATATAAATCATTTTCTCAGATAGCAGAAAACAGAATACACAGATTCTTTTTAACAAACTTATGTCAATTTAAAGATACATAAAGCATATAAAGTTTCACTCAAATTTCTAATTAGAATTTTTTTTATTCTTTAAATTCAACATACTTTGAAATACAAGTATGAACAACTATACTACTTTTGGAAATCATTTTGTGTTATGTTAAAAAAGATCTTAGTAATATATATACATATACATCAACATATAGACTCAAAATAAAATGGTGAATGAGATTCAAATTAATGATTCAAGAAAAACAAAAAACATCAAGAGCCAACATTCATCATTCAATGACATCTGAACTTTTTGATAATAGTAATTCCTAGACATATCCATCAATGCCACTTGATCAAATGAAATCTTTACAGCAATACTCTTGGTTTATACTCAGAAACTTGGAAATAAACTCATGCTTTATATTTAGGGTAAAACAGTTTTTTTAAATCTGAAGAAAAAAAATTAACAATTCAAGAAAATTCTTTTTATTCATCAGTAATTAAATTTTAATGTTTTCTATTAAAAAGAAAATAAATATACTTGGTACATTTCATTTTAATTATGCCAAAATAAAATGACCTTTTTTTATAGCCTAATACATACATTCTTTTCAATATTTTTACATATGATTATGATGACTGCCATATCTTTACAGATGATAGCTATATTTATCACCAAATTACAACTCTAAACATCCTGATTAAGAACTAACTCAACTTGTGAAAAATATATAAGATATGTAAAATAAGATAATAAGATATCTGTATATTGTTGGATTATAGTGAGACACACACTTGTATGACACTTTCTGGTGACAAGCATAGTAAAATAACTGGTGACTATGCAAACTGCAGGTTTTATTTCAGAGTCCATTCTCTTAGACTTTTCCTGTCAAAGGATACCTACAAGTCAATAGAGGTTTGATGCTGGAACTTCCTTCTCCAGTTTTGATTTTGGAGATTTTATATAAGTCTGTGGAATGGTCTATTGTTGGTATCAGCCAGAGAGCAAGGGAGTCTGTGCTCTTTTTGCTAGCATTAGACCAGGGAGATTTTTTTCTGGGTGGGTGCCACACCTGCTGTCAGCTACCAGATGCTTTACTGCACAGATCAGATTACCTAAGCTGTGTTACTCAAGCACTGAGTTAGCAAGGACCAGTACCAAACCTGTAATCTTACAATTTCTAGGTAAATGCTCTACCGACTGAGCTAATCATCTCTATATATGCATATGAAGGTGTAGGGGATTATCTTCCTTTTGCCGGAAGAGTTATCTTCTCACTGCGTTGCTGTTTGTGTTACATATTAATTGGATCCCTATTACTTTTTAAGGTAGTATAGAAATCCTTATGGCGATCAGTGCAGCTGATGGCCTTGAGAGTGAGTGACAATGCTTGACCTCACTCTCACCTTGCTTTCTGGGGATAGAATCGTGAGAACGGAACCCCGATAGAAAGCCCTTTTCCGGTTTAAGGTGGGCAACTCAGTAAGTCAGTTGCAGTAGTTAGTTGCAGAAGTCAGTTGCAGAGACAGTTAGAGTTAGTCAGTTGAGAGTTAGGACTGAAGCTAGCAAGATGTGACTCTCCACGTGCATTTGTCTGGTTCTGGGGTTCCAGAATAAACTAACATCCAAAGTAAATCGAAGTCTTGTTGTTATTACTAAAAGCTAACAATGACACAAGGCTTCTGATAAGAAATGGTCCCCAGCAGAACCAGACACGGAATCCCCAGATAAGAAGACCAGACGAGACCTGTAGAAGATATACCAGACCACTAGATGATAGAAGTACCAAGCCGGCCAGAAGAGAAGTACGTAACATTTGTTCCCACTAGGGGACCTCTGGTATTTAAGCGCGTTCATTCAAAACGCTGCTTCCTCTTTTAGCTGGATCTTGTCAAGAACTGCTATGGGCTAGAGTCTATCTACCCCCTTCTCGGTGGGGCTTTTGCCCCCCCTTACATTACTGTGAGTCCTTTATACAGCATGGACTATCCTTTAGTTCCATGTCTGTAACATTTATATTTTACGTACATTTGGGTATCTTGTTTATACCTAAATATTGTATATGTATTTACATGTTCTATTCTCCTGTACATTATGTATCTTATCGTTTCCATGTGCTGTTATATATATTAAATGTTTTGTCTCACAACGTGTCGGAATTGTATGTTCATTAAATGACTTTGAATCTTACAAAGGGTTTTTTTTATATGGGTAAACTGTCTAAAATTCTTTCAAAGTGTCAGAAAAGTACAACATAGTTAATTCTTCATTAATTTCTCATGTAACTGTTATTAGTCAGATTTGTACTGCTAATTATTTCTTTTTGACCTTTAGGTGCATTTTTTAATAAACACAATGAAACTGAATCAGAGTCTTTTAGGCAATCATCTGCAGCAATAAATAGAAAGAAAACAGATTATATGACTAAAGGATGAAACAGCTGGTAAGTGGAGAAAATTTAAACATAAAAAAAAAAAACATTTAATAGGGTTCCTGGTTTCTGCTTAGACTTTCTACATCTACTTTATCAGATTCAAAAGATGATAAACTTTTGCAGTAATTACTTTAAAGTTTTAATGAAACACGTGTTCTACATACAAATCTAAATATACAATTATATTATGTCTTTTTAAAGAAAAAGAAGAAGAAAAAACAAACAGTATTCCCATTCTTTTTTAGAAATAACTTTTAAGAGTTTATTAATACATGACTTTATAAATACAGCAATACTTTAGATAGTTCAATTTTGATATATTGAAGGATTATTTCTCTAGTAAAATAAAGATTTTTCAAAATGCAAGCAATGTTTTTTTCCCTAAACTTTCTTTTAGGTTTGTTACATGTTACAAATAGTTTTTACTTCGATTAAGAAGAGCAAGATTTTTGTTATTCTTCCTTTTCAGTTGAAACAAATTATATTGAAACTCAATATAATGAGATCTTGAACAGTGAGTAGTTTGATTAGCCCAGACAAAATTTTGGAACAAGTACATAAATGTACAGACTATTAGAAATGTACAGATAAATTGTATTTCAAAAGTTTATCAATTTCTTATATAACAGCACAATCTTTTTATATTAGAGAAATAACTTAAGATAATGGGGTAATATTAATGTACCATATATCAGCTGAGAATCTTTGTGGAAATAGTTACAGGTAATAGCAGACAATATTTTGCAATTACTCACTATTGATAAACTTGCAAAACATTTGTCATAAAATAAGTCTATACAGGAGTTACAAAAAGTATTTAATGAAAAACAAAAAAGCAAAGAATGATCTTATGTTTAAGATCATTTAATAACGCACTGGATATTTATAGTCATCTATTAAATTAAAATTGAAAATTGTTTAGTTATTTTGTTTAAGGACATCAACAGTTGTAAGCTATTTAATGCCAACCTTTTTTTTTTGTTTAGTACACAAGATTTCATGTGCATCAATAAACTGGTGGTTGACTCTCAGTCACTGCCTTCTAGCACCTTTAACATAAAAAGGGATGGGTGTTTACCAGTAGGGCAATTTGAATACAGTAGAGAGAATCATATACATGCTAGGGTTTGGCATAACCAACCAATATATCAGATTAGGCCTCTCCAACCACTAGTCTAGCACAAGTGGAGTGTTACAGGTCTTATGACAACTTAGCCACCAGGATTATTTCTTAGGTATTACAGGTCGCTACCCACAACTAACAGGTGGCCACATGGGGGGGGGGGTCTTACCCTTCTGCAGAGGTGCAGTCAGCATAATCTACAGCCCCAGCTGACAGGGCAGAACATTAACATGTTATTTTTTTTTTAAATCTTTTTATTGTTGATTGCTAGTTATGGTTTTCTTTCCGATTGATCGCTATGGAGTTGGATTGTCAAGTTCAAATTTAATGATATGAATAAATATTTTAAATTTATTTTTTCAAGGTTTCAACTATATTTTAGTAAAAGTTACAATGTCGCTATTTAATTCAACTAAGATGAATAGTTTTCTATTTCATAACAATACTCTTTCAGCTCATCCTTCACTTCTTAGTGATTTTTTTAAAAATTTACTTCAAACATATCATTAGACCAAATAAATGCAGATATCTGTATATTGATATTTCAGTTAAAAATAGTTAATAGCACTAATATTTGAAATTTTTGCAAAATAGTTATTTATTCTTTTTCAACTTTATTAAAAAAGAGTGGTTTTGTTGCTTTAAGCTGCTACAGAATATTTCTAAACAATAGAAAATAATCATAAACAAATGTATAAACAACCAAGGAGCATTATTATATTCATTCAATTTGTAATTAACATGTTTTAGTCATACCAAGAAAGAAACATTTGATTTTAAACATTTAATACTAAAAACATAACTGCTTTACAAAAAACATGTAAAAACCTTTTTTTCCCATACTCTAATAATTTGTTGAACACCATAAAATGCAACTGTATTTTATTTGCTCACATTCTTCAAAGAAAAACAACACAACATCAGACTTAGAATATTTTTAACACACAAAATCTGTAAAACCTAAACTGGTTTTAAACAGTTCATTTGATCAACATTAAGCATAAAGCCAGTTTTAAATCTAAATTTTAAAGAAAACATGTTTTTTTTTTTTGGAGGGGGGGTACCATTAACTTAGTTGTAGCTGAACAGTTTCAACCCCACATTGATGGATTCTCTTCAGACAAATTAATGCTTTGCTGGTTTGGATTGATACTGTAAGATTCAAAGTTATAACAAAGTCATAACTAGTTGAAACATAACAAACTCTGACACGTTTGTGAGACAAAACATTTTATATAGATAACAGCACATGGAAAGGATACATAAAATACAAGATAGTGTAAATAAACAAACATACATCAAAGGACTAGAGCGTCCGTACATAGAGATCACTTACTAGGGGGGGGTGACGCCCCGCCGAGAAAGGGGTAGACTACTGTCTAACCCATGTGCTCATTCCGGAGATGTAGCTAAAAGAGGAAGCAGTGTTTGAATGAACATGCTTAACTACCAGAGGTCCCCCTAGTGGGAACAAACAGCAACGCAGCGAGGAGATAACTCTTCCGGCAAAAGGAAGATAATTCCCTACAATACTATACAAGCCACGAGTCAGTTCCACAAGGAAGAAATAGAAGCAAAAAAACAAATTCTGAGAATATACTTGCTGGTATCTTTAATTCTTCTCAAGTTCATCTTAAGTGAGACATTTTGTAAAAATGGAATTTGGTGCCAATTCCTTATAACAATATGGACAACAAGGGACTGCTAACTTTTGCATCCATGGTGACCCACTAGTTTACTACTCTCGTCTGTGTTGCAACTCTTCCTTCTCACAACTGGTCCGATATATCTCCCAATGGTAATTTATGAGGAAGTGCGTCCCGGTCTCCTGCCTCAAAAATTGCTGCCTGGTGACTATTAAAATAACGACCCCAGCTATGGTGTTACTTGAAAGAAAACAATCAACTTAGGGCGTTAAATGTATTTTAGGGGGGGGGGGGCTTCTCTTTTTTTGTTGTAAATCTTATTTATTTATAGTAATTTGTCGTAATTCTTGTTTAATGTTTATTTTGTCGTAATTCTTGTTTAGATATGAAGATGGATATCTATCTATCTATCTATCTACCTCGATTTGTTCATTTTTTTTTTACTTTGTTTGATGAATAAATAAGAATTACGACAAAAAGAGAAGCCCCCCCCCCAAAAAAAATACATTTAACACCCTAAGTTGGTTGTTTTCTTTCAAGTAACACCATAGCAGGGGTTGTCACCGGGCAGCAATTTTTGAGGCAGGAGACCAGGACACTTCCTCATAAATTACCCTTCCAATTGTTTCTTGGTATATATGGAGCCCAGATTCCAGGGAAAAGAAAAACATTTTTCCCCTCTGCACAGCACACCCAACTTAAAATACTAAAAAAAAAAAATAATTTTTTTTTTTTTTTTTAAATTTTTAAAAATGATATTCTTGGTCACTGACCCCTGACTGTACTAGTATCAAAGACATCCATTTATGATAGAGATTAACATTGAACTGTTTTGTCCCATCTTAAATCCTTCTCTTTCTATTTTATCACCAATTAAAATCTGCCTAGCCCACCCAACTTGTTCTAGACTTCCCTTTTGATATTCTATACATAGACATCCATGTATGTGCATACATACATAACGCTACCTATGCTCACAGCCCCATACAGATATGCCCACATACATATATGCTATGCCTACATGCATATATACTCATATAGACATGCTTGCACCTACACTTGTATGCATTATTGCAAGAGAGATTATAGTGTTACACTGAAATTATTGATCATTTCTTTTTTATAATGAGTTAGAATGTGCATCTTCATTTTTGTCTGGCTCCACAAGAAAAGAACAACCACAAAACCTAAAATAGCTTTCCAAATTATAATAATTAGAGAGAGAAAATAAACAGAAAAATGTATTCTCTTTCAGCTGATTATTCCAAGCCAAAATAGTTGAAAAGTAACCAGTACACTTCCAAATGCAACTTGTTTAAAAAGACATTTAGAAAAAAAATAATAATCAACTTTTAGTAAATACCTCAAAGATAAAATTACTGATAATGAGATGCAATTAAATTGTTAGTTATAAGTTAACCACTTAATAAAGACATACTTAAACTAATTACCAAAACAAATTCTCTGTTTATATAGCAAATCCTCATTATACTTTGCTTAACTTGACATTTCAACTACCAACAATTATAAATCTATTTATGACTTATACCTTCAGCAATATGCATTTTTTTTAATATCAATATTTTCAGCAGTCATTACAAAATGTATTTTCAAATATTATACTCCAGTATATTTTCTGTCTGTAACCGAAACTAACTACTCAAGTCACAATTCTCTTAGTTATTGACATCACAAACCTCAATTATTAATAAAATGTCTTACATTATTAATACTGTTAACTATGTCTACATACTAACAACATGCAATTATATTTATATATTAAGGCTAATTTGCATATTAATATTAAAAATCGAATTTGATAAATATGTGCATTATTGATTTCTAATATTTTCATGCAATGAATCATTACACAGTTTCAGTTGTTTCATTTTTTATTATACTCCCTGTTTCAAATCTTTTATTATATTTCAAATCTCCATTAGCCTTTCTAATTTAATACAATATTTTATTACATTAAAACTTAAATACTTATTCTTCTAATATTAATAGATAAACTGATATCTATATAATAGTATATACAAAAAATATATAAAAAATTGGAACCCCTATCTTGCTCAGAATATCAACCTCCTAGAAACTGTACAGAGACATGCAACCAGGCGGATACCCTCCATCAGGCATCTACCATACTCTGAACGTCTCACAGCCCTGGGAATGGATTCGCTGAAACTTCATTGTTTGGCAACTGACCTGGTAAATGCTCATAAGGTTATTAATCATCTTAACAACAGCAACCTTGAGCACCTTTTTGATCATCTTTCCAACACTTGTGGGCATGCCTACAAAGTCAGAAGACAGCACTGCTCACGTGACTTTCGGAAACATTTCTTCACGCTCAGAATTGCGGAGACATGGAATAAACTGCCCGCGTCTGTTGTAGGCTGCCGAAGCACTGAGTCTTTCAAAGCCTCCATGCTTCCTGTGGTCCGCCGACACTATACCTGATGCCACTCTCCACATACATATGCACACACGCGCACACATACATGCATATTATTACTGTAAACTGTTCATGTTCCTGACACTACATTATTCTGTGTACTTGACATGAGACTTTGATGAGTTGTGGTGCACCTGAGCACTGTACACATACATGTATATTATTACTGTACACTGTTCATGTTCCTGACACTAATACATTATTCTGTGTACTAGATATGAGACTTTGATGAGTTGTGGTGCACCTGAGCACTGTATACAATAAATTTCATTATTATTATTTATTCACATATTACTGAAGTGGATGTATTTGCTTCCTATTAGGATGGTGAGATGCCATGCTTAATATTTCCCTTTATGACATCATTCAGACCAATGAAGCCTGTCTGATCCTTGACCTCACCTATTGATTGATTGATTTTAATGGCATGTCAACCCATCTAAGGCTACTTTATACCTAGAGGTTAGGGAATCACATTCATATTTATATTTTTGTGCAGTTGTTTCTTAAGAGTTATTTTTATCACCCGGTCCTATCGAATATGAATACATTTTTAAGCATTTATTTGATACATAGATGGGAGCCTAATGGGTACTGCCACTGCAGGTCAGAGTGGATCTGGGAGTAATGGCAATGAAAGGGTACTCATTATTGAATGCCCAAGATGGATCTCCTTTTATAAGGTGAAAGGGATCTAACTGCCCTGCTATTTCCCTGATAGAGAAAGAGAGAAGTGGATCAATACCCTACCCAGTGGGAATCAGTGTAATATGAATGAAAACTGGAGGCATTCATGACATAATTACTATTGTAAAAAGTGGACTTAGCAACCAGAGTTCAAACCCTGAATGAGGCTGTTTTCATTTTACATAGCACTAATACCCTTGAGAAAGATATTTATTTTCCTGACCTCCCACCAGGTCAGACTAACACAAAGTCTTGTATGGCAACGGTGAAGAAGGAAAACTCTGAATTTAAACCAGTTGTATACTTGGATATGAATGGGCTCCACCAGGCTATTCCTACCAAAAACACATTAACACGAGTAGCACCCTGATGACCAAACCAGATTATGGGATCAGTGAGGATGGTGAATGAAAACTGACTAAGCTGAAGTTTGAACACTGTTCATCGATTCCATTATCTCTATTTCTCTGAATGTTTGAGATGAGGCTTGAAGATTAGTATTATCTGTGTTACTCGGACTATTGTCCCCATCTTCATTGTTATGACTAAATAAAGGGTTAGGTTCAAAGTTCCGTGATGGCTCTCGATTACAAGAAAAGTTCGACAAGAAGGTTCCCGAGTTCGAAAAGAAGGTTCCCGAGTTCCGAAAGAAATACCTGAAGAAGGCCGGAGGGCATATCGGCCGAAACGTTGTACAAATAACAATGAAGATGGGGACAATAGTCCGAATAACGCAGATAATACTAATCCATTATCTCTATACTGTGAACTGTTAGGCTACTCATACCTCTTTACTTCACTTTGTAGACATCAGTTCACACGGATTTTTTTTTCTTTTTCTAAAATTGGTTTTTAGAGCTTAAATTATTTCCTTTTACTTAGCCTTGCAGACTTCAATTACTAGAGAATTTTAACAAATAATTTTCCATTTATTTTCCCTTTTGATCAATATTTTACAATTTGTCTCAAAACACTTCTATCAGATAATCTATTACTTGTCAATTATATTCTCAACTGAGCTGCCTATGCATTAATACCATATTGAATTAGGCCCCAAAACTGAAAATATCTAAAATTAAATTTCCTTGTGCAATGCTTTATGTAGTTAAGACAAAATAATTTATATTTCAAAATATGAGAACCTTATATGGTGTAATGGTTAACAAGCTAGACTGGCAGAACATTATGAGCGAGTTTGTACCACTCCATACTTCCAGCCTTGTGCTACAACTAAGCAAAGTTTAGTAATTAACTATACAGAGATGCTGATAGGTATGTGTCCTGCGTACCTGATGTGCAAAAATCTAAAAAAATGACACAGTAAAATCGGATCCATGCATCCCAGTGTTTTTCTTCCCTCACCATTTCAAGCTAACTGTAAATACATTTCAATAGTTTCTTAGAAACGAATTACACAGGATAGGTTACAAAGTAGGAATTAGATGGCTTTAGTTGGGACCCATAAATTTCCCTAGGGACTCATTCAAAGCAAATATGTGTGTTCCAGGTCACACTAAATCAAAAAGCTATCAGTATCACTGACTATACGTATGCAACTGTCAATGAAGAGCGAATTAAGGTAAAAAAAAAAAAAAAAAAAAAAAAAAGTCATTAAAGAAAATGAATCTTAAACCAAAAGTGTTTATTCAATAAATCTCTTGTGTCTAACTTGAATTAAAACATTTCTATACAAAACTTAAACTTAACTTAACACTATAGATTAATTGTGACTTTTTTCCTAGCTAAAATTGTAACTTTTTTGTGACTTTATTATCGGCCATGTGAAGGAGGTATGTAATGTTTTTCTTTCCTCAATATTTTGAAAGCCAACTCAAACAACACAAACTTTCACACACTGTATGACATGTACAAGTGTCAAGAACTGGATCACCAGACAGGCATGACAGTGTCAAAAAGTAGTGTTTAATGCATACACAGACTTGTAAGAGAAGCTTTAGTGAAATGTTGTTTTTTTAATTCTGGGTTGTTGATTCTCATTTAAAATTTCCATCATTTGATTTACTATTGCTCAAATATATTTAGCAAAAATATCTTTCAAATTTTTCATACCTACTGGAGTTAAATCAGGTTAAAGAAATGGTTATTAAAAAATATCAAATTGCAGAATTATTAGTTATGTAATGAGATATAAACATTTCATAAATAAATTCTGAATAAATAATAAAGTCACTACTTGTAAATAGTTAAAAAAACAAAACATAAACACCATACTATTTCTCTGAATGTTTGAGCTGAGGCTTGAAGATTAGTATTATCTGCGTTATTCGGACTATTGTCCCCATCTTCATTGTTATTTGTACAACGTTTCGGCCGATATACCCTCCGGCCTTCTTCTTCAGGTATTTCCTTTCTTTTCGAACTCGGGAACTTTCGTGAAATAAATAAAGGGTTAGGTTCAAAGTTCCGTGATGGCTCCCGAATACAACAAGAAAGTTCCCGAGTCCAACAAGAAATACCTGAAGAAGGCCGGAGGGTATATCGGCCGAAACGTTGTACAAATAACAATGAAGATGGGGACAATAGTCCGAATAACGCAGATAATACTAAAAACACCATATATTAGAGAAAACTCAAAAATATTATCTATATATTACTAACATTCTCATTATGTCATTAATTGTATATAACTGTAACCCAGTAAAATCAGCACACCATACCAAGATTATGCAGGCAGTGTAAATTTAATCTCATAAAAGCATCTAAAAAAAAATAAAATAAAATGAATAAATAAATGTTTAATATTATTTCACTATCAAACTATTTTACCAATTGTAATCTATTGTGGACTCTTTGCATTGCCATTTCCTTTACACAAGTTAATGTTTGGATTGCTTTGAAACTTTAGCTGAAATGCTCAAAAATATTTTGTAACATTTCTAACATATATATACTGCTTGACATGGGAAATGGACTCGTCACCCCGAGTTCAAATCCTGGATATGGTAATTGTTCACTTAGCGCTAATACCCTTGGGAAAGGTATGAATCCTACTCTCCCTCCAGCTATGGGCAAATAGTAGGGTAGACTGGACTCTTTAACCTTGGTTAGGCAACCGGTCTAGGAGAAGGAAAACTCTGAATTCAAACCTGTTGAACTCCACTTAAGAAATTGACCTTGCGTCGCATCCTGCTCGTGCGGAGGGGTTGGTATATATATATATATATATATATACTGCTTGACAATGCTTTATTTTTTGTTTTATCTTCTTTTAATTTTTAAAATTATTTGATTTGAGTATTTTTTTTTTTTTTTTGTATTAACCTTGAATATTTTTATTAGAGCAATACAATTAAAATGAACTAAAAGATAAAGCACTTTCCAGTTCAATTTTCAATTGAATACTAATTTTTAAGCAGTTTGCCTTCATGCTGAAATAAATTTTTTAAATCATCCAAAATGTTGATACAATGGAGATAGCTATGAAATATTAATTAAAATCCTTGACTCCTTGCTAAATAGAAACACTAATAATCCTCATGGACCACCATTACAATGCGAACTCAATAGGTTTACATGTTAGCTAGTAATTCTTAAACTAAATTCAGGATGACTTGCAAATTAAATATGTAATACAATATGATTTATGTCCACTGAAATAAACTAAATAAAATATCATTTGCTTATATAATTTTGATTTTAAAAATTAGAACAATAAATACTGCAATTACTTTAAATTTATGTGATTATATTTCAAAGTACTACTTATCAGCATTAAAAAAAAACAACTCAGTAATAGTGTCAGTAGCTACAAAAGAAGAAAAAACGTATTATGCTCATTCGTGCTAATTAACTCTTGTAGCCAATCATATCACAAAATAAACATTTGATTTCAAAAATATATGGCACCAAATGCATTCAGAGTTGCTTCTACAAAAGTATATAAAAATATCTTTTCCACTAAAACTGTTATATGCATAAAAATGTAATGCCTAAAATTTGCTATTTTTTTCAGCAATCACTATAATTCAAATGATAAAGTTGAAACCCATTTCATATACACTGTTTAGTCCAAGTTCCATCAAGGATAGAGATTATTTCTAACTTCTCAATTACTTACTAAAGATATACTGTACTTTAAATCAATAGCAGTCACTTTTTGCTAGCTCAAATATTCAGATGAGAAATATTTTTTACTTAATGAATTATACTTACAAAGATACAGAATAGCTTTATTAATATTTAATGAATGAACAGTTTTAAGTTTTAATCTATATGCTTGAGTTTATTACTAAAATAAGACATTCAAAAGAGTCTATTAGTTTTTGTTTTGATAAGTTTTGCAGTCACTTATAGTCTCAGATTAAATTCTTTTCAAACTATATAACTGAAACTATATCGCTGAAAATTCGGCGTCTGGCAACTGACCTGGTAAATGCTCATAAGGTCATTAATCATCTTAACAACAGCAACCTGAGCACCTTTTTTATCTCCATCTTTCTCACACACATGGGCATGCCTACAAAGTCAGAAGACAGCACTGCTCATGTGACTTTCGGAAACATTTTTTCACGCTCAGAATTGCGAAGACATGGAATAAACTGCTCGCGTCTATTGTAGGCTGCCGAAGCACTGAGTCTTTCAAAGCCTCCATGCTTCCTGTAGTCCGCCGACACTATACCTGATGCCACTCTCCACATACATATGCACACACGCGCACACATACATGCATATTACTACTGTAAACTGCTCATGTTCCTGACACTACATTATTCTGTGTACTTGACATGAGACTTTGAGGAGTTGTGGTTCACCTGAGCCACCTGAGCACTGTATACAATAAATTTCATTATTAATTAATAATGCACTTATCAGTTCCACATTAATTCATCTATAAATCAAAATGAAGTTACCATTTCAAACTATCACTTGCACATTATAAATGTTTTACAATAGAAATGTTTCCTTAAGAAGCTAGTTGTTGTAAAGAAGAAATCATACCCCTAGAATCATATGCACTATTCTATTTCAATATAAACATTGATGGTGTTAGTCTTGGTGGCTCATCTTTCCTAGCAAGACTAGATAGTATTATACTACTGTTCTTGTACCTCTTATCAAAGAAACCCTTTTTCATTGTAAGTTACAATTCAAGTTATTATTATTTGAATAACCAACTCCAATAACATTAAAATAGTGGCAATAAAATTCAAACTCAACTGACACAAAACAAAAACGTTTTTTCTTTTGAATAACTCAGCAAGAAATACTTTGGTTTGAACAAAATAACTACTGTGAAGGATACAAAAGGAGAAGAAAAAAAGGATTCTCTTATTTCTACAAGTGAGGCACATTTTTGTATTTTTCATAGATTCAAAATAAATTTTCTGTACTTGATCTCAAGTAAGTTTTGTTTCTTGTAAAGGTGACTAAGCAAAAATTGAGAGTTTTGCATGTTACTGTCCTTTGCCCTTGTTTGAAAAAAAAAAAAAAAAAAAAAAAAGTATTGTGCTTTCATTATGAAATATTGCCTAGCCACATAGAAAATTAAAAAAAAAAGAAAAAAAAAAAAAAAAGACGTTCTTATTTACAAGTTTTTGTTTCATTACAACGTATTTTTTGAAAGGACTATTTCTTTTTTTTTTTTTTTCGAACTATCTCAAATTGTATGGAGGATATCTTGGTTTTGAAAAATGGACGAATTGTTATTAGTAATGAAAGCATTAGTCAAAACCCCAAAAGGTACAAATAGAAAATCAGAGAGTGTAGCAAGAAAAGTTTGGGAAAGATTTGTATACATTATTGGAATCTGTGATACATAAGAACATCAAGTGAAAAAGGCAATTGGCACTTTTCACGGCAGAGGCAATTGAAAATTCTATTACAGAATTTAAGTATTGTCCAGAAGAAGGTATAACATTTCCATCGTATTTTAGAAGGTATGCTGACCTATACAAAAAAGAATGTGAAAATTGAACTGATGAAAAAAAATAGCAGCATTAAGTATAGAGAACAAAAAGAGGGTAGCATAGAACAGTTTTGGAGTGTTTACAGAATAACACCAATTCCAAACACAGTATTAGAAATGTCACCAGTCGAACTGATGTTCACTCGAAAAATAAAATTTGTTTTTGACAAACTGTTGCCAAGGCGTAAACAAAAAAGTTCAAATAACACCAGACATCCAACTAAATATTTCAGGCGTGGAGATAAAGTTTTCCTTGGGATATTCAAAGAGAATTTGGGGAAGACTGTTATTACCAAAAGAGTTGGAAAAGTCACGGTGCGCAATGCAAAGTGGAAGCACAAAAGACTGAATCAACTGAGACCCATATTCACTTAGGATGTAACTGTATGGGATAAAGTACCGATGGATGTACTTTATGCTGTTTTTAACATTGCAGCACCAACTCCTGAAATTGTAGCCCCCCAAGACAGACCAGTAAAAGAAAAAGGAAGCACATAGAACCCTTAAGTTGAAATCCCAAAAGAAAAAGATATTAATTTCCAAGGAAAATAATCTAGAGGGGAAGTGTTGTAGAGAAGAAATCATACCCCTCTGGAATAGAATGGACTATTCTATTTCAATATAAACATTGACAGTGTTAGTCTTGGTGGCTTGTCTTTCCAAGCAAGACTAGCTAGTATTGTACTACTGTTCACCCATTCTTGTACCTCTTATCAAAATAACCCCTTTTTCATTGTAAGTTACAATTCGAGTTATTTAAATAACCAACCTCAGTAACATCACAATACTCGTATACTGTAAACTTTTCAACTCAAAAATATCATACACTTTTGAATTCTCAAAATTATAAAAAGTAAATAATCTACACAAAATAGAATTAAAATAGGCAATATGTAAAATGCTTGTGAGAAAGAAATCCACTTTTGGAAGATAGTATTTCATTTGTATGATTTCCTTTATTTATTGCTTTTTAAAACAGTTCTCATAAAAATATCAATACAAGTTGGTACAATTAATTTAGTGGCATTATTTGAAAGGAAAAAAAATATTCCTAGTTTTAGTAAATACAAAAAAAAGAAAAAGAAAGAAAAAAAGTAAATCAAACTTGAAAGTCTATTTTGGTATAATGTATTCAAACAGAGTTAACTTTTTTTGTTGTTGTTTAATTCTTTAATAAGATTTCACTTTGGCATCATCTTTCCACTTTATAGTACTGCAATGATTGTGAGATATATAAATAAGTAAAATATTTTGAACATTAATAACTTTAGAAATTTTTATGATAATATAAATATGCAATTAGGTTTAAAATAGTAACAAATAAATGAGATTTGCCTATTATATAGAAATATAACAATTGCAAAAATATATACTATTTCTGGGAAGTATTTTAACATAACATAAAACTATTGTGTAAAAGCCATATTTTCTATCGTGAGACAGAATTTTAAACATTAAGAAGGTCAATGTCCTCTTTAGGTATTTTGTTCTAGAATTAGATCTGTCAAAATGACCATCTAATCAATTCAATAGGTCAGTAAAAAAAAAAAATAAATAAATAAATAAAAAAACTATATCAGCTGTGTATAATAAGGCATTATGGAGTATAAAAATGTTTTTTGGGTTTTTTTTTTTTTAAATATTGGTATATACTTAACACCTATTTTAAATGCCCCCCCCAAAAAAACACATTTAGATATAACACAAGTTTTAAAGATTTTTCAAGTAAAACAGCTGCCTTTATTCTGGCCTCAAATCTTTTCTTTTTTTTTTTCATTAATTTTCTGATTACCACAGTCAAATTTGTCATAGAGGATATAAACTTAATATTCTATTCAAGTTTTATATCCTAACATTTCTCTCTAGAAACGTTAAGCTATTAGTGTCTAATTAAAATTAACAGGGATTAGTTTGGATTTAGAATTTTGTTTTAAATTATTATTTCAACAAACCAACCCGGATTACTATCCTTAACATGGAGTAATAGTTAACAAGCTAAGATAGTAGACCATGGTAAGTGTGTATTGATTCTCACTGAGTGGTCCAATGCTTCTGACCTTTTACCAAACTAAGTTAAGCTTAGTAAATGACTATTATTCTTAAGATGATAGACTATATCAAAATTAAATACACCTCTCACTCTCATGATAGACCAAAGCAGATAAAAGTGCACTCCTCCACACTCACACACACACACACACAAATAAAAAAAAGAAGAAGCTTAATAGTAAATTGTAAAGCCCTATCTTATGAAACTTGGTTTGGTTTGGTTTTTACGGCATATCAACCTCAATGGATCATTTAATGCCAATAAAGTTTTGAAATAAATCAATTAATGGATAATACAATTTTTTTATAAATACATTTTTCTATTTAACCCATAGATGGGACCCTAACAGGTACTACCACTCCAGGTCAGAGTGGACCAGGGAGCGATGGTGATGAAGGGGTGCTCCACATTCCCCAAACCTCCAAAACTGGAACCTCACCATCAGATAGAGTTTAACGTCATTCCCAGGACATGTAGACCTTCAGCCACCGCCTTCTAGCACCCATATGATAAAAGGGGTTGGGGCTTGCCATAAGGGCAATAGGGTTGGAAAAATCAGGTGCTAGGGCTTGATGTGACCAGCGATTGATCGGAGGGGGCCTCTCCGACTGCCCGTCTAGCCCAAGATAGGGCCAAAATGGAGTATTGCAAGTCATGAACTGCTCATCTACCTGGGTTCTATCCTTAAGCATCACAAGTCGCCATTGGGGGAGTCTTACCCCTCTGCAGAGGTGCAGTCAGTGCATTCTAACGCCCCCAGCCGACAGGGCGGTATGAAACTTGTGTTTCCATATACATACTAGATACAGTCATATACAAAGTGCTATATTTGAAATAATATACACTTATAGCACATTTACAATGTAGAGTCAACTGATTAAAAATCAAAAGAAAAATACATTGAATATATTGACTAGCAAACATTAATAAAACTTTTAGATATTATTATATTGTTTAGTGCCAGGTATTTGAGAACACATCTTTTGCAGGCTATAAATGGAAGATGACCTAATGTAACGTTACAAGGCATGCACCAAATTTCAACATTCTCATTTCTCATTCAGATGTATCAAGAATGATTAACATGGCAGTTTTTAATCTGACATAGGAAATGAAAATGCACAACATGCTCATGGTACTTACCACCAACGACTATGAGTCAGTGATAAGTCAACCTCTTGAAACTGAAAGTGGTCAGGTGCTTCATGTTCAAAATCAGAAATGAGCTGGAGACCTATGACAGGGATATGTCATTCATGGCACGAAAAAGAAAGAAATATTCTAAGGGGTCAGATATTGTATGAAAAGCTAAGTTCATCCAGCAGGTTCAAGACATCAACTACAACTCCAGTAAGTAAATAAGGGCTATCGCAGCTAAAGGTAACAACCATACAGTGCACAAAGACATCAGGTGCAAGTACTATGATATTAGAAGAGAGGAGTTCATATCTGGTAAGATACAGGAGTGGCTGATTGAGAATTTTTATCATTAGGCCACTCCTAGCCTAGCATTCTCCCAATGGTGGTGTAAGAAAGGTTCAAAGTTATATATACTTGAATACAAGACTCCGACAAGGGTTGATAGACAAAAACATTTAATATGGTACAGCACATGGATATTACAAGATACATAATACATAGGTAAAAACAAAGTTACATGTAGAAAGATAAATACACATTCATGAACGGTACAAGATATACATAAAAGTACAGACATGAGACTAGGTATAGTCCATGCTGTGTGAAGAACTTACAGTAATGTAAGTGGGGCCAAAGCCCCAACGAGAAGGGGTAAACAGTGTCTACCCCATGTGTCTCGTAGTTACTGGAATAGGCAAAAAGAGACAGAAGCGTTTAAAACCGCCGCTTAAATACTATAGCTCCTAGCGGGCACCAGCAAACTAAACAGGCAGACAACTCTCCCAGGCAAATACGAAACTAATGCTACAATGGTTTTATTGGGTAATCTTTTTCTTTTGATTAAATCCCTGTCGGTGAGGCTTAGAATATGTCAAATGCATCCTCTGCAGAGGGGTAAGACCCCATCCAAAAGGGTGTCTTGGGTATGACACAAACCTATATCTGGTGGTGAGGCTCTAGCACTGGAGTGGAGTACACATACGAGAGTGGGCTGAAAAGTTCATATGATTGTCATATCTGCTGTTGATGACTTTTTTTGGACCAATGGGATCTAAGCATTGCAACACTGGTGGAAGAAGTATGTGGGCTGTAAGGTGGACTATACTGGAAAATAAACCTCATTTGGTCTCATTCAATGAGAGTATCTTGGTCAGCATCTTAACTTTTCAGTCGTCCCTCATACTATAAGCAATATTAAAGGGAAAAAAAATAATAGATCTTGTTAAAGAGAAATAGATAAAAGAAAAAATTGCTTTCCACTAAAATTTTTTTATAGAAACCTAACATTCTGCCTTTTAGACTCAATGTAGCTCCTGTTCTTTACAATTAACATTTAAATACAGATTTATCATATATGAATATAAATTAACTGTAACCCAACACATTTGATATAAAATTTGAAGATAAATCCAAACAGTAGTTAAAAAATAAAATTACATCAAAATCAAAATCAGGAAGTGAACAAAGAGGAGACATTCACATTCAAGTACACAAGTTATTTGAGCTTCAATATTAGTCAATGATATTTCACAATAAGAATCAGCAACATTTTACTCAGGCTTGGGTTTCAGTGTCGAGACATGGAAATTGGACTGTAATAATGAGATTGGAGAGCATACAAAGAAGAGTGACAAAAACAAAAAGTGTAAAAGATTACAGTCACACAGGAAGAGATTGGAGAAATCAGGATTAACTACTTTACTAGAAAGAAGAATGACGGGTGATCTAATTGAAACTTTTAAAATAATTAATGTAATTTCTAATTAGGGTAGACATTTGTTTTTAAATATTTCTCCTCCAACTAGAAATTTACTGTCAAGTTAGATTTTTAAAAAATAAGTTTATTAACCAATTGGATATTTTTACTAATAGAGCAAAATATTTTTGGAATAAATTGCCAAATCAAAAACAGCAATAGTGTAAAAGACTAATTTGAATGATTTTAGAAATGATGGTAAAAAAGAAAAATGAAGAGAGCATTTTGGGGAATTATTTAACAGAATTTGATGTGTATATAGATATTGTATTAATATTATATATGTTCTTGCAATTTTTTTTTTTCTTCTAAGGTTGATGTGAGAAGATAGAAAAAAGGGGGAGATGTTCAAAAGGAGTCATAACATAAATAAACTCAGTTCTTGTTCACAGCTGAAACAAGAACAAAAATTAAATTATTCTTTATAAAAGTTTGGTTATTTCCTATAAATCTAACATAAACAAAGGGGAATCACTCTTGACCGATAAATTATTTATTTATTGATCTACTAGGAAAAAGGAAGACAGGGTTAGGGCTAGTTTAATGGGAAAATAAATAAATTTATCAGTCAAGGGTGGTTCCCCTTTGTTTATGTTAGACTTATAGGAAATAACCGATGAGTCTTCTATAGGACAAATTATCAAACCATTTTCCTTTTATATGTGAAAACCTTTGAAATAGCTTAAAATTTGTTTGCTTCGAAAATAATAAAACGTAAAAATGAATATATCAAATTAAAATGTGAACTTAAGGCCATAACTACTGCACATTAAAATTAAAAAATTAAAAATAAATAAATAAATAAATAAATAAATAAACAAGAAAATGAACAGTTATCAAGATTAAAAGTTTATTACAGGTTTGGTTTTAGGAAAATATCATGTAATAATTATTATTACATGATATTTTCCTATATTGACATCATTTTTAGAAGTCAAAATTTTTAAAATTTCTACAAAAATTTTTAATTTAGTCAACATGATTTTTAAAGATTGTCATTTATTCATTTATTTAACATTTTGACTCGTTTTTGTGGGATTTTATGAATTTGACCCTAGTGTTTCTAAGCCGAGCTAAAATTAACTTATTGGCTATTATTTGAAAATACTATTCTATTATTGATTAGCCAACAACAAAGCAATAAGTTTTTTTTAACTTCTCTGATGATGAATGCGTATGTGAATAATAACTGAAATGTGTAAATTAACAAACTTAACGAACGAATTAAAGAATAGAAAGAAAAAGAAAATAGCTGTGTTGAGTTCCTTCCAGCAATACAAGTTTTACAATTTCGCCAAGTATTCGAGTACAATTGTACTCATTTTATGAGTTTTGGAAAGGACACCAAAAGATTTGTATAGAATAGTTCAATAAATAAAATTTATGCGGTAATATTTATAAAAGATTATATAAAAATGCAATACTTACATTCATTCACCATCCAGATAAGAATAAGTTAAAGTCATTCGCTTTATTTTTATTTTATTTTTCTTAACTTAAATAGTTACATTTAATAATTACATCTTCAATTTCCCATATTTATTTATATAACTGTTACTATTGAATAAAAAATTGAAACAAATGACACTTATCTGGTTAGTGAATGTAAGTATTATATATTTTACATTACTGCAGAAATAACAGCATTTTTTTTAATTCTATTCTATACATTGCTACGAATTGCTGTTGTGTTAGCTGAGGTTAAAAGTAATGAATTTTGTAAGTATCTGGTTTATTATTTGAATAAAATTTACTTGAAAAGTTATATGGAATTTAAGTAAAACAATTGTTTTAAATTTAACAAGCTTTCATAAAATTCATTTTAAAATTTATACAGAATGATAATACTTGAAAACTTCAGTATCAGTTGTTGGGGGGGGGGGACGAAACAGTAAACGCACAGAAAAAAAGTATTTAATATCTTAATCGTTCCAAAATTTATTGGTTATCAATTATTAATTGATGCTTTAATTTCTAATTTTAAAAAAAAATTATCCCTTCCCCGTTAATATTGGAATTAAAGATAAAATATATCAAAAAATGGAATAGGTGAAATAAATGTAAATGCCTGTATAATCTTTTCCTTCTTAAGGAATAATAAAACAAGGGATGCAATCTTGACTACAAACAGAAAAGGAAAAAGAAGAAAAAAGATATGAAAAAGTAAGTACTCTGTATAGTACTTATTTACTATACAGATTGACATTCAATATTCATTGAAACAAAAAGAGTAAATTGTCATCTTATCACTTGCTCCCGACCCTAACAGCAAATCATTGTGGGGAAACATTTCCATATTATTTTTTTTTTTTATTAGCAGCACCAAAATATCGTTGGTTAAAAATAAAATTGATGAAAAACTTAGAACAAAAGAGTTGGGGGTACGATATTATTTTGTAAAGACTGAAAAACTGACGGATTACAATAGTGCCAATGACTACGGCTCAATTACCAGGATTTTTTTTTTTTTTTTTTTACAAATACTCTACCTTAGATTATTTTATTTGCTCGGTTAAGTGGGGGGAAATGAAAAGAAGTCGCAGAAGATGACTAAGAAAAAGTACCAGCTACTGTTCGGATAGAAACATAATTATTCTATGTACTAGACATGAGACTTTGATGAGTTGTGGTGCACCTGAGTACTGTACACAATAAATTTCATTATTATTATAATAACGGACAATTTTTTTGTCACTTGAAATAAATTACAATTCAATTAATTTATTATTCAAACTATGTTTTACTTAATACGTGAAAGTGAAAGCTAAACAATCAAAACATTACAAAATAGTAGACAAGTGGTTCGCCCAAAATAATAAATAGATAATTTATAGAAAATTTTCGTAAATAGTCTTAGATACTGAAGCAACAACAAGAACAGCTGTTCGTGGGCTGAAAAATAACAAGACATAGCTCTATGCAAGTTAAAAGGAATTTATGTAACAGTAACACTAGTAGCAGAAAAAATGTTTTAAAAAGTAATATTTGCAAATGATAAAATACGTCCAACTTTTTAGGATTTCAAGAAACTCTAAATTTTGAAACTACCACAAAAACAAATAAATAAAAAAAGAATTGACAAAATAACAATAACAAAAATAGGGGTGAAAAACTAGAAAAAGATACGACGCAGTTAAAAGGTTTCTCTTTTGTTTACTAATAAACACACACAATATGGTTGATCTCCTTCGCAATAAAAGGTAATTGTAAAAATCCCAAGTAAATTCTCAAGTGAAACCAAAAGGAAAATTTTATTTTGAGCAAAATGAGATTTAGGTGTTTATCTGGTAAAAATACGACTTATTTAGTGTTGTCCAAGTTTTGTCATCTTAAAAATTGTAAGTTGAATATTCAAGCCTTTTTTTATTCTTTTGTATATTATACAAAATATTAAATAACCAACAATTGTTGAACTTGAAATAAATGACAACTCGACTGTGATTCTAGTCCTTTGAATTTTTTTTAAATAAGTAAATAAATGAGTTAAATGTATACATGGAGCTTTTCAGACAACTGACTGATTTTTAGACTTTTTTTCTCTCCTAAAAAACATTTTTTAAAAAAATCAACGTTTTTGTGAATTCTTAATAACAATATTTTCAAAAAGTTGCAGAAACTTAGAAAAACATTTAGAAATATCAAACAACTTCGTTTTTTAAATTTACGTTTATAAAAGTAAAACACCTTTTACCCGCCTCCACTAAAAACAATAATTCACTTGGAAACACTCATTTGTCTAGACAACAGAATTTCTCAAGTCTAAAACTTAATTTGATAGAAATATTCTGAGATTGATTGATGTAAATAAAAACGATTTTATAAGTGAAGCATTTTCACTGACATTTATGAACTGTCACGTCATTCAACTAGTGCACTCTTAATCTTACCTAACAATCTCTTTTAATTTCACAATTTAACTAACATAAATTATGAATGAAATTTAAAACTTTAATAGTGCGTGTCCATTTTTTTTTTTTTAAATGCACCTTCAGAAAATTGCATAAAGGTTAAAACATTAGCTTTATTTGAGAGTTACTCAAAATTATAGTCTTGTATTTACTTAATAAAATACTCTTAAAACTTTTGAATTAAAAATTTTCTGCAAACAATACTTTCAAATAAGAAAGATTTTTTATGCGTTTTTTTTCTTTCTTTAATAACAAGTTTTCACGTAAGTTTTTTGTTTGTTTTTTAATAGGGAAAAACCACAACTTTATGAAAGTTAACCAGAGATAAAGTTTTTCTTTCTTTTTTAATTAACAATAAAACTACAAGACATTTTTCACTGATGATTATTGTAAACAAAACATGTAAGATTTTCAAAGTGACTTCTCAAAGAATGCATTATTTCATATCAAAATACAACTAATCATTGATTATAAATTGATTATTGAATTGTATTATGTAGCTTCAGTTGATATTTACCAGCTGTTTCAATGAAATAAGCTTTTACAAACATTTTTTCAGATGACTTTAATATACCCAGCTATTCGAGTAAACATTTCAAATAGATTAGAAAAAAAATGGCATTCGTAAAAACAAGGATGTCCAAACGTAACTGTCTGTGTTTCTTAAACAATAGTACAATAAGTGAATATACCAGTTTTACACAAAACCAAATAAAAACAGTTTTACACTAATATCAGCACATACAAATTAATTTTACTTTGAAATCTAGTATGAAATTGCATTATTTTATTTATCTATTTACCCCCAGTCTTTTTTTTTTTTTTAATAAATGCCAGAAGTGGTTATTAAGAATCGAATTAGCTTATTTGATCTTTTAATATTTTTTTAACTGATTTAGTTAACTTAGAAACGTTGTCAACTAACTAAAAAAAAGCAATCTTTACAAATTATATCAAAACTAAGATGATCGATAATCGATTGCTGTAGTAAGGACAATCACCTTTATTCAGTGAAAAAGCTTTTTTCGTGTAATTTTAATTACCCGATTAGAATTAAAATACAATTTAACTTTTAAACCGATTGATTTTTTTTAACAGCAAATTAATAATCTGTAAAGACGTCGTTAACAAAAAAAAAAAAAAAACAAAAAAAAAAAAAAAAATGAACTAAACTTTATAAACAAAAATAGGAAGAGGAAAAAAAAAAAAAAAAAGGATTTTTATTTTCACCTTACCTTCTAGAAACTTTATATCAATGTGAAAAGAAACAGAGGACATTTTCAATTGTAAAAATACATTTTATTTTTAACAAAAATAAAGAAGACAACAGTAAACTAAAAACTAAAAGAAACTCAGCTGATGATAAACAATGGTAACGATATGCCAATTGCTAGGTTAAATCTCAGATAATCCGATGACTAAAGTTTAACAACATAAAGATTATTATCATTGTCCAATAAGTTCTTTTCAAACTTAAATATTGTTTTTGAAACACTTATTATCCAATACTTGAAATTTAAAATAAAAATATAAATTATGAAAACTTCTCAAAACACTACGAAAGTACTCATAGTACTTTACAACAATTTTATAATTTCTAAGCAAATGGTAAATAAAAAATAAATCGCACAGATACAGATACATACACACACACATATATATGTAGAAATATATGTAGAAATATAAGAAATGCACACAAAAAGTTAAAAACACTTCAATAACATACAACCTAGACTTCTGATCATAAAGTGGAGGATCAATTTCCTACAAATTACACTATACAAACTAGTTACCCACTTTATGCCCAGTAGGTACAAAAAAGAAAAAGCGGAGGGAAAAGGACTCGGATTCTCATCTTACCTTATAAAAAGAAATCCGTTTGAAAATCGCTTTGTTTTTATGATTTTTCGTTGTGTTTGTAAGAGATGAACCCTTTATAGTTTTTTGAGAGCAGACAAGGTGAGTAACAATGGCTAGTTCTTTCTAGACAATGTTAAATTGTAAGAGACAGAAAGTCGGCGGCACAGGTACGCCATGTTCACTCTGATTGGTGCATGTCTATGAAGGAGGGGGGGGGACACACCGTCCGTTCCGTCGATAGCAACGCGGTGATTTTTCCCTGACTCAAAATAAATAAATAAATGAAATCAGCTGGTAAAAAAGCAAGAACAGAGGAAAAATAAAAAATAAATATTATTATTCCGTAATACTAAAATAAAAATAGATAAATAAAAAAACAGTTTATGATAAAGAAAAGAAAAAATTAGAATTTAATTTTTTTTCTTACAAATTTTCTTTTGACACATTTCTAACAAAGTGTGTGCGTTTTTTGCCTTAGTTTTATAATTAAAAAAAAAATTGAATTATATCTATAAAAGTCATTTTCTATGTTAGTTTGTAGATGTGAGCAATTCTAACATAAAAATCTAAAAAATAGGATATTTACATGAAATTTTTAATGAAAACTTCTTATGTGTAGGTGAATTTTTTATTCTTTTTTAAACATTTTGTTGTTTTGAAATAAAATTTGGTAGTTTTTAAGAAATACTAGTAAAATAAGTGAAATTCTCAAAGATTCAGATGAATTTTTACTTCCACTCAGTTAACATAACTCTTTAGAGACTATTGTTGGATAGAAACCTAGTTTATATTTTAGTAAAATATAAACTAAAATATAAAATGATTTTACCATCAAATTTATTGAAAATCAAGCTATTCAGAATAATTTTGTGTGGATTAAAATTGAATTTATTTAAAAAAATCTTTGTTTTCAAATGACTGGCTGTTAACAGTGAAAATTACACTAGAATAAAGAGATTTTTGTAATATATTCATTATATTCAAAATGACCATATCCTTTAATTTTCAAAATACTGAACATACTGCTTAGATGATCTTTCTCTTCATTGTTAAGATAGTAAATTAGATGAAAATATTTTCTTTATTTCTCAATCTTATGATCTTATAATATTAATGACAGTACCCAACAGGGCCTGTGCATACTACCCCTGTACCCCCTGACCAGGAAGGTAGTACAAGCCTGCTTGGGTGGGGGCGGACTGGAAAGGCAAGTTTCATATATTTTCTATGAAAACTACTTCATGAAAATTGGTATGTAGTAGAGTAGGAGTCCTATATCATAGATTCAAGTGAGGGGTAACATAGATTTGAAGAGACGTATCATAGATTGGGGAGGGGCATGAGTCCCTAGCACCAGCCCTGGTGTCCAAAGCAATTGTTATATTTCATGATCTCCCGGAAATTATCAAATGCTACACACAGATATTTGCAGATGATACAAAAATATATTCCACTGTTAATGATCAGAATGATACTGACAAAATTCAAACTGACATTAACAATCTTGTAGATTGGTCTGATAGTTGGCAAATGAGATTCAACACAGCTAAATGCAAGGTACTTCACATAGGAAGAAATAACCCTAAACATGAATATTCTATGAGAAAAAAATCTCTCTAATGAAAGAGAAATACTAAGGGATACAGAGTTAGAGAGGGACCTTGGTGTGAATGTGGACCCTGAATTAAAATTTTCCAAGCACATAGGAATACAAGTAAAAAAAGCAAATAAGATATTAGGATTAATACGGAGGTCATATGAGTACATGGATGAAGAAATGCTGAAAAATGTGTACACTGCATTGGTAAGACCTCATTTGGAGTTTGCTAATGTGGTTTGGAGCCCAAGACACATCAAGGACACAAATCTCATTGAGGGAGTCCAGAGGAGAGCTACTAAATTAGTGAATAATTTAAAATCCCTTTCATATGAAGAAAGACTTAGGAACATTGACCTACCAAGTCTGGTTTTCCGACGTATAAGAGGGGATATGATTGAAGCCTACAAATACACGCATGGTTTTATTCAACGAACTCTGACCTACTAAACATTGCTCAAAATACCTATACAAGGGGACATAAATTAAAACTCCTTAAAAGATCTTGTAAAGCAAACGCAAGACAAAATTATTTTAGCTACAGAGTGGTGAATACATGGAATAAACTACCTTCATCAGTAGTGAATGCCCCATCTCTAAACTCCTTCAAGGCTAAGTTGGATAATCTGTGGAATGATATTAAATATTCTGTGGTGGGTTAGCTCAGTCGGTAGAGCGTTCGGCTAGAAACCACAAGGTTCCTAGTTCGATACCGGTCCTCGCCAACTCAGCGTATGAGTAGCACAGAGATCTGTGCGGTAAAGTAAGGAGCTGATGGTAGGTGTAGCGCTCCACCTCAGATGCTAAAACAATCTCCTTGGTCTAGCGCTATTGAAAAGGGGATAGACTCCCTTGCTGTCTGGCTGATACCAACTTTAGGCCGCCCTGTCGACTTTACTTTTTTTTTTTATAAGGAACAGCTGACAGGTCTCAGACCTAATATACTAGCTGAAAAGATATTATTATTATTATTATATATTACTATTGTTTGACATACTATTTTACTGCTAGAGAAATCAGCAAAGGATGAAAAAAATAAATGTAAATAATGTAGAAGTTCCTGAGACTTGAACATACTTCTCAAACCTCAGGAGTATTTTTTAGATGAGCATTTTATATTATAACTACTAGCAAAATAAAAAACACCCTCAGGGCGATGTAAAAATAGTTTTTTGAAATATGTTGCCTGAGGGGTGGGAGTTAAAAATTCAATGTCAGCGAGTTTGTACCCTAAGTAAGTAAAATCATCAAATTCATTAACGGATTAAAAAATAAAACAATTTGAAATGTAAACTTTAAATATGTATTAAAATAAAACAAACTATATATAGATATATAATACCAGTCATGTATTTATTAAAACTTGTTTTAAAAAACAATGAGGACTGTCTAATGTTACATGTTCAAATTTTGAGTATATTTATTCTATGTTATGACTATTTTGGGTAATGTGATGTAAGCAGTGACATAGTTTTTGTTACAGACAAAAACCAGAAGCGAATCTCCATTATTAATAGATATAAGCTACTTCTTAATTTTTGATTTTGTGCTGTTTTGGTTTGGCAGTGATAAAAAGAAAAACAATAAAAAAACAAGTAATAGAATAGTGTCTGCATTTTTTTTTTCATTCTCTTTCAAATCATTCTCTTATTCTTATTATTCATCTAATTCTTTTAATTCCAATGTTCATTCTCTTTCAAATCATTCTCTTTCTCTTATATTCATCTAATTCTTTTAATTCCAATTTTCATTCTCTTCAAATCATTCTCTTATTCTTATTATTCATCTAATTCTTTAATTCCAATTTTCATTCTCTTTCAAATCATTCTCTTATTCTTATTATTCATCTAATTCTTTTAATTCCAATTTTCATTCTCTTTCAAATCATTCTCTTATTTTATTATTCATCTAATTCTTTTAATTCCAATTTTCATTCTCTTTCAAATCATTCTCTTATTCTTATTATTCATCTAATTCTTTTAATTCCAGTTTTCATCTTTCAAATTCTCTTTCAAATCATTCTCTTATTATTATTCATCTAATTCTTTTAATTCCAGTTTCATTCTCTTTCAAATCATTCTCTTATTCTTCTGTACAACTTATTCATCTAATTCTTTTAATTCCAGTTTTTCACATAGATTTTCTTATTAAGTCTTCTTTATTCTATTTCTCATAACTTTCATTCTCTGTGTTTTTTTCTAAAGAAACATGCATGCATACACACACACGCACACACATGCGCGCACACACACACACACACACACACACACACACACACACAC
The DNA here is from genome assembly GCA_023376005.1 of Doryteuthis pealeii. NCBI lineage: Eukaryota > Metazoa > Mollusca > Cephalopoda > Myopsida > Loliginidae > Doryteuthis > Doryteuthis pealeii. The sequence goes on along the minus strand of CM042157.1, from coordinate 90,160,121 downwards.
ACACACATACACACACACACTCACGCACACACACACACACACACACACACATGCTGATATAACACTCATGTGATTATGACATACTCTTGTTGACAAAGTTCTAGCTACAGTTTTGCTTTTTATAACAATTAGTATTTTGTGTATAAATAAAGTCAAATAAAAAGTTATCTATGTCGGGAAGATTTTAAAAAATTAGTTTTAACTCTAGGTTCCTCTCTCTCTCTCTCTCTCTCTCTCTCTCTCTCTCTCTCTCTCTCTCTCTCTCTCTCTCTCTCTCACTGTCGACTTTTTGACATTTACTAACTTTACTTATTACTCCGATTCTATTTTGGTCTTCTTTCCACGCTAAACACACTTCACATAAAACAGTTGTGTATTTTTGCCTTAAAAGACGTGAGACATCATCATGACTTTGAGGAGTCAACATCATCATTTTGGTTGATTTTATCATACCATTTTAGATGATGATAAATTTGCATCTTCAAGTCTTTTAGCTCATATCCTGTAAAGCTTATAGGTACTTTGAAGAGAATTCTTTATTCCTTGAAGGCATATTGTATTAATCAGCTTCATCAATTTAGGTTACATGGTGAATTAAGATACTTGATTAAAACAGGAATTATTCCAATTGAAATATGATAAAAATGATTCTGTTAAAAAATATTGAGTTAGCTATGGAGGTAATTTTCACCTTTAGTTGTCAAAATTCCTAGCAAATAAGGCAATTAGAGTAACCTCCCTTGACTTTCACTTTGAACTAAGCCGGTAGCTATTTTGAAAGTCTCCGTGCTAAATAAACAAAACTTTTTCGAAAACAATACAACTGCATGCTTTAACACAAAAATATCATAAAATGTGTTCTTAATAACAATTAAGTTCATTTCAGATAATTTTATGCTAGGAATTTAGCCAACTGACTTTCACTTTGAAACAAGACGGTAGCCATTTTGAATGTGTCCGTGCAAAATATACAAATCTTAGAATCGTTTCGAAAACAATACAACTGCATGCTTTAACACAAAATATTATAAAATGTGTTCTTAATAACAATTAAGTTCATTTCAGATAATTTTATGCTAGGAATTTAGCCAACTGACTTTCACTTTGAAACAAGACGGTAGCCATTTTGAATGTGTCCGTGCAAAATATACAAATCTTAGAATCATTTCGAAAACAATACAACTGCATGCTTTAACACAAGAATATCAAAAAATGTGTTCTTAATAACAATTAAGTTCATTTCAGATAATGCGCACACACAATTTAAGACAAGCCCTTGAATATCCCAGGTGCAAAATATACAAATCTTAGAATCGTTTCGAAAACAATACAACTGCATGCTTTAACACAAGAATATCATAAAATGTGTTCTTAATAACAATTAAGTTCATTTCAGATAATGCACACGCACAATTTAAGACAATCCCTTGAATATCCCAGGTGCTTTCAACAGAAAAGAGTCATTTGCTTCATCAATTTCGCTGCTGCCTTTGGTGCCCTTTGGAAGGTTATGCATGCAGATGGTGTACCACAAAAATTTCTTAATCTTTTCCAGGCTAGTGTCCGCCTAGGAACCACAAGGTTCCTGGTTCAATACCGGCCTTCACCAACTCAGTGTATGAGTAGCACAGGGACCTGTGTGGCAAAGTAAGGAGCTGATGGTCGGTGTGGCGCTCCAGCTCAGATGCAAAAACAATCTCCTTGGTCTAGCGCTAGTGAAAAGGGGATAGACTCCTTCGCCGTGTGGCTGATACAGACTTTAGGCCACTCCAATTGTTAAGTCTGGCTACTACATACTTCGCCACGTGACCATATATACTCGCAACGTATACAGATACACGATTTAGCAGCATGAGTTTGAAGAAGCCGCTATATAACATATAGAATTTGATGCCAGTACGTAACATATAGATATTTAGTACCGGTAAAGAAGGCGCTACGTAACACAATGACTTTACTTTTTACTTTATTACTATTCAACTCGTACCAAAATCTGCATGTATGGTGAAGAATCTGAATCCTTTGATATCCGATCTGATATTCAGCCAGGGTGCATTCGGTCACCAACGATTTTTAAGAAAGAAAGAAAGAAATAAGAAATTTATTAATCAATAGTAGTACAAATTATTAAAAAAAAAATATAAGTAAAAGAAAAACTTTATTGGTTTAAACTACTATTGAAGGGAGGCCATGCCTAATAGCGTGAAGCTAATCCCATGGACATGACCACCCTTGGACGCTCACAGGAAATGATACATGAAACACACAACGTAAACATATACATATATATCATGAGACAAATTAGCCGTGTGAGAATCTAAATGCAAATCTGTTGTTTATAAGAGGCAATAAAATGATTTTTCAAAAGTGTTTTAAGGACAAAATAATTTACTGAAGCTTCATCTTTTCTTTATCAAAAAAATAACGACTGAACAGTATTCCAAGAATTAATTGCATTAAAACGAATCGAATTATGCCCAAAACTAACAGTGTTGATGATAGGGAAATTAAACAAACCAGATTGGTCAGCACGAGTGACATGAGCATGGGTGAAGTCAACTGCAAAAGCATTCTGAACAGAAACAGGCATTTTATTGTGGAATAGTTTATGTAAGAACAAAATATTTTCACAATGGACCATATCAGAAAATTTGAGAATCTCCAAATTTGCATACAGGTTGTTAGATGATGTCCTAGGAGGCACAAAGGACATAAGTCTCACAGCAAAGTTTTGAAGAACAGTTATACGATTAATCAAAGTACCGCCATTAGGCTGACCCCAAATTTGATTACAGTATTGGAGATGGGAATGGAAAATGGCATAATAAACTTGGATCAGAACATTTAGTGGCACAAAATGACGAAGTTTAGCTAGAGCTGCATTAGCCCTTTTGAGCTTGAGCACAGTGCTATTGATCTGAGATTTCCAGCTTAGGTCAGAATCAAGTAGGACACCAAGATATTTAATACAGTCACTAGGAATAAGCCTTTTACCACAATTGACTAGATTACCTCACATGCTCTTGTTGACATTCCTGGTGTAACCGTAGGCCGAAACTTCACAATGCCAGACCTCGACTATGCTGATGTTGCTTGGCGAAAATTTTGCCAATGTCCAATTGTTATATACCCCTTACATATCGGGTATATAAATGGTTAAAGAGAGATAGATGGGTTCTTACTTGTTTGATGGCCATTTTCCTTTGAGCTGATTTCTCTTTCATTTTATTTATTTCATTTTGAGATTTTTGTTTATATGTTCAAAAAAATCTCTTTAGTTAATTAATCTCTAACTTGGCCCCCTCTCTCTCTCTCTCTCTCTCTCTCTCCCCCCTCCACGCTCTATCTATCTATCTATCTATCTATCTATCTCATTCATCTTATATTCATCTTTACTGTATTCTCATATCATGTAAGTAGAACTATTTAGAATACTTTTATTTTATTTATCTATTTATTTTTTTTATCTTAAGATTATTGAGTTTTTTTTCTTTCATTGCAATCTTTTTTTCCCCCTTTATTGTTTTATATAGATGTCCTTTACTTCCTAACATTTTTTTTTTTAGGTTGGTCAATTTTGTGTGAGAAAAATTTTTTCACAAAGTTTTTTTTATTTTTAATTTTATTTTTAAATACTTTTCTTCGGTAGCAAATATATCATCATTACATATACAGTTCTTTTTTTTTTTTTTGCTTGAAAAAGTTATTCAAAAAATTTATGTTGGGCTCTTCTGTTGGGCTGGGTGTTTGGTCCTTTCTTGTTTAATAATTAATAAAGACTTGTTGTTTTTTTATTCTTTATTACAAAACCCCAACCCAAAAGGGTTCAAACTGTGCGGATGAGAGGCAGGCATCTTGAGAGTGATGATTCTTAACGTCAACTCCCGGCAACTGCTAACTAAACCTAATTTCTGTTCTCACACTTTCCTTCAGCCAATCAGAATCGGCATGCAGGTCAGCACGAGGTTAATTGCTGTCAATAACTTATAACTAATAATGACTAATAGCCAATGGTAATTTTCTATTTCCTCGTTATTTAAATCTTCAACGAACTTTGATTCAAAATTTTGCTACACTTAAATGATTTATAGAATACCCATGAATTATGTAATGCAATCAACTGTTAATGAACTTGAGTGTTATGCAGCACAGATTGGAATGAAGATCAATACCTCAGAAACAAAGATTCTCACTGCTGGTTTTATGTAATGCAATCAACTGTTAATGAATCTGTTAGTTTACCTAACTGGATATAGACACAAAGTAAAAGTCCTGTTTAATATAATTGTTCATCAAATTCCCAGTTAAAAACTTTAAAGTTTTGGAATTTGAAAAACCTACTCGATTATCCCATTAGAGACCACAGAAAAGTCTGTTAGTTTAGAGCTGTATGTATTTTACCCAACCCCTTTTCCATAAGGTAGAATGTGACTAGATCAGTTTGAATTTTGGTATCTCCAACAACTTATTTTTCTGCTCTCAAGCAAGATCTTGGTCCCATTTTTAAGGCCACTATAAGCCCAATTTCTAGCCATACCCTGTGTTATGCAGCACAGATTGGAATGAAGATCAATACCTCAGAAACAAAAATTCTCACTGCTGGTTTTACTCCCATGTATATATATATATATGTATGTTCATTCAACTTCCTACTGTGCAGTAGATATTCTGAAGATATTAACAATTTTATTTTATCTGAATAAAAAACAAAATTTTCAATAACATGAAACAAACAGACTCAAAATATCTCAATTTCAACTGGGGGTATAATTTATGCAAAAATAGGGGACATTTTTGTGGGACACCCTGTATACTAAAAGTAACCAGATATAAGATTGGAAGAAGCTTCGTATAATTGATTATCATGTCCAATTTTTTGACTGACTTCAATAAAAAAAATTATAAAAGTTACAAATTAAATGAATATTGAATTTTTGCTCACCAAATAAGAATTTACTCTCAATAAAAAGATATTTTAGTTTCTAATATAAAAAACTGCCTCTTTAACTGCCTCTTTCTCCAATGTATTAGAGATCTATAATCAAATTATTGTCAGATTTGTGCTTTCCAGTTTTTGAAACTTTTTTAATAATCAATGATTTTGTGAACTGAATGACTTCATTTTACTTTTATACACAATCTTTTTATCATCTTATTATAATGGAGATTGTGTGTTTTTCTGTCCGTAACCGAAACTATATTACTACTCAAGTCACAATTCCCTTAGTTATTGACATATTCTCCATGATTTTATTTTAACCTTTTTAATAATTAATAAAATTGTTTTACATTATTAATACTGTTAACCATATCTACATGATATTTTCCACGTACCCCACTTGTACGGGTCAGGCACAAGGCCCTATTTATGTGGGACCACCCACAAGCCGAGACTCATGGGGTGGCAGGTGAAAAATTGCGTCGATCCCGTCGGCATTACCCCTCAAGGCACTGGGCAATAAACCCAGCCCTGCCGCTTTAAATCGAGGGGGCAGGTGTTGCCTGGGGGGATGGCCCCCTGGGATCGACGCCGTTAATTATATCAATGGTCCAGAGGCCGAAGCCACTGTTGACCATATCTACATACGAATAACATGCAATTATATTTATATATACAACAAAATAGCAGTTTACAGTGTGAACGGGAAGGCTAATTTGCATATTGATATTAAAAAATCGAATTTAATAAATATGTGCTCAGTGTTATTGATTTCTAACTGTTTGGTTTTATTTTAATGAATATAAGCAAAAATCTCTTCAATAAATCTTAAATGAAATCCATTAACAAGAAAAAATAACTGTAAGTTTATTCTTACTTCCTATTTTAACTAAATACTTACATTAGAAAAAATAGCAATGAAAGACGAGAGTGATGGAAGAGTAAGTTTCAGTTGTTCTATGTTTCAAATCTTTTGATCTGCATTCTTATTTAGTTTCATTAGCCTTTCTAATTTTATATAATATCTTATTACATTCAAACTTAAATACTTGCACCCGGAGGGTGCATATATTTGCTAGTAGTTTTAAAGGAAATAATGGTATCAATAAAATTTTGTTATAAGATCCTTATAAATTCAATCATTCCATTGGAATGATAAGCATTTGTCATATGGTATCCGTTTGATTTTAATGAATATCTGGTAATTTATGAGGAAGTGTGTCCCGGTCTCCTGCCTCAAAAATTGCTACCCGGTGACTATCAAAATAACAACCCCAACTCATCGTAATTCTTGTTTATTTATCGTAATTTGTCATAATTCTTGTTTAGATATGAAGATGGATATATAGTTTGGAATAGACTGAGATAGATAGAAAAACAAACAAAATAATATAGATAGATATGAACAAATGGAGATAGATAGATATTTTCGACAAGTAAATGTCTCTGGGGGTGTGTCGCTTCTTTTTTTGTCGTAATTCTTGTTTATTTAAACTAAAAACAAGACATTAAACAAACACGAATAAAAAAAAATCTTAGTATTTAAAGTAATATAGATAAATATGAACAAATTGAGATAGATAGATAGATATGAAGATGGATAGTTTTGAATAGACTGAGCTGGGTCGTTATTTTAATAGTCGCCGGGTAGCAATTTTTGAGGCAGGAGACTGGGACGCACTTCCTCATAAATTACCGAATATTCTTATTTCATATCTTGAAGGCCTATTTTAAAATAATAATGATAATAATGAAATTTATTGTGTACAGTGCTCAGGTGCACCACAACTCATCAAAGTCTCATGTCTAGTACACAGAATAATGTTGTGTCAGGAACATGAACAGTTCACAGTAGTAATATGCATGTATGTGTGTGCATGTGTATGTGGAGAGTGGCATCAGGTATAGTGTTGGCGGACTACAGGAAGCATGGAGGCTTTGAAAGATTCAGTGCTCCGGCAGCCTACAACAGATGCAGGCAGTTTATTCCATGTCTCCGCAATTTTAAATCATGAGGTATGATAATTTTATTTTATTTGTACTATGTAATGTGTAATCTTTGATTTTGTTAATGAGAACACATTCGTTTTTTTGGGGGGGTTAGTGGGGGGGGGGGTTGTGCCTAAAACAAATTTGTGACTAAAATTATTCTGTCAACTCGATTCAGCATCTACAAATTCACACCAAGTTTTCTTTTTGACTTTCCTCTTCTTATCTGATTTTTGTGTCCTTTCATCCTGTTTTCTAAAATTGGACATTTCTTATCGTCTTTTTACAGACTGAAATGTGTTGACGTATTTTTTTTTTTGTTTTTTTTTGTGGCTGTACTCCTCACCTTAATCTGCATTGTTACTTTCATCATTATTTTTCTTAAAATTAATCTAAAAATGAAAAAAAGAAGAGCAAGTCTCTAAAAATCTAAAATGATATTTAAAAAATACTGCAATGTTAACATGATCAATAATCTTGTTTCTTAATCAAATATTTATTATTTGAAATGGTAATTTATGAGGAAGTGCATCCCGGTCTCCTGCCTTAAAAATTGCTACCCAGTGACTATCAAAATAACAACCCCAGCTCGTCGTAATTCTTGTTTATTTATTGTAATTTGTCATAATTCTTGTTTAAATATGAAGATGGATATATAGTTTGGAATAGACTGAGATAGATAGATAGATAAACAAACAAAATAATATAGATAGAAACCAAACCTAATAACTACATTTTAGAAGCTATAAATTATAGTTTAATTGGTAATTTATGAGGAAGTGCGTCCTGGTCTCCTGCCTAAGAAATTGCTACCCGGTGACTATTAAAATAACGACTCAGCTCAGTCTGTTCAAAACTATCCATCTTCATATCTATCTATCTATCTCAATTTGTTCATATTTGGTAATTTATGAGGAAGACCATCCCGGTCTCCTGCCTCAAAAATTGCTACCCGGTGACTATTAAAATAACGACTCAGCTCAGTCTATTCAAAACTATCCATCTTCATATCTATCTATCTCAATTTGTTCATATTTGGTAATTTATGAGGAAGACCATCCCGGTCTCCTGCCTCAAAAATTGCTACCCGGTGACTATTAAAATAACGACCCAGCTCAGTCTATTCAAAACTATCCATCTTCATATCTATCTATCTATCTATCTATCTATCTATCTCAATTTGTTCATATTTATCTATATTACTTTAAATACTTAGATTTTTTTTTTTAATTCATGTTTGTTTAATGTCTTGTTTTTAGTTTTAAATAAACAAGAATTACGACAAAAAAAAGATGCGACCCCCCCCCCCAAATACATTTACTTGTCGAAAATATCTATCTATCTCCATTTGTTCATATCTATCTATATTATTTTGTTTGTTTATCTATCTATCTATCTATCTCAGTCTATTCCAAACTATATATCCATCTTCATATCTAAACAAGAATTACGACAAATTACGATAAATAAACAAGAATTACGACGAGCTGGGGTTTGTTATTTTGATAGTCACCGGGTAGCAATTTTTGAGGCAGGAGACCAGGACACACTTCCTCATAAATTACCTTTGAAATTGTTTTATTCAGGATTACTTTTAACTTCTGAATCATTCTTTTACTATACATATACGGTTGGTTGGCATTCTTCTGTCTATGAGAGATGATGGAGTAGTGTCAAAGTTTTTTTGTTTTTAAAATTTTTTCCTCTCTTTGAACTACATAGCCTGGGCGGTTTCATATGGAGGATAAGCTGTTGCCCATGCAGCAAATCCCCCCCTCTCCACACTGCCGCTGTGATCCAAAGAAAAGGTAAGGTACCAATGCGGTTTGGCAACGGTGGTATCGCAGGAGTTGATGGGTAGCACTGGATTTCAGCATCACGCCACCTTAGGGACTCTGACTCCTGATTTGTTTTCGGGGTTTACTCCCCTAGCCTTTCCTTAAAAGGCAGTAGAGGTTTTGTGTCGGACTTTCTGTTGACTGATAGGTTGCCAACCGAGGCTAAAGAGCCCCTTTTCAACCCATTTGGGGATCCATGTGTGTAGCAAGTGCTGTAATCCGACTGTTGGTGTTCCTCAGAATGAAATGAGATTAATGATACAGTATATTTTGCATTTGTGTATCAGATAAGCAACATATACACACATATATATATATATATATATATATATATATATATACACTCAGAGGAGAGTGTATCAAAAAGTTCCCATGCTTACATAAAGTTACTAGCTGAATTCTGATCTGAAATGTTCACTGTATAATGTTGACAAGAAAGGAGATAATATTGAAAGATAAATGTTTGTTACACAAACTAAATAATTTTTTGAATCATCAGACTGTAAAATTATTCGAGTACCGATATATTTTCATGCTGGTAATGAAGATAATACTGCGTAGTAATAAAAACAACACAAAAAAACCCATCCCATTTATGAAGGCTTTCATGGATGATGTAACCACTTGTTGCAGAATCCAGATCCCATATACAAACAACTGGTGAACCATCTACAGGAGCTCTTCAAATGGGCTGCAATGAAGATAAAAACATTCTAAATGCCAGAGTCTTTCCATAATAAAAGGAATCTGCAAAAGTGTTAATGAATAATAATGAAATTTATTGTGTACAGTGCTCAGGTGTACCACAACTCATCAAAGTCTCATGTCAAGTACACAGAATAATTTATTAGTGTCAGGAATATGAACAGATTACAGTAGTAATATGCATGTATGTGTGCATATGTGTGTGGAGAGGGGCATCAGGTATAGCGTCGGCAGACTACAGGAAGCATGGAGGCTTTGAAAGATTCAGTGTTTCGGCAGCCTACAACAGATGCGGGCAGCTTATTCCATGCCACTGCAATTCTGAGCATGAAGAAATGTTTCCGAAAGTCATGTGAGCAGTGCTGTTTTCTGACTTTTTAGGCATGCCCATGTGTGTTAGAAAGATGGATTTCAAAAAGGTGCTCAAAGTTGCTGTTATTAAGATGATTAATGACCTTATGAGCGTTTACCAGGTCAGTTGTCAGACGCCGAAGTTTCAACGAATCCATTCCCAGTTCTCTGTCAATAGGAATGAAATCCCCACAATCCATTAAAAAAAGTGTTAAGAGCCTCAGTCGTTGCTATTCCCTACCACTTACTGATCGACATCACTGGCAGGACCTAAGTAAACAGCTAAAGGATGGATTAGGTTCTATTGATAAATGTGACCTCTTTAATAAAGACAAAGTATGATGTATTTATTTTGGGTTAATTCCTAAATTATCATTGCCAATGCAAATATATGAGTTATCACAAAAGTTGAAATAATGGAGCGTTTAATCAGTATGTAAAAAAATGTTTGGGAGTACTTAATTCCTTAACAAACATGGCACTATATAGTTAATCAATGAAGCTAAAACTTCTGACAGTCGACAGTTGTTGAGAAGTTTACATTAGGTAAATCACAAATTTTCCAGATGCTGCATGACTCTTGTGACACACAAGTGAAGAACGCCCAGCCTTATATAATAACTGGTTGGAAATGGAATGTGTGACAAGCTGAAGAAAATGCAGATTTGGCCCTCAAGATGAAAGAAATAATAGGTACTGTGGCAAATGGAAGAATCAGGTCTAGGCCTTCAACTACAGTGTTGGGGGTCTAAAGAATCCACATTAAATAAAAGGAAATATATATATATATATTATATATATTATATATATATATATAATGGATTATGTTTTTAGAGAAATTTTTTAAATTATTTTTATCTTACATTTGTGGCAAGTGTTTCAGATCTCCTGATATCTTCTTCAGGCTTTGATCAATCATATATATATATATATATATATATATATAAACCCCTCCGCGGTCAATTTCTTAAGCGGAGTTCAACAGGTTTGAATTCAGAGTTTTCCTTCTCTTAGACCGGTTGCCTAACCAAGGTTAAAGAGCCCAGTCTGCCCTACCATTTATCCATAGCTGGAGGGAGAGTAGGATTCATACCTTTCCCAAGGGTATTAGCGCTAAGTGAAATGCAATTATCACATCCAGGATTTGAACTTGGGGCGACGAGTCCATTTCCCATGACTTTAACCATTACACCACGCGCTTCCTTTTTATATATATAATGTATGTATGTATACATATATATATACATATATATATATATATATATATATATATATATATATACATATATATATGCTAAACTTATCTTAATTTGTAGTTTAAACTATTATTAATTCTAAATTATATTATAATCACATGTACTTTCAATTTAATTTTATTCTTCTTAGTTTGTTTTAAAACTATCTTCCACTGGATTGTAACAGTGTCGGATTTGGAGACTACAAGGTTAAAATATTGAGATTTATGAAAAACACCTGGAAAGAAATGGTTCATTGAAAATGACTGCTGGATAAAAAAAAATAAATAATTAAAAAATTCAAGACAACAGAGGGTCAAAGTGGCCAATCCCTCTAAATAAGAATTTATTGAGGGGGCAAAACAACCCAGATTGATTACCAACACCTGTTTGATTAATCTCCAGTCATAAACGATGACCCCTAAGTCAATGAGAAGAACTGGTACCAAACCTTTTTTCAGAATTCTCCAGAAAAAATGGAATTATAAAACCCCATGAATTTCTGTTTACCATTTTCAATAAAGTTAGTTAAATCTATAACCGCAAAATGGACACTTTTTAAGCCTTTTTCTTTACCATTATATATATATATATATATATATATATATATATATATATATATATATATATATTTGTTTGGAGGATATGTGCTTAATTGAAGTCATACCTAATTTTTGAAAATTAATTAGTTAATAATTAATGAATTTAGGCGAGCATATATGTTCAAATGTAAGGCTAAACAAATCGAGAAAATGTCAATCCCTGAATGTACATTTCGACCTATTAGGTCTCATCAGCAAGGTTATAGACATGGGAGACTGCTCCATGTGTGACTCGAAACCTCGACTGTCAAGCTGCTGATGAGACCTAATAGGTCGAAATGTACATTCAGGGTTTGACATTTTCTCGATTTGTTTAGCCTTACATTTGAACCTATGTGCCCGCCTAAATTCATTAATTATTAACTAATTAATTTTCAAAATTAGGTATGACTTCAATTAAGCACATATCCTCCAAAAATTGTCAGCTTAAAGCCATATAAAAATAAACACATTTGTTTGTTTACTTAACCTCATATATATATGTATATAATTTTTTTAAACAGATTGACCAACAAAGCAAAAGACTCTCACAGAGTTCTTATTCTCTGTGATGAATTTATTTTTTCTTCAAATTAACAAAAGCCCTGATGAAGATCTATTGGAATGGATTGAAATGCTGCAGAGTTGGCAAAATAAACATCACTCGTTTTATGAACTTGTGTTTTTCAATTTTTCATTATATTACATACTGTAGGATTCTCTTCCACTTTCTCTTCATATATATATATATATATATATATATATATATATATATATATATATATATATATGTGTGTGTGTGTGTGTGTGTGTGTGTGTGTGTGTATAAAAATAAAAAATAAAAAAATAAAAACAAAGATATTTATTGCAGTTTATCCTAATACATTTAAATTTTTTCCTACCACTTTTCTTTAAATGGAATACAATTTCTAAAATTTACAATACAATATCTGAAACTAAACTTTTTCATTAATAGCTTTATCTCCAATATTTAAGTATTTACTAATAGTAAAAAGTTACTTAAAGTTTTATTCATTTCCAGAATAAAACCTAATATCTGTTAATAGTGAAAATTTAAACTTAAAGTTTAAAAATTGGGAAATAAAAAAAAGCTTTGGCGTAGAAAGTTCAGGAATAAAAAAAAATATAATTACAGAAATCACACAATGTTAGTTTCAGAGTATTTATTTGTCTGTTGAAAAAGGTACAATATAATTCAGAATATTCCCCAAGAGTGAATTTGTCTCAATTCTAATAACACCTCCTATGCTAGAAATAATAATCACATTACTGCTTGCATGTTTGGCAGAATAAAGGTTAATGAATTTAAATCATAGGAAATTTGTGATAGTTTTCCTTACATTTTTTATGACTTATTCAAATTTCTTGTCCTTCAATTTAATATTAAAAATATAATTTTTATCAATAAAAATCTGTTGTTTCATAAAGAACAGATTTTAGTCAAAATCATTGTTTAAAGAATTGTTCAGTTCATCGGAATAAAAAGATGGGATTACTTGGTATTTTTTTGTTTATTCATTTTATTTTTTTTTGTTGTTTTTTTTCTTTCTATTTCGTTTTCATTTTTGATCCATTTTCACTGCCTACATTATTTTATTCCTTCTCATTACTTCTTAGAAGCCTGAAGCCACTGATCATTTTGATAAGAGGCATCTTCAAATTACATTTGAATTAAGTCATTAATATTTTACCAGAGGATACTGCTTCAGGGGTTCAAATAACCTTTACCTGTCAGGTGGGAAATAAGAGCTGTTGTTGCTAAAAATGAATAACTCAATGTGCCATTAGCAAGCCACCAAACTGATACAATAAGTGAAAAAATAAGATAAGTAATCAAATTAATAAGCTAAAATTCTTAGATTAGTTTCAATAAAGACTCCTCTATTTCTTGCTTTTTTCACTTCTTCAATTTCTTTCTGATTCTCTTTATTTATCTTTTCTCTTACACATATAAAAACAATAAACAATTCTGGTGAAATGAGGCCTAAAATATTTTTCAGGGATATTGTCCAAATTTTTTACTAGGACATGCAAGGGAGGCAACTCTTTATAGTTCAAAATTTTTTTATCATGATGTCTAATGGTTTTTCTTTTTTTTTTAAGAATAACTAAAAGTTATTGCTGAATTTATTCTAAGAGACAAGAATATTATATATAATATTAATAATAATGATATAATAATATCTTTTCAGCTAGTATATTAGGTCTGAGACCTGTCAGCTGTTCCTTATAAATATTCATTTTAAATCCACAGAATATTTATAATCATTCCACAGATTATCCAACTTTGCCTTGAAGGAGTTTAGAGATTCACTATTGATGAAGGTAGTTTATTCCATGTATTCACCACTCTGTAGCTAAAATAATTTTGTCTTGCGTTTGCTTTACAAGATTTTTTAAGGAGTTTTAGTTTATGTCCCCATGTATAGGTATTTTGAGCAATGTTTAGTAGGTCAGAGTTCGTTGAATAAAAACCATGCGTGTATTTGTAGGCTTCAATCATATCCCTTCTTATACGTTGGAAAACCAGACTTGGTAAGTCAATGTTCCTAAGTCTTTCTTCATACGAAAGGGATTTTAAATTATTCACTAATTTAGTAGCTCTCCTCTGGACTCCCTCAATGAGTTTTGTGTCTTGGGCTCCAAACCACATTAGCAAACTCCAAATGAGGTCTTACCAATGCAGTGTACACATTTTTCAGCATTTCTTCATCCATGTACTCATATGACCTCCGTATTAATCCTAATATCTTATTTGCCTTATTCACTTGTATTTCTATGTGCTTGGGGAATTTTAATTCAGGGTCCACATTCACACGAAGGTCTCTTTCTAACTCTGTATCCCTTAGTATTTCTCTTTCATTAGAGAGATTTTTTCTCATAGAATATTCGTGTCTAGGGTTATTCCTTCCTATGTGAAGTACCTTGCATTTAGCCGTGTTGAATCTCATTTGCCAACTATCAGACCAATCTACAAGATTGTTAATGTCAGTTTGAATTTTTTCAGTATCATTTTGATCATTAACAGTGGAATATATTTTTGTAACATCTGAAAATATCTGTGTGTAGCATTTGATAATTTCCGGGAGATCATTTATAAATATAACAAAAAGACAAGTTCCATGAACACTTCCCTGTGGGATTCCACTTGTCACTGGAGCCCATCTTGATTTAGTGTTTTTAAATTTTGACACAATATTGATAATTATAATACTAATATGACTAAAGAAACAAAGATATAACATTTGAAAGTTCCTAAATATGTACCTTGTAAGATCTATAAATCTTATTATAATGGAGATTGTTTGTTTTTCTGTCTGTAACCGAAACTAAATCATTACTCAAGTCACAATTCCCTTAGTAATTGACGTCACATTCACCATGAATTTATCCTTATTTTAACCTCAATTATTAATAAAACTGCTTTACATTATCAATACTGTTAACCATATCTACATACTAATAACATGCAATTGTATTTATATATACAAGAACATAGCGGTTTACAGTGTGAACGGAAGGCTAATTTGCATATTAATATTAAAAAATCGAATTTAATAAATATGTGCTTAGTATTATTGATTTCTAACTGTTTGGTTTTATTTTAATGAATATAAGCAAAAATCTCTTCAATGAATCTTAAATAAAATCCATTAACAAGATAAAATAACTGTCATTTTATTCTTCACTTCCTCTTTTAACTAAATACTTAAATTAGAAAAAATAACATCGAAAGACGAGAGTGATGGAAGAGTAAATTTCAGTTGTTCTATTTTTCGATTATATCCCCCTCTGTTTCAAATCTTTTTATCTGTATTCTTATTTAGTTTCATTAGCCTTTCTAATTTAATACAATATTTCATTACATTAAAACTTAAATACTTGTACCCGGAGGGTGCATATATTTGCTAGTATATGGAATTAAAGTAAATTGAAAGTAAAGTCTCTTATCTATTCTCACAGAAACAATAGATATATGGCATAATGGCACTATTCGATAGAGCCAGTTTTTGGCTATAAAATACTATTATTTTACATAGTCACCACCATTGGTTATGCATTTTACCAATGATGAACCTGTAACTATTCTGAAAGTAATGCTTGTTATATTCTCATACAATATCAAAGGCAGTTGTTAATAGTGTAGCAGTAATCGTTGAACCTTTCCAATAATAATCAATTATTTTTTTGTTTTAATTATTATATAAACTAGTACAAAATTTAAAAAAAAACGCCCCGATGTAAAAATAGATTTTTGAAACATATTGCCTGAGGGGTAGGAGTAAAAAATTCAATGTCAGCGAGTATGTACCCTAAGTAAGTAAAATCATCAAATTCATCAAAGGATTAAAAAATAAAACAATTTGAAATGTAAACTTTAGATATGTATTGAAATAAAACAAACTATATATAGATATATAATACCAGTCATGTATTTATTAAAACTTGTTTTAAAAAAACAATGAGGACTGTCTAATGTTGCATGTTCAAATTTTGAGTGTATTTATTCTATGTTATGATGATGACGATTTTGGGTAATGTGACGTAAGCAGTGACGTAATTTTTGTTACAGACAAAAACCGGAAGTGAATCTCCATTATTAATAGATAACAGCAAAGCAGCAACTTGAAAAATGGCATCAGACATTAAAGTTGAGATGTGGTACAAGTTTTGAAAATACATTAAACATATTTGTTTCATGTATTGATTGTTTTTATTTTCAAAACCCGGTCAAACTGCTAAAAAAAAATATTTTAAAGAGAGGGGGTAAAATATTTACATTTGCTTGTCGAGAAAAGAAGGGGGGGGTAAAATATCACTTTCATATTGCATTAACTTTTGGGAAAAATGAGCTAAGCAGTTCAAAACTAATACGGGTCAGATTTTGAGCAGGCACCGCTTAGTGTTTTTTTAGGGCAGGAGACCAGGATGCACTAATCTGCTATTTACCTCCTTACTTGCAAAGAAAAAAAATAATAAAAATCCATTGACATTTATTGATACTTGCTAAACATTTACAAAGACTAAACTGTGTATATGAGCACAGTTAGGTGGTGGGTAACGTGTCAGAAGTGGTGATGATGATATGAAGACTTGTTCATCACTGATTAAAATGTATAGACAATGGAGTGAACTATATCGAAAATAGTTTTGAAATTTAAAATTTTCTCTATCAACTTTATTATTGTGCTCCCTGTATTTTTTGTAGTTTCTATGAAGACATTGTTTTTGGAGTCCCTCTTATATATAAAAACTTAGAAGCTTTGTGAGCACATAGATATAGGTTCTTTTGTTTTTTTGTTTTTTTTTATAATTGTACCAAATGATACATAATAGTTTAAGGTGAAGAAATATGAACACACAAATGTTTCAAATTAACTCATTTTAAAAAAAGGTTACTTTATTTCAATTAAAGTCATTACTCATCTCAAATTTACTTCAAGTAGTAATTATTTGTTTTTATTAGTATTTTATTTCTTTTCATATCTATTAAAGTTCATATCACTTCCTTTTGATAAAAAAAACTGGAGATGATTATTTAAAATATCATGACCCCCAAAAGCTAATAAAGATAAATAGATTGGTCACATGAAACTTCCTGATTTTTGATAATTGCTCAAATCCTCATTACAAACTCATTACTAAATTGATTAATAAGAAAATATTAGTCATGTAAATATGAAAATTATCACACATCTAAATGTTGGCGATTCGCCCCCT
This sequence comes from Doryteuthis pealeii, assembly GCA_023376005.1. NCBI lineage: Eukaryota > Metazoa > Mollusca > Cephalopoda > Myopsida > Loliginidae > Doryteuthis > Doryteuthis pealeii. The sequence continues at coordinate 90,142,741 of CM042157.1, read as the reverse complement.
AGCGGCAGGGAAGATAATTAACTATGGAATTTCCAATATAATTGCTCAAATCCTCATTACAAACTCATTACTAAATTGATTAATAAGAAAATATTAGTCATGTAAATATGAAAATTATCACACGTCCAAATGTTGGCGATTCGCCCCTAGCGCAGGGGAAGATAATTAACTATGGAATTTCCAATATAATTGCTCAAATCCTGATTACAAACTCATTACTAAATTGATTAATAAGAAAATATTAGATATGTAAATATGAAAATTATCACACATCCAAATGTTGGCGATTCGCCCCTAGCGGCAGGGGAAGATAATTAACTATGGAATTTCCAATATAATTGCTCAAATCCTCATTACAAACTCATTACTAAATTGATTAATAAGAAAATATTAGTCATGTAAATATGAAAATTATCACACATCCAAATGTTGGTGATTCGCCCCCTAGCGGCAGGGGGAGATAATTAACTATGGAATTTCCAATATAGTTGCTCAAATCCTAATTACAAACTCATTACTAAATTGATTAATAAGAAAATATTAGTCATGTAAATTTGAAAATTATCACACATCCAAATTTTGGCGATTCGCCCCCTAGCAGCAGGGGAAGATAATTAACTATGGAATTTCCAATATAATTGCTCAAATCCTAATTACAAACTCATTACTAAATTGATTTTATAAGAAAATATTAGTCATGTAAATATGAAAATTATCACACATCCAAATGTTGGCGATTCGCCCCCTAGTGACAGGGGAAGATAATAACTATGGAATTTCCAATATAATTGCTCAAATCCTAATTACAAACTCATTACTAAATTGATTAATAAGAAAATTTTAGTCATGTAAATTTGAAAATTATCACACATCCAAATTTTGGCGATTCGCCCCCCTAGCGGCAGGGGAAGATAATTAACTATGGAATTTCCAATATAATTGCTCAAATCCTAATTACAAACTCATTACTAAATTGATTAATATGAAAATATTAGTCATGCAAATATGAAAATTATCACACATCCGAATCAATTTTTGGAGATTGTGTCAACTTCATTTTTGTATTCCTTGACTTACACAATTGATTTCCTCGTCTGAAATATTTGTGTGAGTATGTGCATTAGGGTAGGTCGATTTTGGAACAGTAACATGAGCAGGTTATTTTTTTAAGCGTAATAAAAAATTCAAAAATTATCTTTCAGTGTGTGAAATGTATTGGATTTAGCGCTTTCAATCATACATTAGGCTATTATTATGATCAAATGTAAGGATAATAATCTATGTGTGCTATTATATCATTTTTACATTTGACATTGTAGATTTTCACTTATATCATAGAGATCTTTAGGAATGTATTTTGATATTATGGTGTTCCTTAGGTAAATTTCATATCACATCTCATTACATCAAAGGCAAATAAAGAGTAGCATCTACTCTTTATTAAAAAAAAGAACAACTAGAAAACAAAAACAAGTTAAAATAGCATGACTAGAAAATTAGCTCAGTCGGTAGAGCATTTGGCTAGAAACCACAAGGTTCCTAGTTCGATACCGGTCATTAACTTGCTCATTTCACATGTGAGTTTTTTTTTCCTGAGAGGTCACTCCACAAATATGGTCTAGTGACACAGTTTATCTATACTGATCTACAGATACAACCCCCTTATTATTGGGTCCCATCTAGAAAAAGTGCTACCACAATATATTCATAAGACTCATTAAAAATGTTTCTATAATTAAGATTTAGGACAATGTGACCTTTAGGCACCCCTTTTTGATCTCTATTCAGAAGGACGTTTTTCATTCACACTGTCAATATCTGGTTGTTTGTTAACAGACGATTTTTAGAGGTTTTTAAAAAAAATTATAAAACTAACCCATAACCCTAACTCCTAACCCTAACCCCTAACAAAAAACCGGATATTGACAGTGTAAATGAAAAACATGTCCTTTCTTAATCAAGATCAAAAAAGGGTGCCTAAAGGTCATATGGTCCAAGTAGGGTCAGGTTCGGCTATAAACTATAAGGTTCCTAGTTCGATACCGGCCCTCACCAACTCAGCGTATGAGTAGCATGGGGATCTGTGCAGTAAAGTAAGGAGTTGATGGTAGATCCAAAATGATTTAACAAAGTTAAAAACGTTTATTTTAAAAGCTGTTTGCTGTTGTATTAAACAGCATGCAAATATTGTTACAATCATCAGCAGCAGCTCCATCTAGTTTTCTCTGCTTGATTCTATTGGTTGGCTTCTCAGCCAATCAGCATCCAGTATGGTTAAGTCATGCTGAAAACACCCGTTCCCATTAGATCACCTATATTAAGCAGTGATGAAAGAGTACATACTGTAAATGCTATACTAACACTATAACAGGTTAAAATACTTAAATTTCTTTTCATATTTTATAAACATAGATATCATTTCTTGGAAAATATTTTCACTCAAATACAAATTCTATACATCAATATGTTGGGATTATCTTCCCTTTGCCTGGAAGAGTTATCTTCCCGCTAGGTTTCCATGCCTGCCACCAAAGAGGTCTGGTATTTAAGCGCGAGGTCCAAATTCTTCTGCCTCTTTGCTACCTCTTCTCATAGGTACCCACATGGGTTGGACACATTGTCACACCCTTCTCTATGCAACTCTCCTGGGGGCTTCGGTCCCTCATCACTAGTAAGTGATATTTAATGTACGGACTCTCCAGTCCTTTAATCTCTACTCTTGTATATTTATGTACATGTATTTTATTGTTATTGTATCTTGTCTTATAAAGGTGCTGTTTATTATATAAAATGTTGCCTTCTTGTGTCACTTTGGGACGGCTCATGTATAAGCAATAAAAATTCTATAATTTCATCTCAAGTGAAACGGGTTTTCTTTTTTTTTTTTTATTTCTTTACTGCAGGATTTGTAAGTTGTTTACTAAGTTTTTCTTATACAGCACAAGGACACAAACATAGGGCATAGAGTTTTACTATAAAAAAGCATTAGAAAGAGTTTTACTATAAGAGTGCATTGGATAGAGTTTTACTATAGGAATGCAATGGATAGAGTTTTACTATTAGAAAATACTAGAAAGAGTTTTACTATAGAAAAGCATTGAAATTATTTAGTAATTTTTCATATACAGCACAAAGACACAATCACAGGGCATAGGGATTTACTTTAAGAATGAATTGGATAGAGTTTTACTATACAAAAGCATTAGAAAGAGTTTTACTATAAGAATGCATTGGATAGAGTCTTACTATAGTCCTGCATTGGATAGAGTTTTATTATAGGAATGCATTGGATAGAGTGCTACTATAAAAAACACTATAAATATAATCATACTGTGTTCTTACTAATTTATAATGTTGCATTTTCATTATTCTGTTTTTCAATGATTTTGTTAAATAAAACAAAAATTTTTTTAAAAAAAGAAAAGAAAAAATTACTAATTAGGTGTCCATAGTACATGCAATGATTTTGTTAAATAAAAACAAAATAAAAAAATAAAAATTACTAATACCTAATTAGTAATTTTTAAAATTAAAAAAAAAAAATTTGTTTTATGCAATGATTTTGTTAACAAATATTAAAAAATAAATTACTAATTAGGTGTCCATAGTACATGCAATGATTTTGTTAAATAAACAAAAATTTAAAAAAAAAAGAAAAGAAAAAATTACTAATTAGGTGTCCATAGTACATGCAATGATTTTGTTAAATAAAAAACAAATAAATAAAAAATTATTAATACCTAATTAGTAATTTTAAAAATTTTTTAAATTTTTGTTTTATGCAATGATTTTGTTAAATAAAACAAATATTTAAAAAATGAATTACTAATTAGGTGTCCATAGTACATGCAATGATTTTGTTAAATAAAACAAAAATTAAAAAAAAAAAAAAAAGAAAATTACTAATAGGTGTCCATAGTACATGCAATGATTTTGTTAAATAAAAAAAAAATTAAAAAAAAAATTACTAATACCTAATTAGTAATTTAAAATTTAAAAAAAAAACTTTTTGTTTTATGCAATGATTTTGTTAAATAAAACAAATATTAAAAAAAAATACTAATTAGGTGTCCATAGTACATTCAATTAAAAACAATCTGTTAATAAAAGTGGATTTAAGAATCTTTGTTTGTATTGTGAGAATAAGTGTTTGATGCAACTAAAAGTATGTTTTTCTTGGTAAGTGTTATTATAGTTGTTTACAAGGAAAATCCCAATTAATGGTGATTAGAGGAGATGGATTTGGTTTGGCACCAGAAAGTAGAGATGATGCCAACAGAAAAAAAGGAACTAACAAATTAATCTTTCATTTTATCCATTATAAGATTCCAGTTTTTATAAAAGGACGATGTTGCTTTATAATTATTATAGAATAGATACCACTTAAAATTGAGTGTGTAAAATACTTCAGCAAGCAGAAGATCAATATGCCATACTTTGTACATTTATTGGGCATAGAGCTAGGATTTCTTAAAGTTTATTGCTTTCAGAATGGCATTGGCGAGAAACCTAATATACCAGGGGTAGCTGTTACGGTATAGCCACACTGATGAAAGGTGAAACCTCGAAACACGTGTCTGTGGATTATTTATTTATTATATATATACTCCCACTTTGGTTGAGTTCTCTGAATAGGGATTTAATTGCAGATTCACCGTTCTGGCGTCTAGCTAACCCTCGCATCGTTTACATATGTTTGAGGACTCTAGTGAATTCATTTCCACTTAGAAATGTAGCGATTAAATATTCTCCTATATTTGACAGCTGCCTCTGGCCGTACGGGTTAAAGGTTTGGCAAACAAAAGTTCATTCAGGTCTCGAACCTGGTCAGGGGTAGCTGTTATGGTATAGCCACACTGATGAAAGGTGAAACCTTGAAACACGTGTCTGTGGATTACTTATTCATTTATATATATATATATATCTGTGTGTGTGTGTGTGTGTGTATTTGGGCAGCATTCTTTCATTTATACATGTAGAATTAAACAAAAGACACATCTTCTGTTTAACAATTTTATTTTTGATCTTTTCGAGTTTTCTGGCCAACTTTTTAATGTTTGGGTGGAATTCGTGGATAAGTCCACCAAAGTTCATGTCCCAAGTACTTTGAACTTTGGTGGACATGTCCACGAATTCCAAATATTAAAAAGTTGGCCAGAAAACTCGAAAAGATCAAAAATAAAATTGTTAAACAGAAGATGTGTCTTTTGTTTAATTCTAGATGTATATATATATATATATATATATATATGAGAGATAGATAGATAGATGGATAGATCAATATGAACAGAGAAAGACAGATAGATAGATAGATAGATAGACAGATTCTTAATGAATAGACTGAGATAAATAGATAGATAGATAGATATGCACTGACTGATATATATATATAAAACTTTCAAAGAAAGAAAAACTTAACAAACCGTCATTCCGTAATAATTTATTTCGACCAAAACTCAAAAGGCTTTAAAAATTAAAAATCTTTAAATAATAAATAATAAATTATTACAGAATGACGGTTTGTTAAGTTTTCTTTCTTTGAAAGTTAAATATTGCTCTGTATTTAATTTAATTTATTGATTATTATACATTGAGCTCTCTTTAGGGATTTATAAAAATCCTTGTATGAATATGTGTTTGCAGCTACAAGAGCATACAGTATGGTTATACAGTGAGATTTTGAAGATCCCAAATAGAACCATCCCTTACTACCAGTCATTTGATATTACTATATGCTCCCCATCTCCTGGGTTGAGCACTTTGGAGGGGATTTCGCTGATGACCGCCAACTAAAGTGTAAACGCAACGCTCTCCTATAAAAGGAATGAAGCACTCCATGGCGGCCTTTACATACATACAGATGTGTGTATTAAAAACAGTTAAAATCCCCTTCGCATTCTGTGAGTGACGATAGCCGAGTGGTTAAGCTGTCCGACTGATGCTGAATCGATCGGAGTTCTATCACGGCTGTAGGTAGTTCACAAAATGTCTAGCCACACTGAAGAGACTTGATAAGTCGAAACGTATGTCTGTGGATGACTATATATATATATATCTCCACATACCAAAAGAAAGACTCCAAAAAATTAGTTAAATTTTAACCAATTTCTGGTTATTTCCTATAACTCCAACCTAAAAAAGGGGAACCATTCTGAATGAATTTTATCTGTTAATTAATCTACCCATTATTTTCCTATTAAACTAACCCTAACCATAAACCCTAACCCTAACCCTGGGAATAACGTTAAACTCTATCTGATGGTGAGGTTCCAGTTTTGGAGGTTTGGGGAATGTGGAGCACCCCTTCATCACCATTGCTCCCTGGTCCACTCTGACCCAGGTTGGTAGTACCTGTTAGGGTCCCATCTATGGGTTAAATAGAAAAACATGAGTTAATAAACAAAATTGTATTATCCATTAAGAATTGATTTATTTCACAACTTTATCAGCATTAAATGACCCACTGAGGTTGATATGCCGTAAAACAAAATCAAACCAAAAATTCAGAGTGGTTCCCCTTATTTTAGGTTGGAGTTATAGGAAATAACCCAATTTCTTTACTCAACATAGAAGGTAAGATCATGTCATTGGTAAAAGAATGATGATATTTGTGCTAGACACTGGTTTTGTCAATAGATCAATACAGAAATCTAGAATTACCAGCTTTCCAGGTTGTATTGAAAATACCACTATGTTGTGCGACCAAATAAAAACGGTCAAAAATAGCAAACCAGCTGAACTTCACGTCATTTGTT
>CM042157.1:90104171-90135976 GCA_023376005.1 Doryteuthis pealeii | reverse complement strand
ACACTTAAAAAACACATATCGCATGGATATGGCAATCCGACAAAGTGTAGTAGTATAACGGTTAGGTCACAGTAATAAAGTAAAGTCGTCGGGCGGCCTAAAATCAGTATCAGCCAATCACGAGGGAGGTCTATCTCCTTTTCACTACGCTAGACCAAGGAGATTATTTTAGCATCTGAGCTGGAGCGCCACACCTACCATCAGCTCCTCACTTTACCGCACAGATCCCTGTGCTACTCATTCGCTGAGTTGCAAGGGCCTGTATCGAACTAGGAACCTTGTGGTTTCTAGCTGAACGCTCACTGACTGAGCTAAAATACTTAAATACACTGCTCTACTCGTAAGTAAGTAAGTAAAGTCGACGGGGCGGCCTAAAGTCGATATCAGCCAATCAGCGAGGGAGTCTATCCCCTTTCACTAGCGCTAGACAAGGAGATATTTTAGCATCTGAGGTGGAGCGCCACACTACCATCAGCTCCTCACTTTACTGCACAGATCCTTGTGCTACTCATTCGCTGAGTTGCGAGGGCCGGTATCGAACCAATGACCTTGTTCCTAGCCGAACGCTGTTACCAACGAGCTAAACCAGCCCTAGTACCAAAGTGTATTTGTGGCAAACTCCAGAACGAATATAGTATTTGGCCAACTAAAGTTTTAATAGTAGTCGTCGTTGATAGAGAAACAACACACGCAGTTGTATATCAGAGTATTTATTCCTAGGCTCGTGTACTCTTCCTCAGAGAGAGAAGGAAAGACAGAGCTAAAGAGAGAGAGAGAGAGAAGAGGGTACGGTTAAATTATTCTACCTTCTAATATGTATCAACTCTCTATACTGTGAGTATAATAATATACAATATATAATAATAATAATAATAAAAAATGCACAATGTTTCCTTTCGATACACACACGTACACCGTCCCTTACTCATGCCATAAAATAGAATTTTTGACGTCATATTTCAAAACCGCCCTTTTTTCAAACCTCAAAAATTTTTAAACAGACTGAATAACAAGGACTACCACTCGCTTTTCTCGTTATTCTGTGATAAAATATTTCTTATCACCTTCCATATACAACAAATGCCCTGAAGATGATCTAATTAATAGATCGAAACACTGCAGCGTCGGCCAATAAACTCACCACTTAACCCATTTAAACCTGTGTTTTTTCTTTTCTTAATATACTACATACCGTCGATTCACTTCGTTCTTCAACACATATATATATATACCACACACAACACACACACTCACACATATATACGTTATATATTTTACCAACTTCTCCGCACGAGCAGGATGTGACACACGGTCAATTCTTAAGTGAGTTCAAAGGTTTGAATTCAGAGTTTTCATTCTCCTAGACTTGTTGCCTAACCAAGGTTAAAAAGCCCAGTCTGCCCTACTATTTATCCATAGTTGGAGGAGAGTAGGATTCATACCTTTTCCAATGTATTAGTGCTAAGTGAAATGCAGTATACCACGTCCAGGATTTGAACTCGGGGCGACAAGTCCATTCGCATGACTTTAACCATTACACCACACACTTCCTACACATATATACATATATATATACACTCACGCATATGCACCTCACGTAGTTTAATGGTTAGCGAGCTAGTTTAGCAGACCATTGGGAATTCGATTCTCACTTCTGGCCTTGTGCCACATCTAAGCTAAGCTTAGTAAAAACCTATGTATATATACAACACACACATATATATATACGCACATATACATATACACACACACACACACACACACTCACACATAATATATATATATACATATATATATATATTTATAAAGATAAAAGGTGATTACCGTGAATAGTGTGCACGATCGTTGGAGTGCACACAAATCAGCGAATATAACAAATACAAAGTGCTCAATACAAAGTAGACCAAATTACGTAAAATCTTATTCAATGACACACGTGTGATCGCTGCAATTAATCGGTACCTCGATTAATTCAATGATTAACCCTGAAGATCCTTATGGTGAAACTCGAGTAGGTTTCTATTGTATCCATTCATTAATATACTATATATATATATTTTTGGAGGAATAAGTGCTTAATTGAAGTCATACCTAATTTTGAAAGTTAATTATTAATAATTATTAATTAGGGGCAACCTATTTAAATGTAAGGCTAAACAAGTCGAGAAAAATCAATCTCTGTATGTGACATTTCGGCCTATTAGCCTCATTAGCAGACCTATAGATAGCCGAAATGTACATACAGAGATTGATTTTTCTCGATTTGTTTAGCCTTACATTTAAATAGGTATGCCCGCCTAATTAATTAATATTAATTAATTAACTTTCAAAATTAGTATGACTTCAATTAAACACATATTTCCCAAAATTGTCGTCTAAAAAAAAAGCCATATCATAAACCATGTGTGTGTATTACTTTCTCATATAATGTATTACTTCTCATATATGTAGGAAGCGCGTGGTGCAGATGGTAAAGTCATCAGAAATGGGCTCGTCACCCCAAGTTCAAATCTGGATGTGATAATTGCGCTAATACCCTTGGAAAGTATGAATCCTACTTTCCCTCCCAGCTATGGATAAATAGTAGGGCAGACTGGGCTCTTTAACCTTGGTAGGCAACCAGTCTAGGAGAAGGAAAAACTCTGAATTCAAACCTGTTGAACTCCGCTTAAGAAATTGACCTTGTGTCACATCCTGTCTCGTGCGGGGGTTGATATATTATATATATAATATATATATATTAATTATACAAGAAAATGAACACACCGTACTTAGTGGTGGTCAAGTAATATAATATATTTTTTTTTTCTCTCTATTTCTATCACCTTTTTAATTTAGTTGATTACAATTTATATTATAATTATTATTTGCTCCCTTTATTCCCCAAGTAATTACACAGGAGATGAATATTACAGTATAATCATTTCAAGTATTGTCTAAAAGCCAAGATTGTATGTTCTGATAAATATCTCTTCCAATACACATTTTTATTATTAGTAGTTTCTATTATGTTTCAATAGTGATACTACTGTTACTTCTGATAGGCTTATCTAAACCACGCCTACACTATTACACAACCTAAGCAGAACTGATAACTTAGCCTGATGTAACCAGCACTGTTACAGTTGGCTATGTTTATAACGACACTGTACATAGCACAACTGCTACTTGACTACACAGCTTGACCTAAGCTAACCTGTCTATAAGAAACCATATCAGGTTGACCTAACCTAAACATTTACTCTAAGATGGGTTAGGATACCCTAACCCTATACTATTGCCACATAATGTTAAATAACCTGAGCCCACACAAATTCATTGTGTTCTATGAACTTAGTAAAAATGTCACAAGCAGACCAGTTTGGTCATATCTGCATAATATGAACTGTTCATATTAAGATGACATTTGGCTGACTGCACAAAGGTGTCAAAATTAGGGTGACCCAGAAAAACAGAACCCATAAATTTTGTAATAAAATTGTAATTTTAACTAGAGGGTTTAGAGTTAGGTTAGCTTAGGTTGGGGTAGTTTAGGTAGTTTAATGGGAAAATGAATAAATAATTGGGTTCTGTTTTTCTGAGTCTCCCTGTATACCGGTGACCCAGAAAAAAAGAACCCACAAATTTTTATAAATTGTTAATTTTAACTAGAGGTTTAGGTTAGGGTAGGGTTAAGGTTAGGGCTGGGGTTAGGGTTAGTTTAATGAAAAATTAATAAATAATTTTGGTTCTGTTTTCTGAGTCTCCCTGTATACCGGTGACCAGAAAAAACAGAACCCACTAATTATGTAATAAAATTTTTTATAACTAGGGGTTTAGGGTTAGTTTAAGGGTTAGGTAGGTTGGGGTTGGGGTGAGTGTAATTGGGAAAATAAATAAAATCATTTGTTCTGGTTCTTTTTCTGGGTCACCTTAATTAGTTTAACTAGGGGGTTTAGGTTAGGGTTAAAGGTTAGGGTTAGGGTTGGGGTTGGGTTTTAGGTTAGTTTAATGGGAAAATGAATAAATAATTTGGTTCTGTTTTTTCTGGGTCACGTTAATTTGACACCATTGTGCAAGTTCAGTGACATTTTGTTTTGTCTCCCACCAATCTAGACTGCTACCAGCTTGATTGTGTAAATGGATAAAATGGCTATTTTATCTTGCAATATTAATGAACAAATTCTTTTGAATTACTATTTATTGATTGTTACTCTATTATGTGACCAGCCAGTTTTTGTAGTTTACTGCTTTTTGATATATAAAAATGGTTGTCTTACTTATTTAGTTTGTTTGGTTTTGTTACAGCATATCAACCTCGGTGGGTCATTTAATGCCAATAAAGTTTTGAAAATAAATCAATTCTTAATGGATAATACAATTTTTTTAAATACAGTTTTCTATTAACCCATAGATGGACCCTAACAGTACTACCACATTACTACATCTATTTAACCCATAGATGGACCCTAACAGGTACTACCACCCCGGGTCAGAGTGGACCAGGGAGCAATGGTGATGAAGGGGTGCTCCACATTCCCTGACCTCCAGAACTGAACCTCACCATCTGATAGAGTTTAACGTCATTCCCAGGACATGTAGACCCTCAGACATCGCCTTCTAGCACCCATATGATAAAAAGGGGTTGGGTTTGCTAGAGGCAATAGGTTGGAAATCATAGAGTGCTAGGCTTGATGTGACCAGCCGATTGTCGGAGGGCCTCTCTGACCGCCCGTCTTGCCCAAGAAAGGCCAAAGTGAATATTTCATGTACTTTTAGATAAGTTTTTAATTCTATAGACCCATTTTATACCATTACTTTAAGTGACTTTTACTATTAGTAAAGTAAAGTAAAGTCGTCGGGGAGGCTAATTCAGTATCAGCCAATCACGAGGGAGTCTATCCCCTTTTCACTAGCACTAGACCAAGGAGATTGTTTTTACATCTGAGGTGAGCACCACACCTGCTATCAGCTCCTTACCTTACTGACAGATCCCTGTGCTACTCATATGCTGAGTGGTGAGGGCCGTATCGAACTAGAACCTTGTGGTTCTAGCTGAATGCTCCACTGACTGAGCTAAAATACTTAAATATTTGGAGATAAAGCTATTAATGAAAAAAGTTTAGTTTCAGATAATGTATTGTAAATTTAGAAATTGTATTCCATTTAAAAAAGTGTAGGAAAAAAAATTTAAATGTATTAGGATAAACTGCAATAAATATCTTGTTATTTTTTTTTAATTTTATATATATACACACACACACACACACACATATATATATATATATATATATATTATATATATATATATAATATATATATATATATATATATATATATATAGATAGATAATTTGAAGAGAAAGTGGGGAATCCTACAGTAGTAATATAATGAAAATGAAAAAACACAAGTTTCATAAACGAGTGTGTTTATTTCGCCAATGCTGCAGCGTTTCAATCCTTTCTATAGATCTTCATCAGGCTTCTGTTAATTTGAGGAAAAAATAAATTCATCACAGAGAATTAAGAACTCTGTTTAGGTCTTTTGCTTTGTCGTCAATCTGTTTAAAAAATTTATATACATATATATATATGAGCTCTGATGTAGGTGTGCGCTCCACCTCAGATATAAGGAATAGTGGTAGGAAAAAAATTTAAATGTATTAGGATAAACTGCAATAAATATCTTGTTTTTATCTTTGCCCAAACATGCAACCAGTAATGTGTTTTATTTCTAGCATAGAGTGTTATTAGAATTGAGATGAATTCACTCTGGAGAATATGCCTCATACCCACTTGTATGAGGCTAGCACAAGGCCTCGTTTAATGTGCTGGCCACCCACAAGCGAATGGGCATGGTGTGGATAAGAACAAAAAATTGCGTTGATCCCCTCGGCACTCCCACTCAAGGTGGGCAATAAACCCAGCCCTGCCCTTTAAGTCAAGGGGGCAGGTGTTGCCTGGGGAAGCCCCTGGGTCACGTATTATTGTACTTTAACCCGATCCAGTGGCCGAAGCAACACTGGATCCCCAGCCGAGGCCGGTATGTTTGGTAAGTTTAAAACTTCCAAACATAAGGGAAGACAAATTCCCTCTTGGAGAATTTTCTGAATATATGTCCCTTTTTCAACAGACAAATAAATACTCTGAAACTAACATTGTGGATTCTGTAATTAATTAATGACTAATTCAAATGTAATTGAAGATGCCTCTTACAAAAGTGATCAGTGGCTTCAGGCTTCTAAGAAGTAATGAAAGAATAAAAATAATGTAGGCAGTAAAAATGGATCAAAATGAAAAGGAAATAGAAAAAAAAAATAAAATAAAAAAAAAAAAAAATACAAGAATCCCATCTTTTTATCCGATGAACTGAACAATTCTTTAAACAATTTTGACTAAAATCTGTTCTTTATGAAACAACAAGATTTTTATTTGATAAAATTATATTTTTAATATTAAATTGAAGGACAAGAAATTTGAATAAATCATTAAAAATGAAGGAAAACTATCACAAAAATTTCTAGATTTAAATCATTACTTTTATTCTGCCAAACATGCAAGCTAATTGATATATTTCTAGCATAGGAGGTGTTATTAGAATTGAGACAAATTCACTCTTGGAGAATTTTCTGAATTATATTCTACCTTTTTCAACAGACAAATAATACTCTGAAACTAAATTGTGTGATTTCGTAATTATATATTTTTTTTATTCCTGAACTTTCTACGCCAAGCTTTTTTATTCCCAATTTTTTTAAACATTTAAACTTTAAGTTGAAATTTCACTATTACAGATATTAGGTTTTGTTCTGGAAATAGAATAAAACTTTAAGTAACTTTCTTAATTAATAAATACTAAATATTTGGAATAAAGCTATAATGAAAAAGTTTAGTTTTCAGATAATGTATTGTAAATTTTTAGAAATGTATTCCATTAAAGAAAAGTGGTAGGAAAAATTAAATTATTAGGTAAACTGCAAAAATATCTTTGTTTTTATCTTACAAAAGAAAAATTTTATGAAATTAGTTTTTATATAAAAAAGAAAAAAGAATTCACATTCAGAGTTCTTCTTACAGAGATCAACTTAGTGCTTAATACTTCGTCATGATATTTTCTCTCTGTGAAAAAGAAGAGGGATTATTTTTAGTCCACAAATTTGTTTTTTTAGGCCAGCAACACCCCAACCCAACCGCCCCAAAAAAACGAATGTGTTCTCATTAACAAAATCAAAGATTACACATTACATAGTACAAATAAAATAAAATTATCATACTCATGATTTAAAATTGCGGAGACATGGAATAGACTGCCTGCATCTGTTGTAGGCTGCCGGAGCACTGAATCTTTCTGTTACGTACTTCTCTTCTGGCCGGCTTGGTACTTCTATCATCTAATGGTCTGGTATATCTTCTACAGGTCTCGTCTGGTCTTTCTTATCTGGGGATTCCGTGTCTGGTTCTGCTGGGGATCATTTCTTATCAGAAGCCTTGTGTCATTGTTAGCTTTTAGTAATAACAACAAGACTTCGAATTACCTTTGATGTTATTTTATTCTGGAACCCCAGGACCAGACAACTGCGCGCTGAGAGTCACATCTTGCTAGCTTCTAACTCTGCAACTGACTAACTGCAACTAACACTCTCTGCAACTGACTTACTGCAACTAACTACTGCAACTGACTTACTGAGTTGCCCACCTTAAACCGGAAAAGGGCTTTCTATCGGGGTTCCGTTCTCACGATTCTATACCCAGAAAGCAAGGTGAGAGTGAGGTCAAGCATTGTCACTCACTCTCAAGGCCATCAGCTGTACTGATTGCCATAAGGATTTCTATACTACCTTAAAAAGTAATAGGGATCCAATTAATATGTAACATCTCAAAGCCTCCATGCTTCCTGTAGTCCGTCAACACTATACCTGATGCCACTCTCCACATACACATGCACACACATACATGCATATTACTACTGTGAACTGTTCATGTTCCTGACACAACATTATTCTGTGTACTTGACATGAGACTTTGATGAGTTGTGGTGCACCTGAGCACTGTACACAATAAATTTCATTATTATCATTATTATTTTTAAATTGGCCTTCAAGATATGAAATAAGGATATTCGGTAATTTATGAGGAAGTGCGTCTCAGTCTCCTGCCTCAAAAATTGCTACCCGGCGACTATTAAAATAACGACCCAGCTCAGTCTATTCAAAACTATCCATCTTCATATCTATCTATCTATCTATCTATCTATCTCAATTTGTTCATATTTATCTATATTACTTTAAATACTAAGATTTTTTTTATTCATGTTTGTTTAATGTCTTGTTTTTAGTTTAAATAAACAAGAATTACGACAAAAAAAGAAGCAACACACCCCAAAAGACATTTACTTGTCGAAAATATCTATCTATCTCCATTTGTTCATATCTATCTATATTATTTTGTTTGTTTATCTATCTATCTATCTCAGTCTATTCCAAACTATATATTCATCTTCATATCTAAACAAGAATTACAACAAATTAGGATAAATAAACAAGAATTACGACGAGCTGGGGTTGTTATTTTGATAGTCACCGGGTAGTAATTTTTGAGGCAGGAGACCGGGACGCACTTCCTCATAAATTACCAGATATTCATTAAAATCAAACGGATACCATATGACAAATGCTTATCATTCCAATGGAATGATTGAATTTATAAGGATCTTATAACAAAATTTTATTGATACCATTATTTCCTTTAAAACTACTAGCAAATATATGCACCCTCCGGGTGCAAGTATTTAAGTTTGAATGTAATAAGATATTATATAAAATTAGAAAGGCTAATGAAACTAAATAAGAATGCAGATCAAAAGATTTGAAACATAGAACAACTGAAACTTACTCTTCCATCACTCTCGTCTTTCATTTGCTATTTTTTCTAATGTAAGTATTTAGTTAAAATATGAAGTAAGAATAAACTTAGTTATTTTTTCTTGTTAATGGATTTCATTTAAGATTTATTGAAGAGATTTTTGCTTATATTCATTAAAATAAAACCAAACAGTTAGAAATCAATAACACTGAGCACATATTTATTAAATTCGATTTTTTAATATCAATATGCAAATTAGCCTTCCCGTTCACACTGTAAACCGCTATTTTGTTGTATATATAAATATAATTGCATGTTATTCGTATGTAGATATGGTTAACAGTATTAATAATGTAAAACAATTTTATTAATTATTAAAAGGGTTAAAATAAAATCATGGAGAATATGATGTCAATAACTAAGGGAATTGTGACTTGAGTAGTAATATAGTTTTGGTTATGGACAGAAAAACACACAATCTCCATTATAATAAGATGATAAAAAGATTGTGTATAAAAGTAAAATGAAGTCATTCAGTTCACAAAATCATTGATTATTAAAAAAGTTTCAAAAACTGGAAAGACAAATCTGACAATAATTTGATTATAGATCTCTAATACATTGGAGAAAGAGGCAGTTAAAGAGGCAGTTTTTTTATATTAGAAACTAAAATCTTTTTATGAGAGTAAATTCTTATTTGGTGAGCAAAAATTCAATTATTCATTTAATTTGTAACTTTCATAATTTTTTTTTATTGAAGTCAGTCAAAAAATTGGACATGATAATCAATTATACGAAGCTTCTTCCAATCTTATATCTGGTTACTTTTAGTATACAGGTGTTCCCACAAAAATGTCCCCTATTTTTGCATAAATTATACCCCCAGTTCAAATTGAGATATTTTGAGTCTGTTTATTTCATGTTATTGAAAATTTTGTTTTTTATTCAGATAAAATAAAATTGTTAATATCTTCAGAATATCTACTGCACAGTAGGAAGTTGAATGAACATACATATATATATATATACATGGGAGTAAAACCAGCAGTGAGAATCTTTGTTTTTGAGGTATTGATCTTCATTCCAATCTGTGCTGCATAACACAGGGTATGGCTAGAAATTGGGCTTATAGTGGCCTTAAAAATGGGACAAATACCAAGATCTTGCTTGAGAGCAGAAAAATAAGTTGTTGGAGATACCAAAATTCAAACTGACTTTGCTTAAAAATTGATCTAGTCACATTCTACCTTATGGAAAAGGGGTTGGGTAAAATACATACAGCTCTAAACTAACAGACTTTTCTGTGGTCTGTAATGGGATAATCGAGTAGGTTTTTAAAATTCCAAAACTTTAAAGTTTTTAACTGGGAATTTGATGAACAATTATATTAAACAGGACTTTTACTTTGTGTCTATATCCAGTTAGGTAAACTAACAGATTCATTAACAGTTGATTGCATTACATAAAACCAGCAGTGAGAATCTTTGTTTCTGAGGTATTGATCTTCATTCCAATCTGTGCTGCATAACACTCAAGTTCATTAACAGTTGATTGCATTACATAATTCATGGGTATTCTATAAATCATTTAAGTGTAGCAAAATTTTAAATCAAAGTTCATTGAAGATTTAAATAACGAGGAAATAGAAAATTAGCATTGGCTATTAGTCGGTAAAGTTATTGACAGCAATTAACCTCGTGCTGACCTGCATGCCGACTTCTGATTGGCTGAAGGAAAGTGCGAGAACAGAAATTAGGTTTAGTTAGCAGCTGCCGGGAGTTGACGTTAAGAATCATCTCTCTCAAGATGCCTGCCTCTCATCCGCGCGGTTTGAACCCTTTTGGGTTGGGGTTTTGTAATAAAGAATAAAAAAACAACAAGTCTTTATTGATTATTAAACAAGAAAAGAGCAAACACCCAGCCCAACAGAAGAGCCCAACAGAAATTTTTTGAACAATTTTTTCAAGCAAAAAAAAAAAAAAAAGAACTGTATATGTAATGATGATATATTTGCTACCGAAGAAAGTATTTAAAAAAAAATTTTTTTTTTTTTTTAAACTTTGTGAAAAAAATTATTTCTCACACAAAATTGACCAACCTAAAAAAAAAATGTTAGGAAGTAAAGGACATCTATATAAAACAATAAAGGGGGAAAAAAAGATTGCAATGAAAAAAAAAAACTCAATAATCTTAAGATAAAAAAAATAAATAGGTAAATAAAATAAAAGTATTCTAAATAGTTCTACTTACATGATATGAGAATACAGTAAAGATGAATATAAGATGAATAAGAGAGAGAGATAAATAGATAGATAGATAGATAGAGGGTGGAGAGAGAGAGAGAGAGAGAGAGAGAGGCCAAGTTAGAGATTAATTAACTAAAGAGATTTTTTTGAACATATAAACAAAAATCTCAAAATGAATTAAATAAAATGAAAGAGAACTCAGCTCAAAGGAAAATGGCCATCGAACAAGTAATAACCCATCTATCTCTCTTTAACCATTTATATACCCGATATGTAAGGGGTATATAACAATTGGACATTGGCAAAATTTTCACCAAGCAACATCAACATAGTCGCGGTCTGGCATTGTGAAGTTTCGGCCTACGGTTACACCAGGAATGTCAACAAGAGCATGTGAGGTAATCTAGTCAATTGTGGTAAAAGGCTTATTCCTAGTGACTGCATTAAATATCTTGGTGTCCTACTTGATTCTGACCTAAGCTGGAAATCTCAGATCAATAGCACTGTGCTCAAGCTCAAAAGGGCTAATGCAGCTCTAGCTAAACTTCGTCATTTTGTGCCACTAAATGTTCTGATCCAAGTTTATTATGCCATTTTCCATTCCATCTCAATACTGTAATCAAATTTGGGGTCAGCCTAATGGCGGTACTTTGATTAATCGTATAACTGTTCTTCAAAACTTTGCTGTGAGACTTATGTCCTTTGTGCCTCCTAGGACATCATCTAACAACCTGTATGCAAATTTGGAGATTCTCAAATTTTCTGATATGGTCCATTGTGAAAATATTTTGTTCTTACATAAACTATTCCACAATAAAATGCCCGTTTCTGTTCAGAATGCTTTTGCAGTTGACTTCACCCATGCTCATGTCACTCGTGCTAACCAATCTGGTTTGTTTAATTTCCCTATCATCAACACTGTTAGTTTTGGGCATAATTCGATTCGTTTTAATGCAATTAATTCTTGGAATACTGTTCAGTCATTATTTTTTGATAAAGAAAAGATGAAGCTTGTTTCAGTTAATTATTTTGTCCTTAAAACACTTTTGAAAAATCATTTTATTGCCTCTTATAAACAACAGATTTGCATTTAGATTCTCACACGGCTAATTTGTCTCATGATATATATGTATATATTTATGTTGTGTGTTTTATGTATTGTTTCCTGTGAGCGTCCAAGGGTGGTCATGTCCATGGGATTAGCTTTACGCTATTAGGCATGGTCTCCCTTCAATAGTAGTTTAAACCAATAAAGTTTTTCTTTTACTTATATTTTTTTTAAATAATTTGTACTACTATTGATTAATAAATTTCTTATTTCTTCTTTCTTTCTTTCTTTCTTAAAAATTGTTGGTGACAGAATGCACCCTGGCTGAATACCAGATCGGATATCAAAGGATTCAGATTCTTCACCATTTTCTTCAAAAAATTCACATTCTTCACCATTTTCGATATCAAAGGATTCAGATTCTTCACCATTTTCTTCAAAAAATTCACATTCTTCACCATTTTCGATATCAAAGGATTCAGATTCTTCACCATACATGCAGATTTTGGTACGAGTTGAATGGTAGCAAAGTAAAAAGTAAAGTCATTGTGTTACGTAGCGCCTTCTTTACCGGTACTAAATATCTATATGTTACGTACTGGCATCAAATTCTATATGTTATATAGCGGCTTCTTCAAACTCATGCTGCTAAATTGTGTATCTGTATACGTTGCGAGTATATATGGTCACATGGCGAAGTATGTAGTAGCCAGACTTAACAATTGGAGTGGCTTAAAGTCTGTATCAGCCACACGGCGAGGGAGTCTATCTCCTTTTCACTAGCGCTAGACCAAGGAGTTTGTTTTTGCGTCTGAGCTGGAGCGCCACACTTACCATCAGCTCCTTACTTTGCCACACAGGTCCCTGTGCTACTCATACACTGAGTTGGTGAAGGCCGGTATTGAACCAGGAACCTTGTGGTTCCTAGGCGGACACTAGCCTGGAAAAGATTAAGAAATGTTTGTGGTACACCATCTGCATGCATAACCTTCCAAAGGACACCATGGTCATCAGAGACAAAGGCAGCAGCGAAATTGATGAAGCAAATGACTGTTTTCTGTTAAAAGCACCTGGGATATTCAAGGGATTGTCTTAAATTGTGCGTGCGCATTATCTGAAATGAACTTAATTGTTATTAAGAACACATTTTATGATATTCTTGTGTTAAAGCATGCAGTTGTATTGTTTTTGAAACGATTCTAAGATTTGTATATTTTGCACGGACACATTCAAAATGGCTACCATCTTGTTTCAAAGTGAAAGTCAGTTGGCTAAATTCCTAGCATAAAATTATCTGAAATGATCTTAATTGTTATTAAGGACAAATTTTATGATATTTTTGTGTTAAAGCATGCAGTTGTATTGTTTTCGAAACGATTCTAAGATTTGTATATTTTGCACGGACACATTCAAAATGGCTACCGTCTTGTTTCAAAGTGAAAGTCAGTTGGCTAAATTCCTAGCATAAAATTATCTGAAATGAACTTAATTGTTATTAAGGACACATTTTATGATATTTTTGTGTTAAAGCATGTAGTTGTATTGTTTTCGAAAAAGTTTCTAAGATTTGTTTATTTCGCACGGAGACTTTCAAAATGACTACCGGCTTAGTTCAAAGTGAAAGTCAAGGGAGGTTACTCTAATTGCCTTATTTGCTAGGAATTTTGACAACTAAAGGTGAAAATTACCTCCATAGCTAACTCAATATTTTTTAACAGAATCATTTTTATCATATTTCAATTGGAATAATTCCTGTTTTAATCAAGTATCTTAATTCACCATGTAACCTAAATTGATGAAGCTGATTAATACAATATGCCTCCAAGGAATAAAGAATTCTCTTCAAAGTACCTATAAGCTGATTAATACAATATGCCTTCAAGGAATAAAGAATTCTCTTCAAAGTACCTATAAGCTTTACAGGATATGAGTTAAAAGACTTGAAGATGCAAATTTATCATCATGTAAAATGGGATGATAAAATCAACCAAAATGATGATGTTGACTCCTCAAAGTCATGATGATGTCACACGTCTTTTAAGGCAAAAATACACAACTGTTTTAAGTGAAGTGTGTTTAGCGTAGAAAGAAGACCAAAATAGAATCAGAGTAATAAGTAAAGTATCAGTAAATGTCAAAAAGTCGACAGTGACGAGAAGAGAGAGAGAGAGAGAGAGAGAGAGAGAGAGAGAGTGAAAGAAGAACCTAGAGTTAAA
Organism: Doryteuthis pealeii; assembly: GCA_023376005.1. Taxonomy (NCBI): domain Eukaryota; kingdom Metazoa; phylum Mollusca; class Cephalopoda; order Myopsida; family Loliginidae; genus Doryteuthis; species Doryteuthis pealeii. The sequence goes on along the minus strand of CM042157.1, from coordinate 90,121,626 downwards.
ACTAATTTTTAAAAAATCTTCCCGACATAGATAACTTTTTATTTGACTTTATTTATACACAAAATACTAATTGTTATAAAAAGCAAAACTGTAGCTAGAACTTTGTCAACAAGAGTATGTCATAATCACATGAGTGGTATATCAGCATGTGTGTGTGTGTGCGTGTGCGTGCGTGCGTGCGTGCGTGTGTGTGTGTGTGTGTGTGTGTGCGCGCGCGCATGTGTGTGCGTGTGTGTGTATGCATGCACGTTTCTTTAGAAAACAAAAACACAGAGAATGAAAGTTATGAGAAATAGAATAAAGAAGACTTAATAAGAAAAATCTATGTGAAAAACTGGAATTAAAAGAATTAGATGAATAAGTTGTACAGAAGAATAAGAGAATGATTTGAAAGAGAATGAAAACTGGAATTAAAAGAATTTGATGAATAATAAGAATAAGAGAATGATTTGAAAGAGAATGAAAACTGGAATTAAAAAGAATTAGATGAATAATAAGAATAAGAGAATGATTTGAAAGAGAATGAAAAAAAAAAAGATGAGAATAAAAAGGACATGAAAAATTTATTTAAAGATTGAGTAGCGGATGAAAATCAAATCAAAAGGAACTCTCTTAAAATCTTTTTTTATTTTATTAACAGGTTTTCTAATAACTACACCAACCTGTCGGCTGGGCGTTAGAATACACCAACTGCACCTCTGCAGAGGGGTAATGTTACATAATCTATGCATAGATTATTGTCAACCCCCTGTATTTCTGAAGGGATGGCCCCTTTTCATATCATGGGTGGGACTTTCCATGGAATATTACAGAAAGCCTGCAAAATACGTGAAGTCACTTGGGACCTGGTTGGCTCTCAGTTCTAGCTTGGTCGTCAGGCAGAGAAGATATGTCTGCTTTAGCTGGCGCTCACTGCACACGCGTGTTGTGTTTAGTTAAGTAAATAAAGGTTTAAATAAATAATATGGTTTTGTGGTTGATGAATGTCTTGGCAACAAGACTGACGTAGAAGAAGAAATGAATCAAGGACGATCAACCAGCAAGAACAGAGATGTTAGAAGAGACGTTAGAAGAAGAACATAAGATACCAAAGATGAGCAGAAGAATAATAGAAGTAAAGAAAGGGTCTACAACAGTAAGACTCCCCCAAATGGGGCCACCTGATGGACGTGTGTGGCGACCCATGATGCTTAAGGATGGAGTATTGGTAGATGAGCAGTCCATGACCTGCAACACTCTTACTTAGGCTAGACGGGCAGTTGGAGAGGCCCCCTCCGATCAATCGGTTGGTCATGTCAAGCCCTAGCACATATATGATTGCCCCAACCCTATTGCCCTTATGGCAAACCCCAACCCTTTTTATAATATATGTGCTAGAAGGCGGTGGCTGAAGGTTTACATGTCCCGGGAATGGCATTAAACTCTATCTGATGGTGAGGTTCCAGTTTTGGAGGTTTGGGGAATGTGGAGCACCCCTTCATCACCATTGCTCCCTGGTCCACTCTGACCCAGAGTGGTGGTACCTGTTAGGGTCCCATCAATGGGTTAACTAGAAAAATGTATTTATAAAAAAAAAATTGTGTATCCATTAAGAATGAATTTATTTCAAAACTTTATTGGCATTAAATGACCCACTGAGGTTGATATGCCGTAAAACAAACTAAACCAAACCTAATAACTACATTTTAGAAGCTATAAATTATAGTTTAATTATATAATTTCTAATATGATATTAATTGCTTTGTTCTTTTTTTGGTCTAATATCATTAATAAAAGGGGTAAAAAGATTTTTTTTAGAAAATTACATTTTCACTCTTAAATAAAAAATATGCATTTTGAATATCTTGAATGTACTGAACTAGTTACCTTAAAGACAATTACTCAATATTATAAATTTTATCAAATATCTACTTTGTTTAATTCTTTAATTATAGCAACTTGTTACATATGTGGGGATTTAAATTAAATAAAAAGTTCTGAGCATCTGGACGCTAGCGTTCAGACTTAACAGGCAGATTAATAAAGTCATGATCTATACTTCAAAACAGTTGTGTCTTGTTATTTCTCTTCATCAATTCATTCAATAAATTCTATAAATTGGTGACCTACCGACGTGATTTGAACACCACCACCATAAATTATCAAACCGATATAATTTAAAAAAAAAAAATTTACAGAATTTATTGAATGAATTGATGAAGAGAAATAACAAGACACAACTGTTTTGAAGTATAGATCATGACTTTATTAATCTGCCTGTTAAGTCTGAACGCTAGCGTCCAGATGCTCAGAACTTTTTATTTAATTTAACTCCCCATACATATCATTAACAGTTACCTTACACAGGTTAATGTAAAACAGCTTCAGAGATGTTTTAAAACTTTTAGATGATGTGTTTTCAACTGTCATTATTCTATTACTTGTTTTTTTATTGTTTTTCTTTTTATCACTGCCAAACCAAACAGCACAAAATCAAAAATTAAGAAGTAGCTTATATCTATTAATAATGGAGATTCGCTTCCGGTTTTTGTCTGTAACAAAAACTATGTCACTGCTTATGTCACATTACCCCAAATCATCATAACATAGAATAAATACACTCAAAATTTGAACATGCAACATTAGACAGTCCTCATTATTTTTTAAAACAAGTTTTAATAAATACATGACTGGTATTATATATCTATATATAGTTTGTTTTATTTTAATACATATTTAAAGTTTACATTTCAAATTGTTTTATTTTTTAATCCTTTAATGAATTTGATGATTTTACTTACTTAGGGTACAAACTCGCTGACATTGAATTTTTAACTCCCACCCCTCAGGCAACATGTTTTTAAAATCTATTTTTACATCGCCCGGAGGGTGTTTTTTTTATTTTGCTAGTAGTAATAATATAAAATGCTCATCTAAAAAATACTCCTGGGGTTTGAGAAGTATGTTCAGGTCTCAGGAACTTCTACATTATTTACATTTATTTTTTTCATCCTTTGGTGATTTCTCTAGCAGTAAAATAGTATGTCAAACAATAAGATGGATAAAAACCAATATGAAATATAACAATTGCTTTGGACACCAGGGCTGGTGCTAGGGACTCATGCCCCTCCCCAATCTATGATACGCCCCTTCAAATCTATGTTACCCCTCACTTGAATCTATGATACAGGACTCCTATTCTACTACATGCCAATTTTCATGAAGTAGTTTTCATAGAAAATATATGAAACTTGCCTTTCCAGTCCGCCCCCACCCAAGCAGGCTTGTACTACCTTCCTGGTCAGGGGGTACAGGGGTAGTATGCATAGGCCCTGTTGGGTACTGTCATTAATATTATAAGATCATAAGATTGAGAAATAAAGAAAATATTTTCATCTAATTTATTATCTTAACAATGAAGAGAAAGATCATCTAAGCAGTATGTTCAGTATTTTGAAAATTAAAGGATATGGTCATTTTGAATATAATGAATATATTACAAAAATCTCTTTATTCTAGAGTAATTTTCACTGTTAACAGCCAGTCATTTGAAAACAAAGATTTTTTAAAATAAATTTAATTTCAATCCATACAAAATTATTCTGAATAGCTTGATTTTCAATAAATTTGATGGTAAAATCATTTTATATTTTAGTTTATATTTTACTAAAATATAAACTAGGTTTCTATCCAACTATAATCTCTAAAGAGTTATGTTAACTGAGTGAAAATTCATCTGAATCTTTGAGAATTTCACTTATTTTACAAGTATTTCTTAAAAACTACCAAATTTTCTTTCAAGTCATCAAAATGTTTAAAAAAGAATTTAAAAAATTCACCTATACATAAGAAGTTTTCATTAAAAATTTTATGTAAATATCCTATTTTTTAGATTTTTATGTTAGAATTGCTAACATCCACAAACTAACATAGAAAATGACTTTTATAGATATAATTCAATTTTTTAAAAATTATAAAACTAATGCAAAAAACGCACACACTTTGTTAAAAATGTGTCAAAAGAAAATTTGTAAGAAAAAAAATTAAATTCTAATTTTTTCTCTTCTTTATCATAAACTGTTTTTTTATTTATCTATTTTTATTTTAGTGTTACGGAATAATAATATTTATTTTTTATTTTTCCTCTGTCCTTGCTTTTTTACCAGCTGATTTCATTTATTTATTTATTTTGAGTCAGGGAAAAATCACCGCGTTGCTATCGACGGAACGGACGGTGTGTCCCCCCCCCCTCCTTCATAGACATGCACCAATCAGAGTGAACATGGCGTACCTGTGCCGCCGACTTTCTGTCTCTTACAATTTAACATTGTCTAGAAAGAACTAGCCATTGTTACTCACCTTGTCTGCTCTCAAAAAACTATAAAGGTTCATCTCTTACAAACAACAAACGAAAATCATAAAAAACAAAGCGATTTTCAAACGGATTTCTTTTTATAAGGTAAGATGAGAATCCGAGTCCTTTTCCCTCCGCTTTTTCTTTTTTGTACCTACTGGGCATAAAGTGGGTAACTAGTTTGTATAGTGTAATTTGTAGGAAATTGATCCTCCACTTTATGATCAGAAGTCTAGGTTGTATGTTATTGAAGTGTTTTTAACTTTTTGTGTGCATTTCTTATATTTCTACATATATTTCTACATATATGTGTGTGTGTGTATGTCTCTGTGTATCTGTATCTGTGCGATTTATTTTTTATTTACCATTTGCTTAGAAATTATAAAATTGTTGTAAAGTACTATGAGTACTTTCGTAGTGTTTTGAGAAGTTTTCATAATTTATATTTTTATTTTAAATTTCAAGTATTGGATAATAAGTGTTTCAAAAACAATATTTAAGTTTGAAAAGAACTTATTGGGCAATGATAATAATCTTTATGTTGTTAAACTTTAGTCATCGGATTATCTGAGATTTAACCTAGCAATTGGCATATCGTTACCATTGTTTATCATCAGCTGAGTTTCTTTTAGTTTTTAGTTTACTGTTGTCTTCTTTATTTTTTGTTAAAAATAAAATGTATTTTTACAATTGAAAATGTCCTCTGTTTCTTTTCACATTGATATAAAGTTTCTAGAAGGTAAGGTGAAAATAAAAATCCTTTTTTTTTCCCTCTTATTTTTGTTTATAAAGTTTAGTTCATTTTTTTTTTTTTTTTTTTTTTTTTTTCTTTTGTTAACGACGTCTTTACAGATTATTAATTTGCTGTTAAAAAAATCAATCAGTTTAAAAGTTAAATTGTATTTTAATTCTAATCGGGTAATTAAAATTACACGAAAAAAGCTTTTTTACTGAATAAAGGTGATTGTCCTTACTACAGCAATCGATTATCGATCATCTTAGTTTTGATATAATTTGTAAAGATTGCTTTTTGTTAGTTAGTTGAAAACGTTTCCTAGTTAACTAAATCAGTTAAAAAAATATTAAAAGATCAAATAAGCTAATTCGATTCTTAATAACCACTTCTGGCATTTATAAAAAAAAAAAAAAAACTGGGGGTAAATAGATAAATAAAATAATGCAATTTCATACTAGATTTCAAAGTAAAATTAATTTGTATGTGCTGATATTAATGTAAAACTGTTTTTATTTGGTTTTGTGTAAAACTGGTATATTCACTTATTGTACTATTGTTTAAGAAACACAGACAGTTACGTTTGGACATCCTTGTTTTTACGAATGCCATTTTTTTTCTAATCTATTTGAAATGTTTACTCGAATAGCTGGGTATATTAAAGTCATCTGAAAAAATGTTTGTAAAAGCCTATTTCATTGAAACAGCTGGTAAATATCAACTGAAGCTACATAATACAATTCAATAATCAATTTATAATCAATGATTAGTTGTATTTTGATATGAAATAATGCATTCTTTGAGAAGTCACTTTGAAAATCTTACATGTTTTGTTTACAATAATCATCAGTGAAAAATGTCTTGTAGTTTTATTGTTAATTAAAAAAGAAAGAAAAACTTTATCTCTGGTTAACTTTCATAAAGTTGTGGTTTTTCCCTATTAAAAAACAAACAAAAAACTTACGTGAAAACTTGTTATTAAAGAAAGAAAAAAACGCATAAAAAATCTTTCCTATTTGAAAGTATTGTTTGCAGAAAATTTTTAATTCAAAAGTTTTAAGAGTATTTTATTAAGTAAATACAAGACTATAATTTTGAGTAACTCTCAAATAAAGCTAATGTTTTAACCTTTATGCAATTTTCTGAAGGTGCATTTAAAAAAAAAAAAAATGGACACGCACTATTAAAGTTTTAAATTTCATTCATAATTTATGTTAGTTAAATTGTGAAATTAAAAGAGATTGTTAGGTAAGATTAAGAGTGCACTAGTTGAATGACGTGACAGTTCATAAATGTCAGTGAAAATGCTTCACTTATAAAATCGTTTTTATTTACATCAATCAATCTCAGAATATTTCTATCAAATTAAGTTTTAGACTTGAGAAATTCTGTTGTCTAGACAAATGAGTGTTTCCAAGTGAATTATTGTTTTTAGTGGAGGCGGGTAAAAGGTGTTTTACTTTTATAAACGTAAATTTAAAAAACGAAGTTGTTTGATATTTCTAAATGTTTTTCTAAGTTTCTGCAACTTTTTGAAAATATTGTTATTAAGAATTCACAAAAACGTTGATTTTAAAAAATGTTTTTTAGGAGAGAAAAAAAGTCTAAAAAATCAGTTTGTCTGAAAAGCCCCATGTATACATTTAACTCATTTATTTACTTATTTTAAAAAAATTCAAAGGACTAGAATCACAGTCGAGTTGTCATTTATTTCAAGTTCAACAATTGTTGGTTATTTAATATTTTGTTATATTACAAAAGAATAAAAAAAGGCTTGAATATCCAACTTACAATTTTTAAGATGACAAAACTTGGACAACACTAAATAGGTCGTATTTTACCAGATAAACACCTAAATCTCATTTTGCTCAAAATAAAATTTTCCTTTTGGTTTCACATGAGATTTACTTGGGATTTTTACAATTACCTTTTATTGCGAAGGAGATCAACCATATTGTGTGTGTTTATTAGTAAACAAAAGAGAAACCTTTTAACTGCGTCGTATCTTTTTCTAGTTTTTCACCCCTATTTTTGTTATTGTTATTTTGTCAATTCTTTTTTTATTATTTTTTTTGTGGTAGTTTCAAAATTTAGAGTTTCTTCAAATCCTAAAAAGTTGGACGTATTTTATCATTTGCAAATATTACTTTTTAAAACATTTTTTCTGCTACTAGTGTTACTGTTACATAAATTCCTTTTAACTTGCATAGAGCTATGTCTTGTTATTTTTCAGCCCACGAACAGCTGTTCTTGTTGTTGCTTCAGTATCTAAGACTATTTACGAAAATTTCTATAAATTATCTATTTATTATTTTGGGCGAACCACTTGTCTACTATTTTGTAATGTTTTGATTGTTTAGCTTTCACTTTCACGTATTAAGTAAAACATAGTTTGAATAATAAATTAATTGAATTGTAATTTATTTCAAGTGACAAAAAATTGTCCGTTATTATAATAATAATGAAATTTATTGTGTACAGTGCTCAGGTGCACCACAACTCATCAAAGTCTCATGTCTAGTACATAGAATAATTATGTTTCTATCCGAACAGTAGCTGGTACTTTTTCTTAGTCATCTTCTGCGACTTCTTTTCATTTCCCCCCACTTAACCGAGCAAATAAAATAATCTAAGGTAGAGTATTTGTAAAAAAAAAAAAAAAAATCCTGGTAATTGAGCCGTAGTCATTGGCACTATTGTAATCCGTCAGTTTTTCAGTCTTTACAAAATAATATCGTACCCCCAACTCTTTTGTTCTAAGTTTTTCATCAATTTTATTTTTAACCAACGATATTTTGGTGCTGCTAATAATAAAAAAAATAATATGGAAATGTTTCCCCACAATGATTTGCTGTTAGGGTCGGGAGCAAGTGATAAGATGACAATTTACTCTTTTTGTTTCAATGAATATTGAATGTCAATCTGTATAGTAAATAAGTACTATACAGAGTACTTACTTTTTCATATCTTTTTTCTTCTTTTTCCTTTTCTGTTTGTAGTCAAGATTGCATCCCTTGTTTTATTATTCCTTAAGAAGAAAAAGATTATACAGGCATTTACATTTATTTCACCTATTCCATTTTCTGATATATTTTATCTTTAATTCCAATATTAACGGGGAAGGGATGATTTTTTTTTTTTAAATTAGAAATTAAAGCATCAATTAATAATTGATAACCAATAAATTTTGGAACGATTAAGATATTAAATACTTTTTTCTGTGCGTTTACTGTTTCGCCCCCCCCCCAACAACTGATACTGAAGTTTTCAAGTATTATCATTCTGTATAAATTTTAAAATGATTTTATGAAAGCTTGTTTAATTTAAAACAATTGTTTTACTTAAATTCCATATAACTTTTCAAGTAAATTTTATTCAAATAATAAACCAGATACTTACAAAATTCATTACTTTTAACCTCAGCTAACACAACAGCAATTCGTAGCAATGTATAGAATAGAATTTTAAAAAAAATGCTGTTATTTCTGCAGTAATGTAAAATATATAATACTTACATTCACTAACCAGATAAGTGTCATTTGTTTCAATTTTTTATTCAATAGTAACAGTTATATAAATAAATATGGGAAATTGAAGATGTAATTATTAAATGTAACTATTTAAGTTAAGAAAAAAAATAAATAAAGCGAATGACTTTAACTTATTCTTATCTGGATGGTGAATGTAAGTATTGCATTTTTATATAATCTTTTATAAATATTACCGCATAAATTTTATTTATTGAACTATTCTATACAAATATCTTTTGGTGTCCTTTCCAAAACTCATAAAATGAGTACAATTGTACTCGAATACTTGGCGAAATTGTAAAACTTGTATTGCTGGAAGGAACTCAACACAGCTATTTTTTTTTCTTTCTTATTCTTTAATTCGTTCGTTAAGTTTGTTAATTTACACATTTCAGTTATTATTCACATACGCATTCATCATCAGAGAAGTTAAAAAAAACTTATTGCTTTGTTGTTGGTTAATCAATAATAGAATAGTATTGTTCAAATAATAGCCAATAAGTTAATTTTAGCTCGGATTAGAAACACTAGGGTCAAATTCATAAAATCCCACAAAAACGAGTCAAAATGTTAAATAAATGAATAAATAAAACTTCAAATCAACTGACAATCTTTAAAAATCATGTTGACTAATTGCAGACTGTAACCAACACACAAAAAAGTAAAATTTGATTATAAAGAAGAATCTTTATTTGTAGAAATTTTGGATTAAAATGACAAATGCTTCTAAAAATGATGTTGGATGTTATTATTTAATAATCATCCAATATCAATATAGGAAAATATCATGTAATAATAATTATTACATGATATTTTCCTAAAACCAAACCTGTAATAAACTTTTAATCTTGATAACTGTTCATTTTCTTGTTTATTTATTTATTTATTTATTTATTTATTTTTTAAAATTTTAATGTGCAGTAGTTATGGCCTTAAGTTCACATTTTAATTTGATATATTCATTTTTACATTTTATTATTTTCGAAGCAAACAAATTTTAAGCTATTTCAAAGGTTTTCACATATAAAAGGAAAATGGTTTGATAATTTGTCCTATAGAAGACTCATCGGTTATTTCCTATAAGTCTAACATAAACAAAGGGGAACCACCCTTGACTGATAAATTTATTTATTTTTCCCATTAAACTAGCCCTAACCCTGTTCTTCCTTTTCCTAGTAGATCAATAAATAAATAATTATCGGTCAAGAGTGATTCCCTTTGTTTATGTTAGACTTATAGGAAATAACCAAACTTTTAAAAGAATAATTTAATTTTTGTTCTTGTTTCAGCTGTGAACAAGAACTGAGTTAATTTATGTTATGACTCCTTTTGAGCATCTCCCCTTTTTTCTATCTTCTCACATCAACCTTAGAAGAAGAAAAAAATTGCAAGAGCTTATATAATATTAATACAATATCTATATACACATCAAATTCTGTTAAGTAATTCCCCAAAATGCTCTCTTCATTTTTCTTTTTTACCATCATTTCTGAAAATCATTCAAATTATCTTCGTCTTTTACACTATTGCGTTTTTGATCTGATTTGGCAATTTATTTCAAAAATATTTTGCTCTATTAGCAAAAATCCATTGGTTAATAAACTTATTTTTTAAAAATCTAACTTGACATAAAATTTCTAGTTGGAGGAGAAATATTTAAAAACAAATGTCTCCATAATTAGAAATTACATTAATTATTTTAAAAGTTTCAATTAGATCACCGTCTTCATTCTTCTTTCTAGTAAAGTAGTTAATCCTGATTTCTCCAATCTCTTCCTGTGTGACTGTAATCTTTACACTTTTTTCTTTTTGTCACTCTCCTTTGTATGCTCTCCAATCTCATTTATTACAGTCCAATTTCCATGTCTCGACACTGAAACCCAAGCCTGAGTAAAATGTTGCTGATTCTTATTGTGAAATATCATTGACTAATATTGAAGCTCAAATACTTGTGTACTTGAATGTGAATGTCTCCTCTTGCTCACCTTCCTGATTTTGATTTTTATGTAATTTTATTTTTTAACTACTGTTTGGATTTATCTTCAAATTTATATCAAAGTGTGTTGGGTTACAGTTAATTTATATTCATATATGATAAATCTGTATTTTAATTGTAAAGAACAGGAGCTACATCGAGTCTAAAAGGCAGAATGTTAGGTTCTTTTACAAAGTTTCTAAAAAAATTTTAGTGGAAAGCAATTTTTTCTTTTATCTATTTCTCTTTAACAAGATCTATTATTTTTTTTTCCCTTTAATATTGCTTATAGTATGAGGATGACTGGAAAAGTTAGATGCTGACCAAGATACTCTCATTGAATGAGACCAATGAGGTTTATTTTTCAGTATAGTCCCTTACAGCCCCACATACTTCTTCCCAGTGTTTGCAATGCTTAGATCCCATTGGTCCAAAAATGTCATCAACAGCAGATATGACCATCATATGAACTTTTCAGCCCACTCTCATATGTGTACTCCACTCCAGTGCTAGAGCCTCACCACAGATATAGGTTGTGTCATAACCCAAGAGCACCCTTTTGATCAATGGGATTAAGCTTGCAAACTGGTGGAAGAAGTAATGTGGGCCCTGTAAGGTGACTATACTGAAAATAAACCTCATTTGGTCTCATTCAATGAGAAGTATCTTGGTCACATCTTAACTTTTCAGTCATCCTCATACTATAAAGCAAATATTAAAGGAAAAAAACCATAATAGATCTGTTAAGAGAAATAGATAAAGAAACAAATTGCTTTCCCACTACAAATTTTTTAGAAACTTTGTAAAAGAACCTAACATTCTGCCTTTTAGACTCGATGTGCTCCTGTTCTTTACAATTAAATACAGATTTATCAATATGATAAATTAACGTAACCCAAACACATTTGATATAAAGATTGAAGATAATCCAAAGCAGTAGTTAAAGAAATAAAGATTAACAATAAAAATCAAAAATCAGGGAAAGTGAGCCAAAGAGGAGAACAACTTCACATTCAAGTACACAAGTTATTTGAGCTTAATACATTAGTTCAATGATGGTTATCATTAAGAATCGCAGCAACACTACTCAGGGCTTGGGGTTTCAGTTCGAAAGACATGGAAATTGGGACTGTAATAATGAGATTTGACAGAGCATACAAGGAGAGTGAACAAAAAGAAAAAAGTGTAAAAGAATGTACAGTCACACAGAAGGATTGGAGAAAGTCAAGGATTAACACTACTCTACTAGAAAAGAGAATGACGGGTGATCTAATTGAAACTTTTCAATAAGTTAATGTAATTTCTAATTATGGTAGACATTTGTTTTTAAATATTTCTCCTCCAACTAGAAATTTTACTGTCAAGTTAGATTTTTAAAAAATAAGTTTATTAACCAATTGGATATTTTTGCTAATAGAGCAAAATATTTTTGGAATAAATTGCCAAATCAGATCAAAAAACGCAATAGTGTAAAAGACGAAGATAATTTGAATGATTTCAGAAATGATGGTAAAAAAGAAAAATGAAGAGAGCATTTTGGGGAATTACTTAACAGAATTTGATGTGTATATAGATATTGTATTAATATTATATAAGCTCTTGCATTTTTTTTCTTCTTCTAAGGTTGATGTGAGAAGATAGAAAAAAGGGGAGATGCTCAAAAGGAGTCATAACATAAATAAACTCAGTTCTTGTTCACAGCTGAAACAAGAACAAAAATTAAATTATTCTTTATAAAAGTTTGGTTATTTCCTATAAATCTAACATAAACAAAGGGGAATCACTCTTGACCGATAAATTATTTATTTATTGATCTACTAGGAAAAAAGGAAGACAGGGTTAGGGGCTAGTTAATGGGAAAATAAATAAATTTATCAGTCAAGGGTGGTTCCCCTTTGTTATGTTAGACTTATAGGAAATAACCGATGAGTCCCTTCTATAGGACAAATTATAAACCATTTTCCTTTTATATGTGAAAACCTTTGAAATAGCTTAAAAATTTGTTTGCTTCGAAAATAATAAAATGTAAAATGAAATATAATCAAATTAAAAATGTGAACTTAAGGCCATAACTACTGCACCATTAATTTTAAAAAAATAAATAATAAATAAAATAATAAATAAAACAAGAAAATGAACAGTTTAATCAGATTAAAAGTTTATTTACAGTTTGGTTTTAGGAAATATCATGTAATAATTATTATTACATGATATTTTCCTATATTGATATTGATGTTATTTATTAAATAATAACAATCCAACATCATTTTCTAGAAGCATTTGTATTTTAAATCCAAAATTTCTACAAAATAAAGATCTTCTTTATAATCAATTTTCTTTTTTGTGTGGTTGGTTACAGTCTGCAATTAGTCCCACATGAATTTTTTAAAGATTGTCAGTTGATTTGAAGTTTTATTTATTCATTTTTTTAACATTTTGACTCGTTTTTGTGGGATTTTTATGAATTTGACCTAGTGTTTCTATCGAGCTAAAATTAACTTATTGCTATTATTTGAAAAATACTCCTTCTATTATTGATTAATCCACAACAAAGCAATAAGTTTTTTTAACTTCTCTGATGATGAATGCGTATGTGATAATAACTGAAATGTGTAAATTAACAAACTTAACGAACGATTAAAGAATAGAAAGAAAAAGAAAATAGCTGTGTTGAGTTCCTTCCAGCAATACAAGTTTTTCAATTTCGGCAAGTATTCGAGTACAAATTGTACTCAATTTTAATGAGTTTTGGAAGGACACAAAAAGATATTTGTATAGAATAGTTCAATAAATAAAATTTTATGCGGTAATATTTATAAAAGATTATATAAAAATGCAATACTTACATTCAACCATCCAGATAAGAATAAGTTAAAGTCATTCGCTTTATTTATTTTTTTTTACTTAAATAGTTAACATTTAATAATTACATCTTCAATTTCCATATTTATTTATATAACTGTTTACTATTGGAATAAAAAATTGAAACAAATGACACTTATCTGGTTAGTGAATGTAAGTATTATATATTTTACATTACTGCAGAATAACAGCATTTTTTTAAAATTCTATTCTATACATTGCTACAATTGGCTGTTTGTGTTTAGCTGAGGTTAAAAAGTAATGAATTTTGTAAGTATCTGGTTTATTATTTGAATAAATTTACTTGAAAGTTTTATATGGAATTTAAGTAAAACATTGTTTTTAAATTAACAACTTTCATAAATTCATTTTAAAATTTATACCAGAATGATAATAGCTTGAAAACTTTCAGTATCAGTTGTTGGGGGGGGGGGGGCGAAACAGTAAACGCACAGAAAAAAAGTATTTAATATCTTAATTCGTTCCAAAATTTATTGGTTATCAAATTATTAATTGATGCTTTATTTCTAATTTAAAAAAAAAATATCCCTTCCCCGTTACTATTGGAATTAAGATAAAATATATCAAGAAAATGGAATAGGTGAAATAAATGTAAATGCCTGTATAATCTTTTTTCTTCTTAAGGAATAATAAACAAAGGGATGCAATCTTGACTACAAACAGGAAAAGGAAAAAGAAGAAAAAAGATATGAAAAAAGTAAGTACTCTGTATAGTACTTATTTACTATACAGATTGACATTCATATTCATTGAACAAAAAAGAGTAAATTGTCATCTTATTTCACTTGCTCCCGACCCTAACAGCAATCATGTGGGGGAACATTTCCATATTTATTTTTTTTATTATTAGCAGCACCAAAATATCGTTGGTTAAATAAAATTGGATGGAAAAACTTAGAGAACAAAAGAGTTGGGGTACGATATTATTTTGTAAAGACTGAAAAAACTGACGGATTACAATAGTGCCTAATGACTACGGCTATACCAGGATTTTTTTTTTTTTTTTTACAAATACTCTACCTGATTATTTTATTTGCCTCGTTAAGTGGGGGGAAATGAAAAGAAGTCCGCAAAGATGACTAAGAAAGTACGCGCTACTGTTTCGATAGAAACATAGATTATTCTATGACTAGACATGAGACTTTGATGAGTTTGTGTGCACCTGAGCACTGTACACAATAATTTTCAATTATTATTATAATAACGGACAATTTTTTTTGTCATTGAAAAAATTCATTCAATTATTTATTATTCAAACATGTTTTACTAATACGTGAAAGTGAAAGCTAAACAATCAAAAACATTACAAAATAGTAGACAAGGTGGTTTTCGCCCAAATATAAATGATAATTTAATAGAAAATTTCGTAATAGTCTTAGATACTGAAGGCAACAACAAGAAACAGCTGTTCGTGGGCTGAAAATAACAAGACATAGCTCTATGCAAGTTAAAAAGGAATTTATGTAACAGTAAGCACTAGTAGCAGAAAAAATTTTTACAAAAAGTAATATTGCAAATGATAAAATACGTCCAACTTTTTAGATTGAAGAAACTCTAAAAAATTTGAAACTACCACAAAAACAAATAATAAAAAAAAGAATTGACAAAATAACAATAACAAAATCAGGGTGAAAAACTAGAAAAAGATCACGACGCAGTTAAAAGGTTTCTCTTTTGTTTACATAAACAACACAATATGGTTGAATCTCCTTCCCGCATATAAAAGGTAATTGTAAAATCCAAGTAAATTCTCATGTGAAACCAAAAGGACAATTTTATTTGAGCAAAAGAGATTTAGGTGTTTATCTGGTTTAAAAATCGACTATTTAGTGTTGTCAAATTTGTCATCTCTTAAAAATTGTAAAGTTTTTTGGATATCAGCCTTTTTTTTAATTCTTTGTATATTATAATGCAAAATATTTAAATAACCAACAATTGTGAACTTGAAATAAATGACAATCGACTGTGCTTCTAGTCCTTTGAATTTTTTTAAAATAAGTTAAATAAATGAGTTAAATGTATACATGGGCTTTTCAGACAACTGACTGATTTTTAGACTTTTTTTTTCTCTCCTAAAAAACATTTTTAAAAATCATACGTTTTTGTGAATTCTTAATAACAATATTTTCAAAAGTTGCAGAAACTTAGAAAACATTTTAGAATCTCAAACAACTGCGTTTTTTTAAATTTTACGTTTATAAAAGTAAAACACCTTTTACGCCGCCTCACTAAACATAATTCACTTGGAAACACTCATTTGTCTAGACAACAGCATTCTCAATCTAAACTTAATTTGATAGAAATATTCTGAGATTGATTTGATGTAAATAAAAACGATTTTATAAGTGAAGCATTTTCACTGACATTTATGTAACTGGTCACGCTCATTCAACTCGTGCACTCTTAATCTTCACCTAACAATCTCTTTTTTAATTTCACAATTTACTAACATAAATTATGAATGAAATTTAAAACTTTAATAGTGCGTGTCATTTTTTTTTTTTTTTTTAAATGCCACCTTCAAAAATTGCATAAGGTTAAAACATAGCTTTATTTGAGAAAGTTACTCAAATTATAGTCTTGTATTACTTAATAATACTTTTAAAACTTTTGAAATTAAAAAATTTCTGCAAACATACTTTCCAAATAGGAAAGATTTTTTATGCGTTTTTTCTTTTCTTAATACAAGTTTTCACGTAAGTTTTTTTGTTTGTTTTTTAATGGGAAAAACGACAAACTTTATGAAAGTTTAACCCAGAAGATAAGTTTTTTCTTTCTTTTTAATGTAACAATAAAACTACAAGACATTTTTCACTGATGATTATTGTTAAACAAAACATGTAAGATTTTTCAAGTGACTTTCTCAAAGAATGCATTATTTTCATATCAAAATACAATAATCATTGATATAAAATTGATTATTGAATTGTATTATGTAGCTTCAGTTGAATATTTCCAGCTGTTTCATGAAATCAGGCTTTTACAAAACATTTTTTTCAGCGACTTTAATATACGCAGCTATTCGAGTAAACATTTCAAATAGATAGAAAAAAATGCATTCGTAAAACAAGGATGTCCAAACGTAACTGTCTGTGTTTCTAACAATAGTACAATAAGTGAATATACCAAGTTTTTACACAAAACCAAATAAAAACAGTTTTTTTACAATTAATATCAGCACATTACAAATAATTTTACTTTGAAATCTAGTATGAATTGCAAATTAAATTTTATTTATCTATTTTACCCCAGTCCTTTTTTTTTTTTTTTATAAATGCACCGAAGTGGGTTATTAAGAATCGAATTAGGCTTATTGATCTTTTAATTTTTTTTAACTGATTTAGTTAACTAGGAACGTTTTTCACTAACTAACAAAAAGCAATTCTTTCAAAATTATTATGCAAAACTAAGATGATCGATATGCGATTTGCTGTAGTAAGGACAATCACCTTCTTCAGTAAAAAAGCTTTTTTCGTGTAATTTTAATTACCCCGATTAGAATTAAAAATACAATTTTAACTTTTAACTGATTGATTTTTTAAACAGCAATTAATAATCTGTAAAGACGTCGTTCACAAAAAGAAAAAAAAAAAAAAAAAAAAAAAATGAACTAAACTTTTATATACAAAATAAGAGGGAAAAAAAAAAGATTTTTATTTCACCTTACCTTCTAGAAACTTTATATCAATGTGAAAGAAACAGAGGACATTTCAATTGTAAAAATACATTTTAATTTTTAAACAAAAATAAAGAAGACAACAGTAACTAAAACTAGAAAGAAACTCAGCTATGATAAACAATGGTAACGATATGCCAATTGCTAGGTTAAATCTCAGATAATCCGATGACTAAAGTTTACCCATAAAGGATTATTATCATTTGCCCATAAGTTCTTTCAAACTTAAATATTGTTTTTTGGAAACACTTATCTAATCCAATACTTGAAAATTTAAAATAAAAATATAAATTATGAAACTTCTCAAAACACTACGAAAGTACAC
>CM042157.1:90082569-90104071 GCA_023376005.1 Doryteuthis pealeii | reverse complement strand
TTTGCTGAGGTTTCTACTGTGTTTGCCTGTTTGTTCCACTGGGCCTCTGTATATAAGCGGCTGATTCAAATGCTTCTGTCTCTCTTTCCTCACTGCCTCTGAATGAGCCCATGGGTTAGACTTATGTCTACCCCCTAAACGGTGGGGCTTTGCCCCCCCTTACATTACTGTAAGTCTTTTATACAGCATGGACTATCCTTTAGTTCCATGTCTGTAACATTTATATTTTATGTACATTTGGGTATCTCGTTTATACCTAAATATTGTATCTTGTATTTACCATTCATGAATGTGTCCTTTTATCTCTACTCTTATATCTTATTTGTATCTTATGTATCTATGTACTTTATGTATCTTATCGTTACCATGTGCTGTACACCTATTAAATGTTTTGTCTCACAACGTGTCGGAACTGTTATTCAATTATTCACCATGAATTCTACACATGTAAAAGACACTTAACTCTTATCTATCAAGGAAATTGCTTTACAAATTATTTAGAAATTATATTTTGATTAAGAATTTTTTCTTTTTTCTTTTACTATACTTTTATGAATTCTTGACCCAGGATCTAGTGCATGGGTATTTATCCAACTCAAGGTTAGTTTAAATTGGGGGAACCTCAAAGAGAGCGAGCCTGAGGGGGCAAGATAGCTCATCTCTTTTAGGATACCTCAGGCGAGACCAATGTATTGTTACATAATCTATGCAGTTGCATAAGATTATTGTCAATCCCCTGTATTTCCAAAGGGATGGCCCTTTTCATATCCATGGAATAGTACAGAAAGCCCGCGAAAATACATGAAGTCACGTGGGACCTGGTTGGGTCCTCAGTTTTCAGTTTAGATGTCAGGCAGAGAAGATGTCCTGCCTTAACTGGAACTCACTGCATATGCGCGCTATGTTAGTCAGATGTTTAGTTACATAAAATGTTTAGTTAAGTAAATAAAAGCATAAGAAAATAACACGGTTTTGTGATTAATGAATGTCTTGGTAACAAGACTGATCTAGAAGAAGAAATGAGTTAAGTGCGAAAGACCACCAAGACGAAGTCCAGACACTAGAAGAGACGCTAGAAGAAGAACCTAAGATAGAGAAGATGAACAGAAGAAAAATAGAAGTAGAAAGAAAGTAAAGAAAGGTATGCAACATTAGTTTAAATTGGGGGAACCTCAAAGAGAGTGAGCCTGAGGGTGCAAAATAGCTCATCTCTTTTAGGATACCTCAGGCGAGACCAATGTATTTTACAATGGTGAAACCTCAAGTGTTACTTGCAGAGAGTGTCCTTTAAATTTTTAGCTGATTTATTTCATTTCACTCAAGATATGAATGTGACAGGTAATGTATGTAACCGCAGGTTATTGGATCTTGTCAAAATTTATTATAGCCATAACAGCTTCTTTGTCAGCAACCACTGATGAATTGGTGGTGAGATTTAAATTTGCAATAAATCCAGTCTTTCTGATCTGTTTACCATGTTACATAATTATTAGATTCTTAATATTTATGTACAGTAGTGTAGAAATCAAAATGGCTATTATAAGTTGCAGCCCACGGCCTTGAAGGATTGAATGACAAGGCTTGACCTCATCCTGATCCTTTCCGGTGGATACCGTGAAAATCGGTGGAGGAAGACCCTCTTCCGGTTTAGATTAGAAAGAGATTTTTAGTCAGTCAGCCAAAAACCACGACAGTGGTAAGTCGTGTTATACACGCTCCGACTCAATCTGCGCAGGTAGTCTGGTGGGAGATTTCGAGAATAAAATATGATCTAAGTAAATCGAAGTCTTGTGTTATTATCTAAAAACTACCAATAACACAGGGCTTCTGATAAAGAGAAATCCCAATGGAAGACCAGACACGAAGTCCCCAGACGAAGTCCAGACACTAGAAGAACTTAAGATGTCAAAGACGCCAGAAGAAGAATAGAAGTAAGTAAGGAAAGAGGTGTGCAACAACCAGATAATAATTTGATGAACACAAACAAAATAAGTCTACTGGTTATTCAAATTATATTATATTATATCTAGAACACAGAATAATATATTAGTGTCAGGAACATGAACAGTTTACAGTAATAATATGCATGTATGTGTGTGTGTGTGTGCTTATGTGTGTGGAGAGGGGCATCAGGTATGGTGTTGGGGGACTACAGGAAGCATGGAAGTCTTGAAAGATTCAATGTTTCGGCAGCCTACAATGGATGCGGGCAGCTTATTCCATGCCTCGACAATTCTGAGCGTGAAAAAATGTTTCCGAAAGTCATATGAGCAATGCTGTTTTCTGACTTTGTATGCATGCCCACGTGTGTTAGAAACATGGAGATCAAAAAGGTGCTCAAGGTTGCTGTTGTTAAGATGATTAATGACCTTATGAGCGTTTACCAAGTCTTTTGCCAGACGCCGGAGTTTCAATGAATTTCCTATAAGTCTAACATGATCAATATACTATTTTCTTATTGATAATTTATTTCTCTCACACACACACACATATATATATATATATTCTATTTTGCTTATATAATGTAATGGTTAAAGTCATGGGAAATGGACTCGTCGCCCTGAGTTCAAATCCTGGACGTGGTAATCGCATTTCACTTAGCGCTAGTATCCTTGGGAAAGGTATGAATCTTACTCTCCCTCCAGCTATGGGTAAATAGCAGGGCAGACTGGGTTCTTTAACCATGGCTAGGTAACCAGTCTAGGAGAAGGAAAACTCTGAATTCAAACCTGTTGAACTCCGCTTAAGAAATTGACCTTGTGTCATATCCTGCTTGTGTGGAGGAGTTGGTATATATATATATACTGCATTGCATAGCCTAAGTATAATGTCATCAAATTTCCTCATTTTCCATACTTCTGGGAGTATTTCGTCGAGTCCTGCAGCTTTCCTACCTTTTAGTTTTCTCAGGACTTCATTTAATTCTTCTATCGTGAAGTCTCCCAGCTTGATGTCTAATTGGTTATCTACAATTTTCTGGGTTTTATTTTCTATGATTTTAGGGAGATTTCCTAAGATTTCTGGCTGGTTTGGACAAAAGGCTGCATCATTCAATTCCCCAAAAAAGGGGACCTCGGTACTGCCAAGAAATACAGAGGTATAACTCTTACTGCTATAACTGCTAAGATATACAATGCCCTCCTTCTTAATTGCATATGACCAAAAATAGAGAAAATTCTCAGGAAAAACCAAAACGAATTCCGCAAGAATCGATCCACAACCTCACAAATTTTGACAGTTTATCAAATCATAGAAGGGGTACGAGCAAAAAATCTTGAAGCAACCCTACTATTTGTGGATTTCTCCAAGGCATTTGACTCCATACACAGAGGGAAAATGGGGCAAATACTACTATCATATGGTCTCCCCAAAGAAACTGTTAATGCTATAATGATGTTCTACAAAGACAGTAAAGCAATGGTACGATCACCAGACGGCGATACAGACTTCTTTTGACATAGTAGCTGGAGTCCTACAAGGAGATACTCTGGCATTGTAGATATTCGAAATATGCCTTGACTATGTTCTTCGAATTTCATTAGATCCCATAAGTGAAAAAGGCCTAACACTTAAAAAGGCAATAAGCAGACAATATCCTGCGCAGACTATTACAGATGTCCTGACGCTTCTTGCAGATACCACCTGCACAGGCAGAATCCCTGCTGGATAGCCTCGAGAAGGCATTGCGGAACATTGGTCTATATGTGAACTCCGATAAATCAGAGTTCGTATGCTTTAAAAAGAAAGGCGACACCTCCACGCTCAATGGTAAGCCTCTAAAAACCAGTAGAGCAATTCTAAGAGTATTTACGGTTTTCGAAGGAGCTCTTATTTCTCCGTAGTTGTAGGCAAATTGTCGGACAAAGAAGGAACAAACATGAAAGTAAATGCAGACACTTGTATTGACAAAATTACATAAAATTGTTGCAAATTTTAATGGTATTTGCTACAAGACTTATCTGAGTTAGTAATTTTCTTGGAGTAATGTCGATAACAGGTTATTCTTTTTGTCGGTAGGAAATGTTGATAAGACGCTTCGTTTCGGTAGTTTCTCGTCCTTCAGTAAGTGTGTTATTGTACCTGCCTTTTAACGTATGCAGATACAATGCCTTAAAAGGGAGCTGGTTGTAGAGTTCTGTGATAAGTGGGCCCTAGTTTGGGCTTGGTAATGAGAGCTTGGTGTTTTTGGTATTGGCGCCAACATACGATGATGGTGATTTGTCCCCTAGCGGCAGGGGGAGATAATTAACTATGGAATTTCCAATAATTCACGTACCTAGGTAGTAATATCTCATCCACAGAAAGCGATGTTGATGCATGCATAGGGAGGGCATGGTCTGCTATAAACAGACTGTCAGTTATATAGCATTCACACCTCCCCGACAAGTTGAAGCGAAAATTCTTCCAGGCAGTGGTGGTGTCGGTACTGTTGTATGGCTGCACCACTTGGACCTTAACGAGGCACCTGGAAAATAGACTGGATGGGAGCTGTACAAGGATGCTGCATGTGATCTTGAACAAATCATGGAAGCAACATCCCACAAGAAAGCAGCTATACAACCACCTGCCCCCTGTTACACAAACCATCCGAGTTAGGCGAACAAGACATACCGGACAGTATTGGAGAAGTAAGGATGAGCTAATAAGCTACATCCTTTGGTGGAAACCGGTACATGGACATATTAGTGTGGGCCGTCCAGCAAAGACCTACATAGACCAGCAATGTGCAGATACAGCATGCTGTGCAGAGGACCTTCTGGTGTCAATGAATGATAGGGATGGTTGCCGAGAGATTGTCATGGATATCCGCGCTGCTGGCACGACATGATGATGATGATTATATACATATATATATATATATATATATATATAACATATACATACATACATATATATATATATATATATACATATACATACAGACATATATATATATATACATATATACAGACATATATATATATATATATACATATATATATATATATATATATATATATATATATAAAGAAATTTGAAAAAACAAGTGTTCCGAAAATGAGGTGAATTTATTTATCGGAACCCTAACCCTAACCCTTAACCCTAACCCTAAACCTCCCTAGTTAAAATTGACAGTTTTATTACAAAATTTGTGTGTTCTGTTTTTCTGAGTCACCCTGTATACAGGGTGACCCAGAAAAAACAGAGCCCAAATTATTTATTTATTTTCCCATTAAACTAACCCTAAACCCCAACCCCAACCCCAACCCTAATCCTAACCCTAGTTTTTGTTGCAAGTGACACCGCTTCAGCTAAGGACTTCAGCTGGTATTATTTTTCAGCAGCCACCGGCTAGCGTTTTTTGAGGCAGAAGGCCGGGACGGTTCTCTGCGAAGAGTACTAAAAACTCTTTACACAGAATATATACACTATTAATTTATTATTTATTTTCTGATGAAATACTATTAAGTAATTTATCTGATAGTTCCTAAAAATGCCCTTTTAAATTCTTTTTCTTAATATTATTTCTGAAATTATAGTGGGATGGTATTCAAAGCATGTAGGGTAGTCACCAATTTATAATGGAGAGAGGCGATTATTAATAAGTATTTCAACAAAGTACTCATCACACTATAAAATATATTAGTAAATAGCAGAAAAGACAAAGAACTCATACATTTAACAAACAAAATATGTATTGACACAAAAATTACAATGGTAGTAGAGAATACTGGGTAATGTCCTTGTCTTGGCTAGTAATTACGATTCTGCGGTAAGGGTTATGCCCCTTAGACCTCTCAGTTATTTTTCGTAAATAGGATACAATTTTTGCTATTCCCCGGTCATTTCCGGGTTGTGAGTCAGCGGGAATTTCAAGTCTCTCTTTTCCACTTCTGCTCAACTGCAACAGATGTGTTTACCGACCTCTATATCCATCTCAGAAGAGTATTCTAGGCAACACAGTAAGAAAGTATACTTTTCTTCTTTTCCTAATTTACATAGCTATTTGTTTACTGCTCTTTTCTACTATTTTATTTTATTGAAGTTGTCATGCTGAGAATTTCCTTGACATACCTTTTTCTCTGTATCCCATGTAAGACCCTCGTCACTTCGTATTGTTTCACTTATTTGCCTACCCCCCGGGTACTAGTATTTATCGTGTATTATTATTCTCCCACACTTGCCGTTTCTTTTCTCTTAGTAAGTTACGTTTGTATTCACTAGCCCATGTTGAAATAGCATTATTCTGAGAAATACATGCTACTTTCACTGCCGTCTCAGCCTAAATATGTCTGTCTGACCTCGGTCATTACTTAGACCTTTACTGTGGACATTTCTCTCATAACCCTTGCTTTCACGTATTTCCCTTAGCATTGTTTCCTACTCCCTGTAAGAATTATTGTCTCCTCTCACTCATGTTGAAATGGCATTATTCTGAGTGATACATGCCACCGCCTCTCCTAGGAGTTTACCACTACCACTCTGCCCGCTGCCTGCCTCCCACTTTCTCCTTTGCTGCTATCATTATTGATGTTATTATCATTTCTCTACGCTAACTGCCTTATCCGTTCCCTATAATTCTTATAATTACCTTGCCCTTTGTAACCTTGATTTGCCTTGTTATTTGCTGTGTCTGTCACATGTTTCTTTTCTTATTTCAGCTTTTTACCTTTTCCTACAGAATAAAGACATTTTAACTATACCCATGGTTATTTGTGGTTCATTGTTGGAGAGGTTAACCTACACGCAATTAGATTGTCTCAACCACCTGGCAATAGGATTAGGCGTCAGATTAGGAGGTGTGATAGTTCTGTAAAGTTCCTTTTTTGAATGATCATGTAAGTCTCAAAGTGAGAAAGAAAGAGTATAATGTTTCAAAGTTGAAGCAGCAGTCAGGAATTGAAGAGAGGGGGAGAAAGATATAAGTTGTAGTACCTTCAACATGCAGCGAAACGCTCTTAAAACGGGAGACGTGGAGTTGTTCAGGAGGGCTTGATCTTTCTGACTTGTTATCTGAAAACCTTCCTTATTTATAAGAAATTGGTATGCTCCAGAAAGGGGTCTACTTGAAAAGTTATTTTTAGGCACGAATGTCTCTGATTGGTCAATAATTAATCATTTTGATATTTCAATTTTTCTTTTTACAGGCTGCGCAATCCACCGGTGCAGAACGTTATTTTTTGTCATTTTACTTTTATCCTTCGGGGTGACAACTTCACCACAAAATCAAGAAAATTAATCTTAAAGGATTTTTACTATTGCTTTTGTCAAGTGACATTTAAAAAAATTAATTTGTTGATAGACTTATTTCCAGTTTGAAGAGAAATATCAAAATATTGGTACTAATGTTGAATAGCATGCAAGATATAATATCATTAGATTACGTATATAAAAAGCATTACATTTCACAGAAATGCCCAAAACCTTCGAGACGCAAGGCTTAGGGTAAAGGTTAGGTTTTGTGTTAAAGTCAGGGTTAGGTTAGGCTACTTTGGGAGTTTTCATAATCTAATGCTATTTATACGTAAAATACGATTCTAATGATATATCTTGTGCCCTATTCTGCATCTATTGTTTTAAAAATAATAAGATGTTGAAAAATCTTTTCTTGGAATAAAAGTGAAAAGCTGAAAATCTTCCTTGAATAAGCAGATTCGTTTTTGTGTGTATCTAAGGCAAGGCTCTCTCTCTCTCTCTCTCTCTCTCTCTCTCTCTCTCTCTATATATATATATATATATATATATATATATATTATATATATATATATAAAGTAAAAGTAAGTAAAGTCGTCGGGGGTGGGGGTGGCCTAATGTCGGTATCAGCCATGCAGCGAGGGAGTCTATCCCGTTTTTACTAGTGCTAGACCAAGGAGATTATTTTAGCGTCTGAGGTGGAGCGCCACACCTACCATCAGCTCCTTACTTTACCGCATAGATCCCTGTGCTTACTCATAAGCTGAGTTGGCGAGGGCGGTATCGAACTAGGAACCTTTGGTTTCTAGCCAAACGCTCTGCCGACTGATATATATATATATATATATATATATATATATATGTATATCGTGATTCTCAAAAATTGCCAAGGGAGGTAATATTTTTCTTTAAATTTCTTAATTTTAAAACAATTATCAAAAATCAGGGAATTGTCCAATTTTAATGAAATTTTCACCAAATTATTTTCCCACAACTTAATTTTATAACGATTAGTTTATTCTATTAAAGAAACTTGAAAAAATATGTTTTTTTATCAATTCAGAATGTGTGTGTGTGTGTGTGGGGGGAGTTGACCTTTGACCATTTGAAGAAAAAAAAATCCCGGTCCCTAATTTTTACATTTCTTGAAAGATCATATCCTGAAGATATATATATATATATATATATATATATATATATATATATAAATAAAAAAAAATCAATACCCTAAAAAAGCGATTTTAAAATTTAAAACTTATTTTCTTAAAACTCAAAAACTAAATAGCGTAGCATGTTTTTTTTTCATGGTATTAAAAAAAATATTTTTCTTTAAATTGATGCAAAAAATATTATTTTATCTATGTCAAACTGAGTTTTTTATTACCTTAAAAGATAGCCCTGAATTTTATCTTTGAAAAAAATCTAAGTTATATATGCACTATAACGTGCTGTATATTTTCAAAGAATTTTAAAGATTAAAAAAAAAATAGTCAATTTCAAATATGGATGACAAAACGGGCCGAATTCTCTCCCAGTCTAAATAGTCAGTCAATCGCAACAGAGAAAAGTCTTTTTGGCTACACTTCCAAGAATAAATATTTTTAAAGATATTGGATAGAAAATCTAATGTTTATCTTTTAGTTCGAAATACGCAGATGTGAAAACATACGAGATAGTAAAAAAATACCTTTTAAGGCATCCATATTATTTCGCTTAAAATTTCTCCACATATTTCGATGTAAGGGAAATAACTCCTTATTTATTTTAAAGAGTTATGTCCCCTGTCTGCATCACTCACTCTATATCATTAGTGTATCTATCAGACTATATCTCTTTCTACGTGATTCTCTCTCCCTCCTCTTTATGTGTATTTCTTTCTATCCACCGTTTTAATTCATTAGTATGTATCTATGCGTGCGTCTGTGCGCGCGCGTTAATAAAACAGACATAAATTTATTTTTGTCTCTTAAATTTAACATTTCCTTTCAAAAAAATGCTAAATCAATAAAAATTTTACAAAGATTCAAAGAAAAATATTCACTCATAAATTTATCTATTTCCTTTCTTTTATTTATTGATGTTTGGACATAAACGTTCATATTTATATATGTATGTGTCTTAAATAGGGACTTTTAAAGGCGAATTAAAAATAATTAAATTTATTATTTAAGGTCAAACTTTGTCTAAATCGATAAGTATTAACATAATAACCATCATTAAAATAAGAAAAATATCATTACATATGCAGTTTATTTTTGATAGATTTAAAACTATTTGTTTTGGTCAATTTCGACGCGATCCGCCATTCTACCTCTTTTTCAATGGTTTTAGGCGCTTGTTTACAATTTTAAAACAACATTTGGGATGGAAAAAAAATTACCAAAAATCAGGTAATTATCCGATTTTAATGAAATTTTCAGTATTGATTTAACAATTAATGAATTTTATAATGCATCAGTTATTTTATTTCAAAACTTTAATTTAGTATTTTTGCTATGAAAAATTAATATATAAAATTCATTTAAAACAAAAATATTCGGATTTTAAGTTTAAAAAGTTCTATTTTTAGATTCGAAAAATAAATATCTACTTAATACAAACCTTATTTTAGGTGCCAAAAGTAATAAGTTTTGATGAAAAACTCGATTGAAAATGTACCCGCTCCCCTTTTTAAGCAGAAAAAACATCGATGTATAATGTTTTCTTTTATAAAATAATAGCCAATTAAATAATTATCGAAATGAGTAAAAAAGAAATCTCCAAAAAATAAATTATCATTTTTTCTATTCATAACTTCGGTCTTTTATCTCATTATTTATACTGTAATTAGTATTGAAAATGACCAACTCGCAAAACATTTTACGCCCCCAACATAAGGGGGGGGGGGTCAAAATTAAGTGACCTGAAAAAAATGAGAAAGTTTTGAAATAAAATAAATAATGCATTATAAAGATCATTCATTGATAATAAACACTGAAAATTTCATTAAAATCCGATAATTCCCTGATTTTTGGTAAATTATTTTCTGTAGGGGGGCTAAAGTCATTTGGTCAAAAACGCATTTTAGGCTCATTTTGCCAGTAGTTAGTATTAAAGTATTTTCATTTCTACACGATTCTGTCTGTCTGTCTCTCTCTAACTCGTTTTTCGACTGTATTTAAAAAAAAAAAAGAAGTCTTTTAATTACCCATTTTCTCTTAGCTTACGAATTCTAAGCCTTTATTTCTTTCTCCCTCTCTTGACTTTTCATGTCTCAGATATTTTGTCAATACCAATTAAACCCGTGTATGAGTCAAAATTTGAAGACATCATTTTAGGTGGCTCAAAAATTGCCAACGGAGGTAATATATATTTTTAATTTCTTAATTTTAAAACAATTACCAAAAATCGGGGAATTGTCCAATTTTAATGAAATTTTCATCAAATTATTTTCCCACGATGTGTGGGTGTTGAAGAAAAGAAAAATCCCGGTCCCTAATTTTTACATTTCTTGAACGATCATATCCTGAAGAATATATAGAAAAATGAAAAATAAAAAAATAAAAATTCAATACCCTAAAAAAGTGATTTTAAAATTTAAAAGTAATTTGCTTAAAACTCAAAAAATAAATAATGTAGCATGTTTCTTTTTTTCGTAGTGTTAAAAAATATTTTTCTTTAAATTGATGCAAAAAAAAAATATTCTATCTAAGTTAAACTGAGTTTTTTACTACCTTAAAAATTTCAAGGTCAATTTTACATGTCTTCCAGCATCCGGGAGTAACTATTAAATTTAACAAAAGATAGCCCTGAATTTTAATTTTGAACAAATCCAAGTTAAAAAACGCACTATAACGCCAATTTCAAGTATGGATGGCAAAACGGGTCGAATTCTTTCCAAGTCAAAATAAATATGTCAAACGCAACAGAGAAAAGTCTTTTTGGCCACACTTCCAAGAATAAATATTTTTGATGATACTGATAGAAAATCCCATGTTTGTCTCTTACTTCGAAATATCCGGATGTGAAAACATACAAGATATCGATTTTGTGCTACCATAAAAATTTGCTCGGAGAATATTAAATAAATTGATGTAAGGGAGATAACCCGGTCTAAAAAATAGGAATTATGTCCCTTTTTGAGCCACCCTACATAATTCTTTAGCCATAATTGGCATCGAACTAAAATTTCCATTATGCACACACATACTTATATAGCGATGCACAATATTTGCCAAGGTAGATCATAAACGTTTTAAAAATTTCTTAATTTTAAAAATATTACCAAAAATCAGGGAATTGTCCAATTTTAATGAAATTTTCTCCAAATTATTTTTCAACGACGTAATTTCATAACAATTAGCTTATTTTATTAAAGAAACTTGAAAAATATTTTTTACCAATTTAGAGGCTGACCTTTGACCATTTGAAGAAAAGAAATCCCTGTCCCTAATTTTTACATTTCTTGTGTTACGTTCGCCTATCGTTCCAACGCTATACAGCGCTTTTCATCAGAGATACCAAAGAAATTTGAGAGGCATATATGCAAAAACTTGGCAACAAACAACAATAAAACACAATATTATTTTAAAACACAACATTTAATTTGTAGTCTTTGGGAATCATAATACGAACGCCGACAGGCTAGAGTTTATAATGTCATTTTGGTGGAATTTCTTCTTCAAAATCAATTTATAAAGGTTCGCAACGAAAGGAATTTGCACTTATCTTTTTTATGGGTGATTCATTTTCCGTGTTAATGATTATTCCGGGTATTCTTCTTTATGTGGCATTTTGGTCATGGAGACTTTCTTCTTGGGCATAACATTCTCCCCTCCCCCACGAGATGTTCGCTGACCGGATCCCGAGTACTAACTGTTGAAACTGCTAACTGACAACAGGGATCGCTTTCCCTTCCACCCAACGTTACGTCACCTGTCTCGGTAGGTTTTTTTTGCGTACGTGGGTAAAGCAATGAGTGTAGTATCAGTTTTTCGTTTCCCTTCGCAAGGTTGGCTACGTGGTAAATGACTAAGCGAAATTTTTCCCTTGAGGTCAAATTCTGTGACTCTCAACCTCAGCTTTTGGCGTCGGAAAGTCTAATAAGAATATTCCAAAAAGTTCTAAACCGTTTATCATTTGATTAAACGTAACACTTGAAAGATTATACCCTGAAGAATATATAGAAATAAGAATAAAAAAATAAAAATATAAATTCAATACCCTAAAAAAGTGATTATAAAATTTAAAAGTTATTTTCTTAAAACTAAAAAAATAAATCATGTAGCATGTTTTTTTTCGTAGTTAAAAAATTTTTCTTTTCTTTAAATGGATGAAAAAAAATCTTATCCAAGTAAAATTGAGTTTTTTACTATCTTAAAAATTTCAAGGTCAATTTTGAATGCCTGTCACTATCTATGACTAACTTTAAAAAATGACCAAAGATAGACATCGACATATTCTATCTAAAAATGTAAGTTAAAAAATATACTGTCATATGCTGCATATTTTCCGAGATTTTTACATATTTAATATAAATTTTTAAAAAATCGTCAATTTCAACGACGGATGACAAAACGGACCAAATTCTCTCCCTTAAAAAAAAAATTAAAAAAAAAATTATGTTTTAAAAATAAAATAATTGTCTCGTACCGGATCGGGTAAGAGTATAGCAGTACCAAAAAGTACAACCCTCATTTTTGTGTTTATTCTTAATAAAATTCAACTTATTTGGACAGTTTTGGAAAACTTTAAATTGACGAAATGATATTATCCAGTGATTTTTTTCAACAATCTAACCTGAGCTCAATGGGTGACCCAACAGGTCACGTTTATATATATAAATAAGTCACAATTTCTTTCTTTTTTTTGTTTAAATTTGTTTAAGATCAAAACAGTAAGTTGCATTTCATATTTGCAAAAAGCAAGGTGGCACCTATGAAATCAAAAACATTGCCCAATCTGTAACAACTGGTGGCATACATGGCAGTAGAAAAAAACTGCCGAATATATCAAATCGATATTCACACATAAAAATTAACAATATCTATATAGCAATAGATGTCCAAGTTATCCTGTCATGGTTAATGTCAGAAAATATCAAAACAAAAAGTCAGTATGCTAGAAAGAGATTAAAGGATGTTCACCAAATGATTATGGAAATTTAACAAAATTACTCAGTGCCAGTAGTTTATTTTACCGGGTTACGACCCTTGGATTGTGTTATTGTTATACCGGGTTACGGCCCTTGGATTGTGTTAACTTACGATAGGAACTGTACTATCTCTTGTGACGGCGTCTGGTCGGCGTCCGGACTCTGGCGTCCTTGTTAACGGTTGGTCATTAAAGTCTCTCTACATACTTCCTCGTAGTTGTGTGTTTATCTCTTTCCTATTTACTGGCACAGTGAAAATACAATTCAAGTACGTGCCGTGCCTTCTGCTGACAATCCTGCTGGCCTTTTGTTCCCGGGGAATTTCCCAAGAAAAATTCCGACATACAATACTGTGGTTCAAATTGGATTGAAGAAATCCCGATAAATTGGCCTAACATCAGACTTGAATGCTTGAGAAAAAAGAAAATCAAAAGATTTAATACAATTGTAATATTCAAAGTTAATTAATGAACATACAATTCCAACACGTTGTGAGACAAAACATTTAATATATATAACAGCACATGGAAACGATAATATACATAATGTACAGGAGAATAGAACATGTAAATACATATACAATATTTAGGTATAAACAAGATACCCAAATGTACGTAAAATATAAATGTTACAGACATGGAACTAAAGGATAGTCCATGCTGTATAAAGGACTTACAGTAATGTAAGGGGGGGGGGAGCAAAAGCCCCACCGAGAAGGGGGCGTAGATAGACTCTAGCCCATAGCAGTTCGTTGAGAAGATCCAGCTAAAAAAGGAAGACAAGTTCAAATAAGGCACTTAAATACCAGAGTTCCCCCAGTGGGAAGAAACGGCAACGCAGCGAGAAGATAACTCTTCCAGGCAAAGGGAATATAATCCCCTACACAATCAACAGTTCTACACAACACGGTTTCCTATGCAAAGGTAGAACCCATCATAACCTTTGGTTGATTTTCTAATTTGTCAAAACTCTTTTAACAACAGCGTTCAAATTGAAAAACTAGGGAACGCGCCTGAAATCCATTGCCCCAGATCCTGGTCATTGTGCAAGGATTCACATTGTCAAAATAATGCCAAAGCAAACTTAAATCACTTACCTAAAGGACCCAAAATACACTCCTCCAGGACTTGTCACGAATTTTAATATATTCTCAGACGATGAAGGAATACTAAGAACAGATGGAAGGATAACCCAAACCTCAATGTATGAGTACGAATTAATAATTCCAATTCTACTGGCTAAATACCACCCTCTAACAGAATTAGTGGTCACTGATTGTCACGAAAAATAAAAAGGATAATATCAAAATGTTTCATATTCAAGAAATTCAACAACTTAGCATTCAAATACCGGAAAATATCTAATCTACCAAAACACATATACATGGCGTGCCCTCTTACATGTACAGTAGGGACCACCAATTGATCAGTTTAGGCCATCTTGAATAAAACGGAAATAGATATTTCCGAACTTTGTTTATCAAAAAATCTCGTAAAAAACAATTAAAGATCCTAAAGGGTTGTTACAAAGAAAAACAGTTAATTCAAAGATCAAATTATCCGATTGGGAAAAATTACATCGTTATCTTAAAAAATAAATAAACCTATCCGTATTACATGCGAAAGGGTCATTTTCAGGCCGTAATTTAGACAGAAAAAAATACATATTATTACCCTCTTACGGGTTATGCATCTAAGTACGGATGGGTGTAACGGACATACTTTTTTAGCCAAAATTTACTATTAAAAATGAATAAAATCTTTAAAAACTTTAATATTAAAATTTACTATTAAAATGAATAAAAACTTGAAAAAATTTAATCTTAAAATTTCGCAGTGAAATTGACGTTAAAAAATGTCTTCGGTTTTAGTATTAATTTTTAAAATGTGCATTCTACAGACTTTGAAAATAAATTAAACAGCTACCAAATCAAGCTCATTAAAATACCCTTATTTTCTCCTTGGTTAGGAAGCACATGGGAGCGCTTATTCTGAATGGTGAAATCATGTCTATATAAAAGCATGGGTCTCTTCAAAATAAAATATTTCAACCTTCTGACATTATTTACAGATATCTAAAATGCCCCAAACTCCTGACCTCTCACATATCGATGTTCATTAGATAGTTACTTGCAAATCATCATCATCATCATCATGTCGTGCAATTAGCACGGATATCCATGACAATCTCTCGTCAACCTTCCCTATCATTCATTGTCACAGGGAGGTCCTCTGCGCAGCATCCAGCATCTTTGCATAGTTGGTCAATGTAGGTCCTTGGTGGGCGGCTCGAACTAGCATGTCCGTGTGTTGGCTTTCACAGGAGAACGTCGCTTATGAGCTCGTCCTTGTCTCTTCGGCAGTGTCCTGCATGCCTATTCCGTCTCACTCGAATGGTTTTTAAGATGGGGGCAGGTGGCAATACAGCTGTTTCCTCATTGGTTGCTGTTTCCACGATTTGTTCAAGACTGCACGCAGCATTCTTGTGCAGCTCCCATCCAGCTTATTTTCAAGGCGCCTCGTTAGGGTCCAGGTGGTGCAGCCATACAGCAGATGGAAATCCGATCTCTTCTTGCAAATAATCGCTCCGAATTGTTTTTTTTTTTGCATCCAAATGCCAACAGTAGACGTGTTGTGATATCTAATGTTCAAAACGTGGGGGAAATTGAACCCCGCCCAGCAAGGACTACCCTCATCAAGACCTTGGAGCTACGAGAAAAATACTGGAAAGGTTCCGAGAATTGTGATGCGAAAGAATATTTACTCGGCCTTAGAGAAAATTGCAAGGATCTACACGAGATGAAATTCTCAAATAAGATTAAACTAGAAGATGTGATCTTCATAAAAATCCATTGAAGCCTCGACCTTATTGGCAACTTGGAAATGTATTTGAACTCTTTCCTGTAGATGATAACAAGATTCGATCGGTTTGGGTCGGGAGAGGTGATGGATTGACTCCAACCTATTCAATATAACACCTATACCCATGGGAATTATTACTGGCCACAACTACCATCACAACTGAATTGGAGGAAACAGAGAAAGATATCTAACCAAACCCTATTACTAATGTACCAGTCACAAATGATACATCGCATAACTGGACCTCCTTGCACCCAAAAATAGGCTACAAACTAATGATACCACCTTAGCTTGAGCAAAAAATTAAATTCGCAACTGAATCTTGAATAACAGAGGCTGCAAACCCCAAAAGCCTTCTCTGAAGTATAATAAAACAACACTAAATTGACAGACAGAAATTTATTTACAAGAAACCTTGGGAAAAACAAGGAATTTAATAAAATGAAATCTTTTTGTAAAATATCCCAATGTTTATGCGGAGGAAAGGGAATTTTGTCATTCCAACTTCAGGTTCCACATTTCATGCAGAGTAACCTGCCCTTGATCTAACCAGGGAGACATAGACAAACAGTTTGGACCATATGACCTTTAGGCACCCCTTTTGCTTTGCTAATTCATAAGGACATTTTTTTCATTTACACCGTCAACATCCGGATATTTGTTAACAGACGATTTTTAGAGTTTTTTAAATTATAAAACTAAACCTTAACCCTAACCCTATCCCCTAACAAACAACCGGATGTTGACGGTGTAAATGAAAAAAATGTACTTATGAATCAGCAAAGCAAAAGGGGTGCCTAAAGGTCATATGGTCCAACAGTTTTTGTATTTCGCTTTTGCAGTGGTAGGAGAGCCACCGTGAGTGGCCTAAAGTAAGTAAAGAATTGATGAATAAATTTTAGATTATCTTTATTATGAAAATAAACGGGGGTCTTGATTGTGGAAAATAGAGTCCTCAAATTATTGATGATACCATGGCTAACTTTCTGTAATATTTTTTCTTCAAACATTGAACTACTATTCTATCCGGAGAAGATTCGCTTGAGTGTGTGTGTAGTCCAAGGGAGATAATCCCTTGGACTACACTCTATTAGAACGAAAGAATTATCTCCCTTGACAACTTATGAAAATCACATGTGAAAATACGCACAGCATCGAAACAAATAAATAAAATGATTTTTATTATAAAAATGCAGTGGTCAATGATTTTCATTGTAAAAATTCATTGGCCAATAACTTATACTCGATAAGTCTATTGACCAATGAAATTTACTCTATAAAATTCATTGATATTTCTTCATGTTGTTGTAAACTGCCTGTCTTAAGATGTGATGATTTTGATATAAAGTGCAAGAAAAAAAACCCAAACAAGGCACAGTCTACAAGGCACAGTCAAGAAGGCTATATCAATCCCATGTTCGTTTTTATTTGAATGAGTTCAAATTGTTCAGATAATTTTTTTCTGATAAATAGTATTGTAATATTTCCTTAATATTTGTCATGTATATTAGGTCTTTTATTAAACGAATTGCAAATTTTGAAAGTTCAACTTCACCCCGGAAAAAAAAAACAGGAACAAAAAGCAGTGTTTTATACCCTTTCTTTCCTTACTTCTATTCTTCTTCTGTTCATCTTTGGTATCTTACGCTCATCTTTTAGCGTCTGGACTTCGTCTTGGTGGTCGATCGCACTAAATTCGTTTCTTCTTCTAGATCAGTCTTGTTGCCAAAACATTCATCAACCACAAAACCATATTATTTATGTAAGCTTTTATTTACTTAACTAACATCTTCATCTAACTAACACAGCGCGCGTATGCAGTGAGTTTCAGCTAAGGCCTTATCTGCCTGACGTCCAAGCTGAAACTGAGGAGCCAACCAGGTCCCACGTGACTTCACGTATTTCGCGGGCTTTCTGTAATATTCCATGGAAAGTCCCGCCCGTGATATGAAAAGGGGCCATCCCTTCAGAAATACAGGGGATTGACAATAATCTATGCATAGATTATGTAACAGTATTTTTCCTCTTTGTATGGAGTCAAATGCCTTGGTGAAATCTACAAACAGTAGCATTGCCACAAGTATATATATATGAATACACAATATGTATTACACCCTAACCGTTAGGCATGATATAACCCCGGACGGGTTGATATTAAAATCAATAAACCAACCAACCACCAACTCTCCCTCTTTAGCTCCAAGATACTCTATGTGGTAAGAATAATGCATCATTTTCTGCTTTGTTTTTTGCTCTTTAAGTCATTCTTGATAATTTTATCATAAAACACAAGATTCTTTCTCCTTTCAACTTTCTGTCATGTTCTGCATAAACTTTTTACTGTGTGATATTTTTCGGTTTATAACTTTCATTGTGATTTGGGAAGAATTGAGATGCAACTGATTTCATATTTTGTCGGCTGTTTCGCACAAGACACTTTCAAGTTGAATTATTTCATTTAAGATGTTAAACTCAAACTCTATTGCATTCGGAACTTGGTAATATACAGTTTTTTTTTTACTAAAAAACAAAAACAAAGCAAAACAACAACAAATTCATATCATTGTTCCATTTTGTATCTTCCGTGATTATTTTCTTTCTCACAAAGAATATGCGCTTTGAAGTTAGATCAACAAATAACTTGAACAGATACTGTCACTTCGACTGAGATTCACTAATTTATTTGCCAAAATAAAAACAGCAAATGATAAAAAAAAATGAGAGTAAATAATTGATTCGTTACAACCAGCGTCTGTCTGTTTTTTTGGCAAATTGCCAGTAGACTTGGTTGAGTACACCAATAAAGACCTCCTGGTCGGGTTTGAATAGGGAAAAAGCTTGCAACAAACCTTGTTGCGACCTTGCAAGTGGGTAAAAAAGGAACTGACACTTTAGGTCTCGTATAAATAGTCCAGAAAAAAAAGTCCTGAAGCAAGTGCCTTCGTGAGTGGTGACGGGGTATTTATCTACCAATTCGACCAATCAAATAATAGTTGACACCAACCACAAGTATAAATTCCTACGCATTTTTCATTCCTGCTTTCTTCCCTTAGAAGATTGCAGGTGAGTAGTTTTCATTTTTTCCCGACAGTTTTTCTTGTTTCTTTCCTTCTCCGTTTCTGTACTCATTCTTTCTCTCTTTCTCCAATTAATCAGTCTGTCTCCTTTTTCTCTTCGTTATCCTTTCTAGCTTCTCCTTACTCACTCTTTCTCTCTTTTTCACTTGTTTTCCTCTTTAACCTCACTCCGTCTCCGTGTATTCGTCCCTCCTCTCTTCACTCGTTGTTCCTCACTTTTTTTTCTGTTTACTTTCTGCTGGCTCGCTGTCCTTTTTTTAGCGCGTGCGCGATATGAACGCCTCCAGGGGAAAAGGTATCTACCAAAACTCAGAATCGGCTTACCGAAACGAAATGTCACTTTTTCACCGCAGAATATCTCAGCAATTTCCAAGCAAATATCCAATAGAAAATGTGGGGGTGCTGAAAAGTTCTTGGCCAGACCGAGTAGAACTTTTTTTTTTTTTTTTTTACTGATTCAGGTTTTTTCTTCAAGAGGTGAAGAGAAATCATACGAAGAAAAAAGTGTTATATAAAAGGTTAGTAGCAAGCGTATGGTGGCAAGGAAAAACAAACACAGGTTTAAATTCAAACAAATTATATTAAAATTAAGAAAAGGAAAGTATTAGTGTAGATGATATATTTGAAGTGAGCATACTCGTGCACTCACTCCAAAATTTATTTTTATTTATCTTAGAGTGAGATACAGCAAGTGTGCCCACGACTCGGCATATAACCGGAAGTTTTAAATGGGGGTAAGGGTGACAAAACTGGTCATACCACTACATGGATCTAATTAGCTAGGTTCACTCGCCGAGAACGAGAAAGGAAAAAGAGCAAGACATTGTCTTGCCTGGCAGGATCGAACCCGCGTCCTCCCGCATGCAAAAACAAATGCGATTTAGGCACTGGACGGACGCGAGGTTCGACTGATGTGCCTGGATGTTTGGGTAATATGCCCATAAAATAACCAAAGTGAGTGGAGCGTGGCGTGACAAGCAGACAAGCATTTCGGCTTACGTGAGTGGCAGTCAGAAAAGATTATTTTGACGAGGACGACGGGTTTTCAGCTGCTGGTCGAAGACTGTGTTGACCAAAAAGAAAGTTTGGCCTGCGAGAAGACGGTGAACTCGCTTCTTTTTGCCCCCCCCCAGCAGGAACTTGTAGACTCAAATATCTATTCCCCTCTCTATTTTATACCGATCCATTCAAAAATAAAATCGTTCATTCTTTCCTTGTATTACGGTCAAAATGCTCGACCCGCGCTCGGACACTTCTACCCTCTTAACAGAGGCCTTTTTACGTCTGATATAAATTAAAAGCTGGTCCAGAGAGGAATGTACGTTTAACTCGTTGTAATTCCTTAGCAAGAAAGTAATTCAAAATCTA
Source organism: Doryteuthis pealeii (assembly GCA_023376005.1). Taxonomy (NCBI): domain Eukaryota; kingdom Metazoa; phylum Mollusca; class Cephalopoda; order Myopsida; family Loliginidae; genus Doryteuthis; species Doryteuthis pealeii. The sequence continues at coordinate 90,083,459 of CM042157.1, read as the reverse complement.
TCATATACATGAATCGCTCATTAGTATTAGTGTAGATGATGTAAGAAGATAATGTGATGTTGGCAATCGAGCGTGCAGATTGTGAGATAATCCGCTGATGTCAACTTACTTGATCAAAGGGACGCTACTAACTGCACAAATTTTAAAGAGTAGCGTCCCTTGATAATGGGACGTTGTCGTTGAAATTTGTTTTAAACCGAGCCCAACAAAACCGTTTTAACCTAATGAGAAAATTTTAAGGTTGCGTCCCTTGATATTTGAAGTGAGCACACTCGTGTTTCAATACGGTGTTTTTAACTTCGTCTATTTTCGTAATTTTGTTACGAAAATAAACTGTGAACCATGAAATTTTTATATTATAACAAAAGTAATTATTGAAAATTGTGACTTTTAAAATAAAAGCATATTTTACTCTATGAATTGTATTTTTCGTGGCTTTTGCTATAAAAATGGGATGGCCATTTTTTTAACTTGACTAATGTGTTTTACGGTAGAAATAAATTTTAATTGATTTTTATTATCCAAATTTGTTCATTTAAATTCATGGTACAATGCTTGAGGAATAAAAATTCATTATTAATGGCTTTCAACAAATTATTAATGTTACCATAGCAATCTTTCTATAATATTTTTTTAAAGACACAAACATAACCAACAATAACTAATTAATAGATTCCTTCATACAAAATGGCAACAACACTGGAATAACTGTATCCACAATAAACTCTTCCTAATCAAATCGACTTTGGGAGGCTCTTTAAGGAATCATTATGTCCCGAATGGTCATACAAAACTAACACATATATACTCAAACAAGAACAACAACCACAATGTGAAACATGTCAAACATTAAACACTTATTGATTGTTTAAAGCAAACAATATTTTGAA
>CM042157.1:90078341-90080059 GCA_023376005.1 Doryteuthis pealeii | reverse complement strand
TCTAGGATTCTCGCTAATAATGTCTTTTCTTGGCTAAATGATTAATATTGGCTTCAAATGTTAATGGAATGTTAAATTCAAACTTTTATCATTTCGTTGCTTTAAATCTGCGCCTGTTTATGGTTGGTTGGTTGGATTTTTTGTTGGGTTATTTTATGCCAAAGTCGTTTATATGGTTATTTCCTAGTTGAGTAACATGATATTACAGGGTGACCCCAAAAAAAAAAACAGAATCCAAATTATTTATTTTCCCATTAAGTAAGTAAGTCGTCGGGGCGGCGCCTAATGTCCGGTATGAGCCATACAGCGAGGGAGTCTATCCCCTTTTCACTAGCGCTAGACCAAGGAGTTTGTGTTTTTGCGTCTGAGGTGGAGCGCCACACCTACCAATCAGCCTCCTTACTTTACCGCACAGATCCCTGTGCTACTCATACACTGAGTTGGTGAGGGCCGGTATCGAACTAGGAACCCTCATGGTTTCTAGCCGAACGCTCTACCGACTGAGCTAATCCGGCCTTTCTAATTCCTAAATCCCAACCCTAACCCTAACCCTAAACCTAAACCCCCCTAGTTGAGTAACATGATATTACAAGGTGACCCAGAAAAAACAGAACCCACAAATTTTGTAATAAAACTATTAATCTTAACTAGGGTTAGGCTTAGGGTAGGGCTTAGGGTTAGGGTTAGAGTTGGTTTAGTGTCAGTTTAATGGGAAAATAAAATAAATAATTTGATTCTCTGTTTTTCAGGGTCACCCTGTAATATCATGTTACTCAACTAGGAAATAACCCGTTTTATTTTATTCATTCTTGAAGGTATTCATTTTTTTTCAAACTCAATTTTTTAAACGTTTTTCTTTCTATTCAACTTATAATTAGATAGTCGAAATAGCCATTATTTATCCTGAACCAGGTCAAGCCTAGCCTAGTTTTTAAAAAAAATGTTAGCCCTACGTAATAGGTATATTTCGGTAAATCGCGAACCTTTGTCTAGGAAAGCCTAGTTCTGTTTATATGTTAGCTTACTGAATCGGAAATTGCAGTAAATTATGAACTAAGCCTAAGGTAGTCCTACGAGGGTGAGTCAAAAAGTAATGCCATTTTGTTTAGGACAGGTCTAATTACCAACACAGGAACATGTATCATACATCAAGATGAAGCTGGTCCTCTGTGGATCACATCCATACTTCTCCACATAGGTGGGTAAAAAAGTAACGATATGACAGAAAGAGGAACAGAAATAAATTGAACGAAGGTTTATACTTCCAAAAATGGCTATTTCCTTTTATACCAGCATTAGTCATACATGCTAAAAAGTTCGGGTTATTTCCTATAAGTCTAACATGATCAAAGGGGAACCACTCTTGACTGATAAATCATTTATTTATTTATTTATTGATCTACTAGGAAAAAAGAAGACGGGGTTAGGTTTAGGGTTAGGGTTTAGGGTTTAGGGTTAGAGTTAGGGTTAGTTCAATGGGAAAATAGATAAATAATTTATCAGTCAAGAGTGGTTCCCTTTCTTTATGTTAGACTTATAGGAAATAACCAAAATTCGCTTATGCGAATAAACATCACATACACACACAAAAATAAATTGCATATCTTTAACACATTCTATCATGTTCTCACAAGGTTATAAATATTGACATTTCATATTAAAAACTTTGGACCATATCACCTTTAGGCACCCCTTTTTGATCTCGATTAAGAAAGGAC
>CM042157.1:90060841-90073341 GCA_023376005.1 Doryteuthis pealeii | reverse complement strand
CAATAAATCAACGTTTAATAATGATACATGTATTAACATCGCTAATGCACGCACAGGAAAGACATAGACCGTTATAGACAGACTATCAATCATATGGAAATTTGATCTCACTGACAGGTTAAAGCGGCACTTCTTCCAAGCCGTAGTTGTTTCAGTGCTACTGTATGGCTGCACCACTCGGACCCTAACAAAGCGCCTAGAGAATAAGATAGACGGATGTCCGAGAAGGTTCCCGAGTCCGAGAAGGTTCCCGAGCCCGACAAGAAATACCTGAAGAAGGCCGGAGGGCATATCGACCGAAACGTTGTACAAATAACAATGAAGATGAGGACAATAGTCCGAATAACGCAGATAATACTAATCACCATTTTTTTTAGTTGAATTACCTTTTAATAATAGGTAATTCAACTAATCCTATGCATTTGACACTTATAATAATTGACCTTTAATATTCAGGAACTATTAATAAGAAAATGCAAAACAACATAAAAACTTGATATTTTACAAGTACAATGCAGTTTTCATTATCATTATCATCAGGCTGTGCCAATGACATGGATTCTCTTGACTCTCTTTTGCCACCCATTCCTATTGGCCAGCACTCATGGTAGGTCCTCTAGATAGCATCCAGTATCCATACAAAGCTGGATAATGTAAGTTTTTGCTAGTCGGCCAAAACTGGTGTGTCCATGTGTATGAGTCCATAAGAGAATGTCATTTATGGGTTCTTCCTTACCTGTCCAACAGTGGCCAGAATGTCTTCTTTGTCTTGCCTCCCATCACACAAACCATCAAGTAAGTGGCTGTGAACGTGAATTGCCCACGAGTAAATGTTAAAAAAAATTATGATGTATTTCATATGAATAGCTGCTGTTTTGTGGGTTTCTGTTTCCAAGATTTGTTCAAAACAGCACATAGCATCCTTGTGTAGTTTCTAGCATTTTTCTCCAAGTGGTGCAGCCATACAATAGTGCTAACACGGCTAAAGCTTGGAATTTTGTTTTAACAGGGAATGATTCACACAATTTCCCAGGGAATGATTCACACAATATATTCTGAGGAATTTTAAATTGTTAGAGAGGTTGGCACATAATAAACATGGAATATAAAATGGAATAGAAATTATATAACTGAAGTTCAAAGAAATCTCTAAAACAAAAGACTTAAAGATATCTTCGAAAAATCTTTTTCATTTTTGATATAATAGAATAAAAAGCTTTGAATTCGTTAAATTTCTTGCCTTTATTTTCTTTATTCGTCAGTATGATGCTATTCCGGATAGAATTCTTAACCGATTGTAGTATCGATTTTTTATCCGATCAGCATCATTCCGACGTAATATGAAATAAATACAAAAATCTCTGTGCGTATCAATTACAGATTCAATTACGTATCAACAGCAGACTTCTTTTCTGTCTTTAACACATCACCCACTCAAATAATATGAGGTTTACTTACTGTAACGGTCATCGTCATAGGGAACCCTGGTTCAAATCCTGGACGAAGCTTCTTGCTTTTCCCTTGGTAACGGCATGACTCCATCTCTTATCTCCCAAGCTATGGATAAATAGTAGGGCAGACCGTGATCTGTTTAGGCAATAAGTCATCTTCATAGGGAACCCTGGTTCAAATCCTGGATGAAGCTTCTTGCTTTTCCCTTGGTAACGACATGACTCCATCTCTTATCTCCCAAGCTATGGATAAATAGTAGGGCAGACCGGGTTCTTAAGCCTTGTTTAGACAATAAGTCAAGAAGGAAAACTCGGTGTGTGTGCTGGTCCGAGCCCTGACCGTAACTGATCGTATTTGAAAAAAAAAAAAAAAAAAAAAAAAAAATGGCAATACATTAGTTAGGTGGAGCTACCATTACCACTTGCCTAAATTTACGCAGGTGACAGTTGCTGTCGCGCCTTTTATTATAGTTAGAGTGGATTCTTAAAAAGCGAAGCATAAAACTTATTTTTATCATGTCGGTGTTTCATTTAATTGATCATATTTTCATATAACGATATGATACGTTTTATTTGTCGGAGGTTTTTCACTCAAAGATGTCTAGGGTACATTTTTATTAATTTGCATTAGTAAATTTGGGAAAAAAATTTAATGATTAATTAATTTGTTTCCAAACTTCCGAGTTCTCTTAATAGGGATTTAATTGCAAATTCACCGTTCTGGCGTCTAGCTAACCCTCGCGTTGTTTACAAATGTTTGAGGACTCTAGTGAATTCATTTCCGCTTAGAAATGTAGCGATTAAGTATTCTCATATATTTGACAGCTGCCTCTGGCCGTATGGGTTAAAGGCTTGGCGAACGGAAGCTCATTCGGGTCTCAAACCCGGCCAGGCGTAGCTGTTAAGGTATAGCCACACTGATGAGAGGTGAAACCTCGAAACACGTGTCTGTGGATTACTTATTATATATATATATATATATATATATATATATAACCTTTTATTATAACCGGTTGGAAATGGAACGCCGAAATCTTGTAGAAGATACAGATAAAGAAGATAGTTGTTGCTGTGGCAACTGAGAGAACCGGTGTACTTGAATGATCAAAAATAGAAGAAATACGATGACAAAAAAAATTCGCCATATAGACGAGAGCAAGTTGTTGGAATGGACAAGGTGGGGAAATATAAAAGAAATATATATTACACTGCATGATACATTAAACAGATAAACCCATTGAGAATATTTTCTTATAAAGGCCGTTTTTGACATCCTATCAAAATCAGTCAATTTCAATTACGTCCCTGCACCAGAGACTGCTATTCGAAAATTGGCCTGCTCATCCACTCACGAAGATGCAGATTAAAAAAAGAATTCGAAGAATGGCGTAACCGTCTTTAGCAGACGGAAGTATGTCAGCAATTCCACATCCTACCAAAGTCAGTCAACCTCAAATACACCAGAGACTGGTATTCAAAAATTGGCCTACTCAGCCACTCGAGGAGATGCAGATTAAAAAAAAGAATTCGAAGAATGGCGTAACCGTCTTTAGCAGACGGAAGTATGTCAGCAATTCCACATCCTACCAAAGTCAGTCAAACTCAAATACACCAGAGACTGGTATTCAAAATTGGCCTACTCAGCCACTCGAGGAGATGCAGATAAAAAAAGAATTCGAAGAATGGCGTAATCGTCTTTAGCAGACGGAAGTATGTCAGCAATTCCACATCCTACCAAAGTCAGTCAACCTCAAATACACCGGAGACTGATATTCAAAAATTGGCCTGCTCAGCTACTTAGTCATTCAACCTCAAATTGTGTAACTCCAAAGGATTAGAACGTTGCAATACATGTTGGAAAACAGCCTAAAACATATTCTCCCTGAATGTCAGATAAAAAAGGGAAAATTTACTGGCATCCTGTCAAGTTAAGGTAACCCGTACCTTGTAAACACGAATCCCATTTTTACAGTTTGAAGATCACCGATTACCCGGGGTTATTTGGTCTTATTTGATGACATAAATTCAAATAAATGAATTATGAAATTCATTCTGAGGTGATGTGAAAAAAGAAAAAAAATAATTAAATAAAGAAAAGAAAAGAAAAAGAAAATAATAAACAAACTGCACCATATGACCTTTAGGCACCCCTTTTTGATCTCGATTAAGAAAGGACATGTTTTTCATTTACACTGTCAATATCCGGTTGTTTTAACAGAAGATTTTTAGATTTAAAATTTTTATAAAACTAGCCCCTAACCCCTAACCCCTAACCCTAACCCTAACCCCTAACAAACAACCGGATATTGACGGTGTAAATGAAAAACATGTCCTTTCTTAATCGAGATCAAAAAGGGGTGCCTAACGGTAATATGGTCCAACAAACTTAATTTCAAATCCATTTAATTTATTTTTGGAAATGTTTCTTTAATTTTTTATTTTTTGAATTTCAAATAGAATAAAAGTCACCAATGGAACGTGTGCAGGGAAACCCCAATGGATTGAGGGGTTATTCCTAGGGTTAATGTTAAGGTTAGTGTAAGTGTCAAGGTTAGGGATAGGGATAGGTTTTTTAGAGTTGGGTTGGGGATGGGTTTAGGGTTAAGGCTGATAAGGTTAGGGTTTAGTTAGGGTTAAGTTTCGTGTTGACAGCATCAGGATTGGCTTTATAATTAGTGTTAGGGTTAGGGTTAGAGTTATCTTTAGAATTCTATTATAGATATTCTGCGTCATTAAATGGTGAATATAAAAACTTCCTCTCATAAAAATAGCGATCTATCTCTTCTATTTTTATTTCGTCAATTTTCTTTGGTAATTCTTTTTTAAACGCTTTAAATATTAATTATTTATCTGATGTGATGTGTTACGTTTCTTTTTTTGTATTCAAACATTTTTAGACTTTTCTTCATAAAGAGGAAAAAAAGGTAAAAGTTAAAGATGAAAATAAGATAAAAATCGTGACGAAAAATATCAATAATTTATTAATAATTAATTTGTTCTAAAAAGAAAATCGAGAATTATATTTTCTTTTTGCTGAATTTCATAATCTGAAACATCTAAGAACATTCTCTCATGAAATTTCGGTTCAACCGATGATTTGTAATAAGTGATTTTTGTGGTTGGATATTTGATCTCGATTTGAACCCGTAACCTTCCTGTCAGTCTTATTTGAATTGCCAAGAATTCATCATCATCATCATGTCACGCACGGGTATCCATGACAATCTCTTGCCAACCTTCCCTATCATTCATTGCACCTGGGAGCTCCTCTGCGGAGCAGCCAGCATCTTCACATAGTTGGTCAATGTAGGTCCTTGCTGGGCGCCCCACACTTGCATGTCCGTGTGTTGGCTTCCACAGGAGAACATCGCTTATGAGTTCATCCTTGCTTCTCCAGCAGTGTCCTGCATGCCATGTCCGTCTCACTCACGATAGTTTGTGAGATGGGGGGCAGGTGACCGTACAGCTGTTTCCTTGTGGGGTGCTGTTTCCACGACTTGTTCAAGACTGCACGCAGCATTCTTGTGCAGCTCCCATCTAGCTTATTCTCAAGACGCTTTGTTAGGGTCCAGGTGGTGCAGCCATATAGCAGCACCGACACAACCACAGCCTGGAAGAACCGCCGCTTCAGCCTGTCAGGGAGATCGGACTGATAATCTATTTGTGGCCGATCATGCCTTTGCTATCCGTGTATTAACATCGCTCTCTGTGGAGGAGATATTACCACCTAGGTACGTGAATTGTTCTACTGGCTTAAAAGACTTGCCGTTGACTATGGAGATGTTTCCTTTATTTTTGTAACTCATGAACTCTGTTTTACCGGAGTTCACATAGAGGCTTATATTCTTTGCTGCCTCCTCTAAGCTATGTAGCAGTGATTCAGCCTGTGCCGGTGTATCTGCAAGAAGTGCAAGGTCATCAACATAGTCCGCATCTAGGATTGTTTGTGCGGGATATCGCCCGCTTCTCGCCCTTTTTAGTGTGAGCTAAGAATTAATGCGATTAAATCAGAAAATAATGGTTGGTTGATTAACTTTTACGGCATGTCAACCCTTGTTGGGTCATTTTATGCCGAAGACGTTTTTGTTTGATTCATTCTTGATGGGTACTCAATTTGTTTTAAAGACATTTTTTTTTATTTAACCCATAGATGTGACACTAACACACCTCTGTCTACTCCTCTAGCTACGCCACTGTCTGGAAAACTCTCGTAAATCTTCATTCACGAAGCTAAGCCATGATGATGACTATTATTAAAGTAAGTAAAGTCGTCGGGGCGGCCTAAAGTCGGTGTCAGCCAGTCAGCGAGGGAGTCTATCCCCTTTTTCAATAGCGCTAGACCAAGGAGATTGTTTTTAGTATCTGAGGTGGAGCGCCACACCTACCATCAGCTCTTTACTTTACCGCACAGATCCCTGTGCTACTCATACGCGGCATCACATGTCGCAAATTATTATTTTTTATTGCAAAGAGAATTTAAAAAAAAAAAACGAGTTGAGTAACTAAAAACAAACAAAACAAACATTCAACAAACGATAACAAAAACAAGAAAATAAAAATAAAATAAAACAAACAAACAAACAATGTGTTGAAAAGAAACGATGATTAAATGCTGAGTAGACGAAACTAAAATAATGGAAAAAAGGCAATAATAATGGACCACATGACCATTAGGCACCCCTTTTGCGATCTCGATTCGTGGGGACATTTTTTCCATTTACTCCGTCAAAATCCGGTTAATTGTTAACAGACGATTTTTAGAGTTTAAAGAAAAAAATTATAACCCTAACCCCTAACCCTAACCCCTAACAAACAACCGGATTTTGACGGTGTAAATGAGAAAAGTGTCCGCACGAATCAAGATCGCGGAAGGGGTGCCTAAAGGTCATATGGTCAATAATGATGATAATAATAATAATAATAATAATAATCTCTATTCTCTGGGACTTTGAGATAAAAACGGATCACCTTATCCCAGCAAGAAGACCAGACATAGTGTTGATTAACAAAAAAGAAAGAACTTGTCAACTGGTGGATTTTGCAGTTCACAGGGTGAAGCTGAATGAAAATGAAAAAATGGACAAATACCTGGACCTTGCCAGAGAACTGAAAATGTTATACCAATTGTAGTTGGTGCACTTGGAACGGTCCCAAAAAGATTGGAAAAAAGTTTGGAAAATCTGGGAATCAGAGGGAGAATCGAGACCATCCAGAATACTGCATTGCTGCAATCTGCAAGAATACTTAGAAGAGTCATGGAGAACTGAGGAGACTTGTTGTCACTCAGACTCCAGTGAAAGGTCATCATGTTGATGTGAAAAACTCAAAAGGAGTGAACAATAATAATAATAGGTCTTGCTAATATAGAGGATTGTGTAGATGCTACAATTCAAGGACTCAAACAACACACACACACACACACAAAAAAAAAAACAAAAACAAAAAAAAACAAAAAAAAAACAGCAAAGAAAGATTACTTATGGCAGCCAATAGAAGCAACTGCAACACATGGACAAACTGAAAAATAACAAAAACAAGAAAACGGAAATGGGAAGAAAAACAATTATATAGATACTTCAAACAACAAATTGGAGAGGTTGCACATGAAAAAGACCTGGACATGGATAAGAAGAGGAAACCTCAAGAGAGAAACCGAGTCACTAATAATTGCTGCGCAAGACAATGTCATAAGAACTAATCATATCAAAGCAAAAATTGATAAGACACAACAAAACAGCAAATATAGAGTGTGTGGTAACAGAGATGAGGCCATAAACCATGTATTAAGCGAATGCAGAAAACTAGCCAAACGAGAATACAAAGCTAGGCACGACTGGGTTGGAAAGGTGATCTACTGGAAATTATAGAAAAAAAACCTAAATTTTGATTATACAACAAAATGCTATATGCGCAAACCAGAATCTGTTCTTGCGAATGAAATGCATAAAATTCTCTGGGACTATGAGATAAAAACGGATCGCTTTATCCTAGCTAGAAAACCAGACCTAGTATTGGTTTTTAAAATAAAAACGTCAGATTTTAATCATCGTCGACGAAAAAACAAAATTACGGTCATAAAAGGAGGATCCAATTTATGGCTAAATTGTAAAACGAGCCCCCACTTTAAAACTAAGCATTATCACAAAATAAAAGCTTTTAGAATATACACATTGAAGTGAATATTAAAATAAATAAAGGAAATATATTTAGTATTATAACATAACGGGTGCAAGAAAAATAAAACATTTATTGCAAAAACACGGACATAAAATGGGGTTCAGTTCATTTTATTGTAGGAATTTACGAGCAAATAGTCCTTTATTACCGAATACTCTTCCTTAGAGTTACTCAGTCGGCATTGATTATCGGATTGACAAATGTCATCTTGTGCAGTTTTCTTATTTCTTTTTCTTTTGGCAAAACAGCGCATCATATGGGTCTGTTAGTCGTGTCTTCTAAAGCCCAGATTTGGCCTCTTGTTACTTCTGGCTTTTCCCAAATGTAATACCACCGCCGAAAGCGTGAAAACAACAGACTGTGGACGAGATTAAAGAGAAAGCAACGAAACCTTTGATGGTGACCCAAAATAGGGTCTTCGCAGAATATCTGAAAAGTTGAAGGAACGCTGATACGTCATAAGAAAAGTAATTTGATTTGTTTTGTTTTACGGCATATCAACCTCAGTGGGTCATTTAATGCCAATAAAGTTTTGAAATAAATCCATTCTTAATGGATAATACAATTTTTTTATAAATACATTTTTTATTTAACCCATAGATGGAACCCTATCAGGTACTACCACTCCGGGTCAGAGTGGACCAGGGAGCAATGGTGATGAAGGGGTGCTCCACATTCCCCAAACCTCCAAAACTGGAACCTCACCATCAGATAGAGTTTAACGTCATTCCCAGGACATGTAGACCCGCAGCCACCGCCTTCTAGCACCCATATGATAAAAAGGGGTTGGGGCTTGCCATAAGGGCAATAGGGTTGGGAAAATCATATAGGTGCTAGGGCTTGACGTGACCAGCCGATTGATCGGAGGGGGTCTCTCCGACCGCCCGTCTAGCCCAAAGTAATTTGAAAAGAAAAAAAAAAGACGTCATTTCCCTAGGTAGGCTACAGTTTGTGAATATTAAAAGGATGGATAGTTTCAGAACAGACCTCGTATAAAATCATGAAATCTTCTGTCTGTCAGTCGGTCTGCCTGTACCACCCCCTCTCTTTCTCTCTCTCTCTCTTTCTGTGTGTGTGTGTGTGTGTGTGTGTGTGTGTGTGTGTGCACGGTGCATGTGACTGTGTGTAAAGAAATCAATTTAGGTTGAATATCACTTGTAAGAAATGAGACTTTCTCTCTACCGGGACCGATTAGAAGCAAGTGGACATTTCAAAGTGAAATCTCTTGTGATCAATGACAGGTTCTTAAGTGTGGCAGAACGACATTTGTCCACCCACCGGCCGAGTTGAGTTCGTTATTTTCACTAGTGGTTAATTCTCTTAACCGGCCTCCGGGACCATTAAGGATAAAAAATCTGATGACAGAAAGAACACGACGTTAATAGAATAATAATAAAAAAAGAAGACAAGAAAGAGAGACATCATTAAATACTTAGACAAGAAAATCCGTTCTTTAGACACACAAATCCTGATAAAAAAGTAAAGACCCCCCCTCAAAAAAAAAACCAACAAAAAGCAAAACAAAAGCAAAAGAAACAATAGCAAAAATAACAAAAAAACAAAAATAAAATAAACAAAAAAAAAAAAACCAAAACAAAAAACCAAGAAAGCCAATTTAGCCGAAGTAAAGACACCATGAAAAAGAAAAGAAAAAAAAAAAAGAAGAAAGAAAAATACAAAGATGAAAAAGAAGGAAAAAAATATAAAACAAAAACAGACGAAAAAAAAAAAAGAAAAAAAAAAGAAGAAAAACTAATGCTTTTTATCATATGGGTGCTAGAAGGCGGTGGCTGCGTGTCTACATGTCCTGGGAATGACGTTAAACTCTATCTGATGGTGAGGTTCCAGTTCTGGAGGTTTGGGGAATGTGGAGCACCCCTTCATCACCATTGCTCCCTGGTCCACTCTGACCCGGAGTGGTAGTACCTGTTAGGGTCCCATCTATGGGTTAAATAGAAAAATGTATTCATAAAAAAATTGTATTATCCATTAAGAATTGATTTATTTCAAAACTTTATCGGCATTAAATGACCCACTAAGGTTGATATGCCGTAAAACAAAACAAACCAAACCAAAACCAAAAACTAATGCTAATATAAAATCACTGAAATAACGATACTATTAAAAGAGTACATCAAATGCTGATTTTCTAGGTAGATAAAAAAAGTAAAGTAAAGTAAAGTCGACGGGGCAGCCTAAAGTCGGTATCAGCCAGTCAGCGAGGGAGTCTATCCCCTTTTCAATAGTGCTAGACCAAGGAGATTGTTTTTTAGCATCTGATTTGGAGCGCCACACCTACCATCAGCTCCTTACTTTACTGCACAGATCCCTGTGCTACTCATACGCTGAGTTGGTGAGGACCGGTATCGAACTAGGAACCTTGTGGTTTCTAGCCGAACGCTCTACCGACTGAGCTAACCCGGCCCATAGAAGTAGATAAGTAGAACCTAATTACTTGAAAGTCTGGCGCAACATAATCTTTAAACCGTTTGTATTAGAGAAATGTGATATAACCAACACATTATATAAGAAATGAATGTTCGAATGGGACTAGTTTATGAAGCAAACTTTTCAATTGATAAATACTGTTACCCTGAATAGAGTGCTACCACGTTATTTATATTGTAGCATAGAACTTACTTAGATATTCAACCTCAATGAAACACCATATATATATATATATATATATATATATATAAAGTAAAGTCGACGGGGCTTCCTAAAGTCGGTATCAGCCAGTCAGCGAGGGAGTCTATCCCCTTTTCAATAGCGCTAGACCAAAGAGATTGTTTTTTAGCATCTGAGGTGGAGCGCCACACCTACCATCAGCTCCTTACTTTACCGCACAGATCCCTGTGCTACTCGCACGCTGAGTTGGCGTGGACCGGTATCGAACTAGGAACCTTGTGGTTTCTATCCGAACGCTCTACCGACTGAGCTAACCCGGCCCCTCTATATATATAATAGTATTTAGTAATTTGCTTGAAGCATTGTTAAGTATGTTATTATTTATTAATGATTGGAAAGCAATTACAATACAATTACAATGCGTATAAAATTAAAATAAAAATAAAAATAAAAACATCTTTTTATTTTTATTTCATGCGCATTGTAATTGCTTTCCTATCATTAATAAATAATAATAATAATAATAATAATAATAATAATATATATATATATATATATATATATATATATATATATATAATATATGGAATTGGACTAACCAAAACCTCAGACCGCCATAATTTGGGAATTCACACATATATATAAACGCACACAAAATAAAAAAAAAACAAAATCCGCATAAAAACACGAGACTCAATGACGACAAATAGGAACGCCGGTGAATGAAAAAAGCAAAAGCAAGAACGAATAACGGATCACGTTCACACGAGGCACGAGTTAAAAAACTGTCCAATTTTTTCAAAAAGTCAACATCTCTGATGACGGATAAACCTCTGAAACCATTGGTAAAACGAACTTTGTATTGGTGACTTAAATAAATAAATAATATATATATATATATATATATATATATATATATATATATATATATAGTTAGAAGTAAGAAAATGAATTCGACGCTCTGATGATGATTTTTTATAAATCTAAATATTGTCAATATTAGCAAAGAAAATGATATAAAATATATTCATTTTAACAACATTGTGTGCTTTCATAGCCTTTTTATCTATCTATCTATATCTCTCTCCCCCTCTCTCTCTCTCTCTCTCTCTCTCTATATATATATATATATATATATATAATATATAACCAGACGCAGCGCACAGGAATTTCTCCTGGTGAGACGCAGGAGGTGCAGGGCCGGGAAGCCCACCACAGCGCCCCATGCCCTCCAAGCTGATGCTCAAAATCCACCTGACACAATCAGTACATTGGGGAAAAAAATCAAATGGCCAGCAGCCGTGGACAGTAAGGCTTGGCACGAGTTTGACAGTGACATTTGTGAAATTCTCGAAACAACAGCAAATGGATCGGTGGATAAACGTATCTTAACAACATCTAAAATCATTGTCAGTTACGCAGCAGAACGATATGGATTCAGGAGACGAAAAGAAGGGAGACAGGCAAAGAAAACCGAAGAGAGGGAAAAATTAAACAATATAGGAAAGAATTAAAAATCATTCCTCTCCTATCATTATTAAAGAAGGGTTGACTTACCTAATCATCTGAACCTCGTAATCCGTACGAAAAAAAGTGTTTCTGGCTACGTATCCCATTTAAATATGGGGTTACGCGCATCTGATTGGCTGTTACTAACAACCAATCAGATGCGCGGTGCTTTGTATTTAAATGAGTTAGAGTTCTACAACCGTCCACAAAAAAAAATGTCTTCATTGTCAAAAGTCTCTTAGCGGCTATTGTTGGTGGTTGTACCAGAGTTTGATCACCTCTGATAGGGTCAGCAAGGCGAGGGAAGTCTGATGTTGGAAGACCCGAAACTTCCCAATGAACCCTGCGGATTACATCACTGACGACAATCACCAGCGCCCCAAATGTAGGAGCGTATATTTAAAGTATATATATATATATATTGTGGATAATATGGGTGCTATATTTGTAAGTAGACAGTGCAAAATATCATTGATAGAGCATTCATTTTTAAGTTAAAGTAGCGTGGACATGAAGTCAACGACACTTGGTTAGGGACAGTTTTTCGCCAATACAATTCTCAAACCAAGTACTTGGTTTTAAAAAAGCATAGTCAAGAAACTATCAGTAACCAAGCGCCATTGACTTCATATCCACGCTACCATAACTTAGATACACATGCTCTATTGTTTAACAGAGACTGAAAAAAGAGTAATATTTGTTTTCATATTTATTAATGCATTTTAATTCATATCT
>CM042157.1:90043341-90055841 GCA_023376005.1 Doryteuthis pealeii | reverse complement strand
CAAGACACACAGACACCACACACACACACAGACACACACGCACACACACACATACATATATATATATATAATATTTAGGAAAGCGCGTGGTGTAATGATTAAAGTCATGGGAAATGCACTCGTCGCCCCGAGTTCAAATCCTGGACGTGGTAATTGCATTTTCATTTAGCGCTAATACCCTTGGCAAAAGGTATGAATCCTACTCTCCCTCCAACTATGGATAAATAGTAGGGCAGACTGGGCTCTTTAACCTTGGTTAGGCAACCTGTCTAGGAGAAGAAGAACTCTGAATTCAAACCTGTTGAACTCCGCTTAAGAAATTGACCTTGTGTCACATCCTGTGTCACATCCTCTGCTGCACACAAGGTGTTGGTAAATATATATATATATATATATATAATTTTTAAGAAGGACAAAAATGTTAAAGTTTGAAGTTTATATTTTAATGATATTTCATCACTATTCGTGTTTACAAAAAAGATTGAGCTTAAAAAAAAAAGATTAGAGTTAATATTTATAGCTAGATAAGAAATAGATTCACTACAATCGAAATTATTGGTATAAATATTTAATATAATCTTTATCATGGAAAGAACATTCAAAAGACTTTAACAAAATGTCATTTTACAACAATTTGTTTCATGGAATCTTTAGATAAATTAATCTTATTATCCCATGTGCAGGGTATTACATAATAAAGGTAAGCCTAAAGATAAGAAAGTAGATTTTACACGCATATGAATTGCATGCTGTATTATTTGCAAACGTGTAAGAAGAGATTTGTGAGATTAAATAATTTTGTCATATGCAAGCTTTATTCAAGTATCATTTCCTTTGTACATAATTTGCTGTTATTTTCTGAAGACAAAGTTAAGATAAGAAAGATAAATAAACAAAAAAGAAAGTAAAAGTAAGAGAAAGAAAAGGACAGGAATACACGCTGAAAAAAACCCCCAAAACAAACGAGAAAAATTAGTATTATCTGCGTTATTCGGACTATTGTCCCCATCTTCATTGTTATTTGTTCAACGTTTCGGCCGATATGCCCTCCGGCCTTCTTCAGGTATTTCTTGTCGGACTCGGGAACCTTCTCGAACTCGGGAACCTTCTTTTCGGACCCAAGAGCTTTCTTGTCGTAATCGGGAGCCATCCGCACATATGATAGGCTGTACTGGGCTGTTAAGTAGACCTAAGATAGAAATGAATACAATATGGGAACCCATAATTAAGAAGGCTAGATCAGATTGAGGGAGAAAAAAAACACAATATGAGTCTAGGTAAAAAATCATACATAAGTAAATAGGTAGATATTCTAGCCAAATCAAGACATTAGGTTTATAAGTTCCCAAAATTCACGCTCAATTGTCCAATTGGAGACATGGCCGTGGATAAGGTAGTTAGGTTAAGACAGTTCTAAGTGACAGTTATCTCTGGATACCGAGTTCAATCTTGAGTAGAGGCAGTTAGAAAAATAATTAACACAACTCCTACCCCAGCTATGGTTAGCGGAATGAGAACAGGATACCCCCGAGGACTGAATAAAGGGTTAGGTTCAAAGTTCCGTGATGGCTCCCGATTACGACAAGAAAGTTCCCGAGTTCGAAAAGAAGGTTCTCAAGTTCGAGAAGGTTCCCGAGTCCGACAAGAAATACCTGAAGAATATAAGAAAACAGTTCAGTTAGATGCTGTAAAGAATAGTTAACGACACACAAGGCTTATAAACAAAACAGAGGCTTTATCGTAGCAAGACAAAGTTATACAATACAAATACAAATACAATACAATACAATTACAAGGTAAGTTGGTACAAATGTTTGTGTAAGTTTACAATGTGTAATGCTTGTAAATGTTCAAGTTGTGAGTTGTTTGCGATTTGATACTAATCGCGGACTTATCTTAAATCCAGGTAGAAAGTCTTGCTAGTTGTTAGTTGCCTTTTACGCGGACAGCGGCCCTGCATTAGCTGTTCCTGTTCTTCTCGTTCCGTGAACGCCTGGAGTATAAATTTACGTCCTTCCGAGATAGATTCCAGCGGGCAAGAGGCTGGATAGCAGTTTTCACTATCAAAATTGGCGGTCCAAACTGAGCCTCGTAACGTGTGCTCTGATTGGTCGCCGGCAAAGGCCCTTAGTCAATCGCATGAGTTTTCTCATCAGTTTATGGCTAAGTCATTAGGCTCTGTCGCTATAGACAAAGGGAGATAATTTGAATTGTTTTGGGCTTATCATGTTTATTATCTCCATAAGGTGGAAAATAGATAATATTATTTTCCATAAGAATGCCGGAGGGCATATCGGCCGAAACGTTGTACAAATAACAATGAAGATGGGGACAATAGTCTGAATAACACAGATAATACTAATCTTCAAGCCTCATCTCAAACATTCAGAGAAACATTAATTCATTTTTGAGATTTGAATTAGAATAGCAAAAACAAAGTCTTTGTGGCTTAAAAGACTGAATCAATTCTACTTTATCATTTCTGTTGTCCAAAATGAATGTGAAATTTTGAAGTATGAGTATTAGTTGTATTTTAGCAATTGTTTAAACTAGATAAGAACGCATATTAAAAGATTACTCTTATTTTTAGTTCATTTTAATTGATTTCTACATAAGATTATTCATAGGAGTGCTTTTAGTACGTCTGAGAATAAGATAATAATATTAGAAATCAATAACACCAAGTAATTATCTATTAAACCAAGTTTTGTTAAACCAGTATGCAAATTATCCACACCACAAACTATGTAAACCTTTATTTCTTACTGATATATATAACACACATTGTAGGATTTTAAACGCATCATGTGCCTTCTTCAGGTGTTTCTTGTCAAACCCAGGAAACTTCTCGAACTCGGGAACCTAATCTTCGAACTCAGGAAGCCCCCCCCCTAGTTCGACAAGAAGTTTCCTGAGTTCGTAGAGAAGGTTCCCGTGTTCGAACAGTAGGTTCTCGAGTTCGACAAGAAACACCCGAAGAAGGCAGGAGGCAGATCGGCTGAAACGTTGTGTATATAACAATAAATATGAGGAAAATAGTTCGAATAATTCAATTAATCCGATTATCAAGCCTCATCTCAAAATTTCAGAGAAATAGGGTCCAAGAGAAGTTTTAATAGTCAAAAGAAAAGATGTAAACATTTCAGCCGATAAAGACGATTTTACCCAAAGAAGAACAGCAGTGACATCGAATGAATGCCAAGATGAATAAAATAACGGTGTAAGATTGAAGGTTATATTTGAACATACAACTCCGACACATTTCTGAGACAAAACATTTTATATAATACAACATATGAAAACGATACATAAAATACAAGATAGTGTAGAATAGTGTACATAAACATACATACATGAAAGTCACAGACAAGATAATATAAAAGTACACATAATATAAAGGTACAGACATGAGACTAAGAATATTCCATGCTATATAAATCACTTACAGTGACTAGTGGCCAGCGTTGAGGACCGAAGCCTCAACGAGAGGGGATGACAATTGTCTAACCCATGTAGGTACCTACGAGGAGAGGTATAAAAGAGGAAGAGAAGTTTAAATTAGGCGCTTATATACCAGAGGTCCCCTAGTGGAACAAACGGCAGTACGCGGGAAGATAACTCTTCCTGGCAAAGGGAAGATAATCCCCACAACGGTACCACATAGACAGATGCAGTACCCAGATATACAACATCTCCTGAATTATTACCGGACTATGTAACATAATGACAATTGATGAATTCCTTTATTTCTTGATTATTAAAACACTTTCATTGTTTTACTGAGGAAAATGCGAGAAAAGACAGAATAAAACAAGAAGTTTCGAAATTCAGTTTTGAATACAATTAAATTCTTCACCATCTTTTGTTTAAAAAGTTTGTGAGAAGATGCCCTATAAAAACCCTACATATTATAAAATTCAACCAGTCAAGCTAAAATTTGACAAAAAAAAAAAAAAAAAAAAAGAAAAAAAAAAAAAAAGAAGAGAAAAAGAAAAGAAAAATGTAATATTTTACATTATTTTACAATTACAAATTGAGGACATTTTATTTGTTGACCTCATAATGTGTTTTCCTTAGAAAAAAGAAAACATAATTTTTATTTTCCAGGGAATTATTTTTTTATCTTTTTAAAGACGTCAAAATTATTCCTCATTAATATTTCATTGAGTTTTCAAAAGTAGCAGGTGTATTAACAAGTATTTCTTTTAATTTCTTTTTTAAAGATTAGACCAAACATATTTTGTTCTAGCAAAATATTCTGCAACACTGCACTTTTATAATGGAATTAATGTTATGAACATTTTATAATAATTTCTTGATTTTTTAAGTTACCAAGAGGATTTGACATGGTTAACATATCCAGCTTTTAATAACAAGAGATTATGGCAGAATTCACATTCCCGATTCTCAAAACCACCGACCAGATTCACAGTTTAATTCGCCTTTCGAAAAGCACAGATCACTCCTACATTTTGTATATTCTACTTTCCGATCTCAGTACAATTACTCTTAATAATTCGGTGACAATTATTTCCATCTAATATATTTTTCATCTCGTTCTTTTGTTGTATACCCTTCGTTACTTCTTTACTTACTTCCATTATTCTTCTTCTATTCTTCTAGCGTCTCTTCTAACATCTTGGTGACTTCGTCTTGGTGATCGGTCGCACTTAACTCATTTCTTCTTCTAATCAGTCTTGTTACCAAGACATTCATTAATCACAAGACCGTGTTATTTTTCTTAAACTTTTATTTCCTTAACTAAACATTTCATGTAACTAAATATCTAACATAGCGAGCGTATGCAGAGTGAGTTACAGTTAAGGCAGGACATCTTCACTGCCTGACGTCCAACTGAAAACTGAGGAGCCAACCAGGTCCCACGTGACTTTACGTATTTTGCGGGCTTTCTGTACTATTCCATGGAAAGTCCCGCCCGTGATATGAAAAGGGCCACCCCTTTAGAAATACAGGGGATTGACAATAATCTTATGCAACCGCATAGATTATGTAACACTTTGACATCTACTTCGAAAGTTTTCGTTTGACACAATCCTTATATCTTTTTCTGAGCTTGTTAAAGACATTACATACATACATGGTGATTGCCACCTCTTCACAGAATAAGGCCATTTCTACAAGTAGTTCAGTTGTGAGCACGCAGATGGTTCACAGATCCAGCTTGTTTTTATGTACCCTGTCACACATATGAAACCCTCGACATACATGCCCTGCCACACAGGTCAGACTTCAATGTAGGAAATGTTTCCATGGCGTCCGTCATGTGTCGCTTCAGGATGGAGGGCTCGAGTCACCTTTCCTCAAACCTCTTACAGCTACCACCGGCCTGTCTTTCCATGAGGATGTGTATCCAGCCCACCCCCTTCTGTCAATTGGTCCTTATCGCTGAAACTGACTTCCGCAAGGGCATCGATGTCGGCCCCAATTCGAGATGCTCCCCTGTCACGATACCAGTATGTAGTTTGGGGTTTCCCAATCTCTCAAGATCGGGAAGTGTCCAGACATTCCAGGTGGCTATACATACATACATACATGCTATCAACTCGCGCACGACCAAGACCCTTTCATGTTCCTTTTTTTTCTGACTTTGTTATTTTACTTTGCAAGCACCCAATAGGGTGCGAGCACGAAGAAGACTCTTTAGTCCACCGAGATTTCCTGACTTACTACAACATAGTAAACGTAATTGAGTGCCAGTAGCATTTGGCACCGTATCCTCGTGTTTTCTCAGATGACTCTCCAGACCAGCACTGGTGAGACATACTCTTTCACATAAACTAGATGTTGGAAATTCTCTATTTACATACATACATACATACATACATGTAACAGTAGCATAGTCTTTACAGATCACTGCCGTCTCTCACAATCCTATAACCCCACCACCAGAACCTTTCCTCTCATGAGCCCTCAAATGACTCATCATACCCGCTGCAGATCCATAAAGTCTGATGCAAATACGTCATAGAAAGGACGTCCTTCCCGTTGTATCAGATGATAAAATCTCATGCTTATGCACCACCGTATCTCTTAAGACCAGAAGCTGACTTACAGACTTTGTTACAGATTACACATGACATACATACATACATACATACATACATACATACATACAAGGGTGTTAAGATATACCAATAATATGCATATGTTAACTTGACAAAGAACGCGTCAGAAAACCGATCGTTATTTTGAATGATTGATTTGATAATCTATCAATATATTCATATTCATATGTTTTGACGCAAGTAGAAAAAAACCTTAAAACTATGAAATTAACCTTCCAACTGTTGTTTCTACCGATGGGATGGGACGGATAGAAGTCTTAGCCCTCTGTATTGGATACAGTCAGTTTATTCTAAGCCCTGTTGACAGGGGAATTGTATATATATATATATATATATATATATATATATATATATATATATATATATATATATATATGTATGCATGTGTGCGCGTGGAAATATGGTGAAGAAATTAATCTGACAATATGAGAAGAAAGTATTTTAAAAATATAACAAACACAGGATGTTATGATTAGGGGAAACAATTTTATGTGTCAATACTTAAGCATTTCGGTATATTATACCATCTTCAGGAAACTGTTAAGTAATGTTTATGTGAGGGACAAAATGAAAGATGTTAAGTGTATAGTGAATGTGTGAATATGATGTTATTAACCGTTAATTTTTATATGCGCGTTTGTTTACGAAAGCCAATGACGTTATCACTGCATGTGCAAAAATGGAAGGTGAAGATCATATGATGGCGCATACATGAACGTGAATAGGCGGAGAACGAAAAGTTAACAAAGATATGACGTATTTCATATGGAATATTAAGGTTAGAAAAATAAGAAGATTAAAACAATATATTAATACATATAATCCATGTATACGCATATCCACATATAATCTTATTATATTATTATTATATCCACATATAATCTTATCCACACACATACACATACACACACACACATATATGTGTATGTGTATGTGTGTGGTAGAAATATGAGTAATGAAAGAACAAAACTCAGACAAAAATGTGTAGTATATTTCGCTGGAGTTATGAACTCGGCTTCGTCAGCATTTATTATTAATAAATGCTGACGAAGCCGAGTTCAAAACCCCAGAGAAATATACTACACATTTTTGTCTGAGTTTTGTTCTTTCATGCCTCATATTTCTACCACATTCTGTCGGATTCGTTCCAATCCTCTTCCCTCATATATATATATATATATATATATATATATATATATATATATATATATTAGGGTATGAAAAGCACACTTTGTTGTTAAAATGAATATATTTTATATCATTTTCATTGCTAATATTGACAATATTTCGATTTATAAAAAATCATCATCAGAGCATAATGATAATTAGGTCCGTTTTTAGATGTAAATGTTTTAAATCCGGACTCATCAAGAGAGAAGCAGAAAATAATTTCAATTAAAACCGGAAGCATTGTTTTTCCCAAAAAGCATGTATCCCGTGCGATCGCTTCGTCTTGTTCATTCGCTGCATCTCGCTCTTTCGCTACGTCATGTTCTTTCGCTACGGACCTAATTATCATTATGCTCTGATGATGATTTTTTATAAATCGAAATATTTTTAATATCAGCAATGAAAAAGATATAAAAATCTTTTCATTTTAACAACAAAGTGTGTTTTTCATACCTTTTTATCTATACATATACCGTCGGATTCATTTCCTTACTCTTAACTTATATATATATATATATATATATATATATATATATATATATATATATATAATTAATGGTGATATTATGGTTTCACACTTATAACTTAAAGTTTCTTGGTAATCCAATCATCAGATGAGATCAGTGGTTGAGATGTCAAAAACCAGTCGTGAAATGGTTGACATCTCAACCATTTCACGACTGTTTTTTGACATCTCAACCATTGAACTCATCTGATGATTGGATTACCAAGAAACTTTAAGTTATGAGTGTGAAATCATAATATCACCATTAATTATAAATCTGCTCTGCTTTATTAGCATTGAGCACCTTTCCATGCAAATACTTTTCTCATTTTTTCATTCACTATTCATTATATATTGCATATTATATATATATATATATATATATATATATATATTAATGATCTTAAGGCAATTACAATGCATATAAAAAATAAAAACAAAAAGATGTTATTTTGTCTTATCGATTTCAAAGTAAAACTTTATCTTCAGAGATGGTTATCAGATATATATATATATATATATATATATATATATTATATATATAATGTGTGTGTGGGGGGGGGGAAAGAGGATTGGTATGAATCCGACAGAATGTGGTGGAGATGTGAGAAACACAAGAACAAAACTCAGACAAAGGTGTGTAGGATATATTCGCTAGAGCATTGAGCTCGGCATCATCAGTTGTTTTAATGAATTATCAGGTTATCATACAAGTGTTTTATAGAAGGGAAAGTGTGTCGGGAGGAGGTGGACAGGAGAGAAGGTCAAGTGGGTGGGTAAGCGTTAACCTGATAATTCATTAAAACGACTGATAGTGCCGAGCTCCACGCTCTAGCGAAATATATCATACACACGTTTGTCTGAGTTTTGTTCTTGTGTTCCTCACATCTCCACCACATATATATATATATTTACCAACTCCCCCGCACGAGCAGGATACGACACAAGGTCAATTTCTTAAGCGGAGTTCAACAGGTTTGAATTCAGAGTTTTCCTTCTCCTAGACTGGTTACCTAGCCATGGTTAAAGAACACTGTCTGCCCTGCTATTTACCCATAGCTGGAGGGAGAGTAGGATTCATACCTTTCCCAAGGGTATTAGCGCTAAATGAAATGCAATTACCACGTCCAGGATTTGAACTCGGGGCGACGAGTCCATTTCCCATGACTTTAACCATTACACCACGCGCTTTCTCCACCACATATATGTATGTATTTATGTATGTGGAAAGTGTTGTCTCTTAGACATTTCCTAAGCTTGGACTATAAGAAAATATGTCCGCTTTGTTAGATAAACTCTTCAGTTCGATTTCTTTCAAGTGATCATAACATTGTAGCACTGAAAGTTGGACGATTCATAGTTTTTTTTTATGCCAACCAATTTCAAACTGATAATAAGTTAATTAAATTGGCTGCAGCCAACGAAGTGCTACGGGCAGAGTCATGAATTTATTACGAAATATTATCACCTTTTCTGGCCAATGGTGACTCACTTTGATAGAATCTCAGGAAATTTGGGAATATTTTCACTTATATGCAAATTAGGGGAATTTTTCTCTAATTTTTATATCGTTCTAATTTGGGAATATTTTCACTTATATGCAAATTGGGAGAATTTTTCTCCAATTTTTATATCGTTCTAATTTTTTTATTTACTTATAACTCTCTCTCTCTCTCTCTCTCTCTCTCTCTCTCTCTCTCTCTGTTTGTCTGTCTGTCTGTCTGTCTCTTATGAACGAAATTTGGGAATATTTTCACTAATAGGCAAATTGGGAATTTTTCTATAATTTTTGTTTTGTTTTGTTTTACGGCATATCAACCTCATTGGATCATTTAATGCCGATAAAGTTGTGAAATAAATACATTCTTAATGCATAATACAATTTTGTTTATCAACTCATGTTTTTCTATTTAACCCATAGATGGGACCCTAACAGGTACTACCACTCCAGGTCAGAGTGGACCAGGGAGCAATGGTGATGAAGGGGTGCTCCACATTTTCCAAACCTCCAAAACTGGAACCTCATCATCAGATAGAGTTTAACGTCATTCCTAGGACATGTAGACCCCCAATCACCGCCTTCTAGCACCCATATGATAAAAAGGGGTTGGGGCTTGCCATAAGGGGAATAGGGTTGGGGCAATCATATAGGTGCTAGGGCTTGACATGACCAGCTGATTGATCGGAGGGGGCCTCCCCGACCGCCCGTCTAGCCCAAGATAGGGCCAAAGTGGAGTATTGCATGTCATGAACTGCTCATCCACCTGGGCTCTATCCGTAAGCATCACGGGTCGCCACCCACGGCCAATAGGTGGCCCCATTGGGGGGAGTCTTACCCCTCTATAGAGGTGCAGTCGGCGCATTCTAACGCCCCAGCCGACAGGGCGAGCATTTGGTCTTGTCCTGCATTAAAGATAAACTTAGTGATCACCAGCCCTGTCGACTGCAGCTTTAGAATATACCGACTGCAGATGGGTAAGCCCCCCCCATGGGGCCACCTGTTGGTCGTAGGTGGTGACCTGTGATGCTTAAGGATGGAACTCTGGTGGCTGAGCAGTCCATGATATGCAACACGTCACGTTGGCCCTTACTTAAGCTAGACAGGCAGTTGGAGAGGCCCAATTCTGATCAATCGGCTGATCACCTTAAACCCAAGACCCTATTGTCCCAACCCTATTGCCCTTATGGCAACCCCGGAACTCTTGTTATTATATATGTGCTAGAAAGCGGTGGCTGACGGTCTTAATGTCCTGGTTGTGACATTAAACTCTATATGATGGTGAAATTCCTATTCTGAAGCTCTGGGGAATATGGAGTACCCCTTCATCACCATTGCTCCCAAGTCCACTCTGAGCCTCTGTTGGCATAAAGACCACATGGAGACACTTATTGTTAAAGTATTTGTATCCCTTTAAGGAAATGTGATTCTATATCTGTTGGCGTTTTTTTTTCCTATATATATCTACCAACCCCTCCGCACAAGCAGGATGCGACACAAGGTCAATTTCTTAAGCGGAGTTTAACAGGTTTGAATTCAGAGTTTTCCTTCTCCTAGACTGGTTACCTAGCCATGGTTAAAGAGCCCAGTCTGCCCTACTATTTACCCATAGCTAGAGGGAGAATTGGATTCATACCTTTCCCAAAGGTATTAGCGCCATGTGAAATTCCAACAGCTTCGTCCAGGAATTGAACTCGCGTTGACGAGTCCATTTCCTACGACTCTAACCATTAGACCACGCGCCTCCACGTTTTTTTCATATAAGGTGTGTGTTAAATGCCCACTCTTATTTATAGACTCGGCGGAATCATGTGACCATATTCTTGGCCAATCATTGGCAGTACTCTGCTGCTGATATTGTTATTTATACTGGCTGTTCTGGTCATACCTATGCACACTGCTTTGAACTTTCGTGGATGACGGAACATAGGATTATATCACTGGACCTTTGACACAACGTAGGATTACATAACACAGGACTTATTCACTTACCAAAGGATTCTATAGCTCAGGACTTACTTACTTTAAGTCCTTTTCAACTGGCCAAGGATGGCGGTCAGAAACTTAACAATATCAAATTCGAATTTCTTTCTTTCTTTCTTTCTCTCTTTCTTTCTTTCATTCTTTCTTTCTTTCATAGCAGTACTTTTCTTTCTTTCTTTCTTTCTTTCTTTCTTTCTTTCTTCTTTCTTTCTTAGCAATACTTTTCTTTCTTTCTTTCTTTCTTTTCTTTTTCTTTCTTTCTTAGCAATAGCTTTTTCTTTCTTTCTTTCTTTCTTTTCTTTCTTTCTTTCTTAGCAATACTTTCTTCTTTCTTTTTCTTTCTTCTTCTTTCTTTCTTTCTTTCTTCTTTTTCTTCTTTCTTTCTTCTTTCTTTCTTTCTTTCTTTCTTTCTTTCTTAGCAATACTTTCTTTCTTTCTTTCTTTCTTTCTTTCTTTCTTTCTTTCTTTCTTTCTTTCTTTCTTTCTTTCTTAGCAATACTTTCTTTCTTTCTTTCTTTCTTTTCTTTCTTTCTTTCTTTTTTTTCTTTCTTTCTTTTTCTTTTCTTTCTTTCTTGCTAATACTTTTTTTCTTTCTTTCTTTCTTTCTTTTCTCTTCTTTCTTAGCAATACTTTTCTTTCTTCTTTCTTTCTTTCTTTCTTCTTTTTCTTCTTTTTCTTCTTTCTCTTTTTCTTCTTCTTTCTCTTTTTTTCTTTCTTTCTTCTTTTCTTCTTTTCTTTCTTTTCTTTCTTTCTTTTCTTTCTTTCTTTTCTTTCTTTCTTTCTTTCTTTCTTAGCAATACTTTTCTTCTTTCTTTCTTCTTTCTTTTTTCTTTCTTTTTTCTTCTTTCTTTCTCTTCTTTCTTCTTTCTTTTTTTCTTTCTTTCTTTCTTTCTTAGCATACTTTTTCTTTCTTTCTTTCTTTCATTCTTTCTTTCTTTCTTTTTTTCTTTAATAGCAATACTTTTCTTTCTTTCTTTCTTCTTTCTTTCTTTCTTTCTTCTTCTTAGCAATACTTTTCTTTTCTTCTTTCTTCTTTTTTCTTTCTTTCTTTCTTTCTCCTTTCTTTCTTTAAATAAATAAAAATTAGCAAAGTAAGAAATTTCGCGTTCTTCTTTGTCTTTTCTTTTCCTTTCTCTTTCTTTTCCTTTCTTTTCTCCTTTTTCTTTTCTTAATCCTTAGCAAATACTTTCCTTTTCCTTCATCTTATCTTTATTTCCTTTCTTTCCTTTCTTGTCTTCTTTCTTTTTGTCTTCGGTAC
>CM042157.1:89997493-90037493 GCA_023376005.1 Doryteuthis pealeii | reverse complement strand
AAAGCCCGCGAAATACGTGAAGTCATGTGGGACCTGGTTGGGTCGCAGTTCTAGCTTGGACGTCAGCAGAGAAGGCATATCTGCCTTAGCTGGGGCTCACTTGCACACGCGCGCTGTGTTTAGTTAGAGGGAGATGTTTAGTTAAATAAATAAAAGTTTAAATAAATAATATGGTTTTGTGGTTGATGAATGTCTTGGCAACAAGACTGACCTAGAAGAAGAAATGAATCAAGGACGACCAACCAGCAAGAACAGAGAAATAGAAGTCATAGAGAAAGAATAGAAACGACTAGAGATCACCAATGGCCAAAGAAGTAAGTTATGCATCTCTCTATCTACCTGTGTCTATCTCTCCCCTTCTCTCCAGTAAAAGAACACATGTGTATGTACCCAACATGGGTATATGTGTATGAGTATGTAACAGAGATCACCCTATCAGGCTGTTGTAGGTGAGACACTTATGACCAGAACAATGGACTTACCCAAAGGGTATATTTTAGCAGGCAAAGCTGCTCAAGTGAGAAGTAGCAATTGCATGTCTTCGTGTACGCTGTTACCAAGGAAACCCTCCTCATTTTGTACTTGATATGTGTTGAATACATCTGTTCTTTACTTTTATCTCCATGTTGAGTATTTATTTATTGACCCTTAAACAGGTCATAACACAGACGGAGCTTAAAATACGTTTACTGACTCTTTTGAAACGGGTGTCCTAGGTATTACACTCAACTGCATCTGATGGTGAGACTCCACTTCTGGATGTGGATTACTTCTTCATTGCTATGACTCCAAGGTCCACTCTGACCCGGAGTGGTAGTACCTGTTAGAGTACATAAAATGGCGATCATATATCACTTGGTAAACCTTTGATCTTTGGGGGAAAAGTTTAACCAGTCCAGTGTAATTGGTAAATAAGAAAAGTAAAAAAAAAAAATAAATAAAAAATAAAAATAAAAGTAAAAAATAAAAAATAAAACAAATTAAACCAATGAAACAAAAAAGGAAACAAAAAATAAGTATTCATTCATTGCAAAAAGTTTTGTTTTGTTTTGTTTGTTTTACGGCATATCAACCTCAGTGGGTCATTTAATGCCGATAAAGTTTTGAAATAAATCAATTCTTAATGGATAATACAATTTTTTTATAAATATATTTTTCTATTTGACCCATAGATGGGACCCTAACAGGTACTACCACTCCGGGTCAGAGTGGACCAGGAGCAATGGTGATGAAGGGGTGCTCCACATTCCCAAACCTCCAAACTGGAACCTCACCATCAGATAGAGTTTAACGTCATTCCCAGGACATGTAGACCCGCAGTCACCACCTTCTAGCACCCATGTGATAAAAAGGGGTTGGGGCTTGCCATAAGGGCAATAGGGTTGGGAAAATCATATAGGTGCTAGGGCTTGACGTGACCAGCCGATTGATCGGAGGGGGTCTCTCCGACCGCCCGTCTAGCCCAAGATAGGGCCAAAGTGGAGTATTGCATGTCATGAACTGCTCATCCACCTGAGCTCTATCCTTAAGTATCACGGGTCGCCACCCACGGACAACAGGTAGCCCCGTTGGGGGAGTCTTACCCCTCTGCAGAGGTGCAGTCGGCGCATTCTAACGCCCCAACCGACAGGGCGGTCATTGCAAAAAGAGAAAATTATTTAGTGAATGAATAAAAGGAAAAATAAGAAAAATGTTGTATAAAGAAAAGAAAAATTATAGAAAAAAAAGGAGTAAAAATAATGATAATGTAAAAGAAAATAGTTCGCTTGAAAACTTCGGAGATTTTACAGTGGTTCCCTGTTATTAGCGGTTTCGTTTACCGCGGATTGACCTAAGGCTTCTGCGTGTCTCGGTGTGATCAATTCCTGTACCAATTATAACAGTGTTAGAGTGTTGGCCCCTGGGGGAGCCAATCCTTCTCACAGCGACAATTATGAAAACGTGATAAGGTTCAACCAATTTCGAACCGTAACACCTAATATATGACCTTTCTTCCACGGGTTCTACGTCCGTTCTCGCTAGTTAACTTGTTATTGTTGTTGATCTTCTTCTTCTTCTTCTTCTTCTTCTTCTTCTTCTTCTTCTTCTTCTCTCTCTCTCTCTCTCTCTCTCTCTCTCTCTCTCTCTCTCTCTCTATATATATATATATATATATATATATATATATATTATTCACCTTCTTCTCTCGCATTCTTGTTGTTGTTTCATTTATGTGCCGTTAGACCAGATGCGCCTTTTGTGTTTTCTTTTTATATGTTCTTTCTTTCTTCTTCTTCTTTCTTCTTCTTCTTCTTCTTCTTCTTCTTCTTCTTCTTCTTCTTTCTTTCTTTCTCTTTATTCTTTCTTTTATTCTTTCTTTATTTCTTTATTTCTTTCTTTCTTTCTTTCTTTCTTCTTTCTTTCTTTCTTCTTTCTATATTTCAAACCCTCTTTTTATATTTCAGTGTCTTTTTATATCAGAACCTTCTTCTTCTTCTTCTCTTCTTCTTCTTCTTCTTCTTCTTCTTTTCTTTCTCTCCCCTCTCTCTCTCTCTCTCTCTCTTCTCTCTCTCTCTCTCTCATATATAATATATATATATATATATATATATATATTATTCTCCTTCTTCTTCTTTCTCTCGCATTCTTGTTGTTGTTTCATTTATGTGCCGTTAGACCTGATGCACCTTTTGTGTTTTCTTTTTTATATGTTTCATACTTCTTCTTCTTCTTCTTCTTCTTCTTCTTCTTCTTCTTCTTCTTCTTTACCAACCGACCAAAACTACTATCAACTTCCCCCTTATTATTACATTCTCAAATGTTTCTAACGAAAAGTCAAATCTTCGTTGTACTCTTGATTGTCTGGGGAACACCAAAACACAACTCAGAACATTTTCCTGATACTCACCAGTCTATCACAACTGTCTAAAACCCATCAAGTGATTATCTCAAAGGGGATTCTCTTTTTTCTACGCTGATTACATTTGTATACCAACTAATTTCCCTTATACATTGGTGAGAATAACTAAAATGGATTCTAGTTGTCACTCTGGTCTACCATAATCCTCTTTTCATACTCTCTCAGGTCGCAGAAATTCTTGAACTCTCCAAGGAAAGAATTATCCTTGCTTTTATTTATGTCCTTAGTCGGTTACAAGAATTTTCCTCACACCTATGTGCGGCACTCGATTAGCTCTGAGACACTAGGTAATTTGCATCCGTGTGATAACAACAGGTGACACTGTACCTCTTATGTCGGGGAGAGATAACCCATGACTACTACATACATTTTCGAAAACTGAATTCTATTTCTCTCATGTCAGATTTATGTGGATGGTCTCTTCAACCAGTTTGTGAAACTATATTGATGAGAAAGAAAGAAAGAAGAAGGGAAAGAAAGAAAGAAAAAGGGAATGAAGAAAGAACTAGAAAGAAATGAAGATAGAAAGGAAAAAAGAAGAAAGAAAGAAAGAAAGGAAGAAAAAGTCAACGAACAGTTAGAAAGAAAGAAAGTAAGAAATAAAGAAGAAAGAAGAAAGAAAGGAAAACAAAATGAACAAATAATAAGAAAGAAAGAAAGAAAGAAAGAACTGAAGGAAAAATTAGAAAGAAAGAAAGAAAGAAAGACCAAAGAAACGAAAAAGGAAATGAAGGAACCCCATGTGATCACTATTAGGTCCTGTCACGCCACCCACTGTGAACGTATGAGGAATGTGACCCTATATGCTTCGCATACGTACTCCACTGTTGTCCACAGTACCAAATGTTATACGTGTCACATACGCACTGGTGAGAGGCGGTATTCTTTGGTAAGAACTTTCTTTATGGAGAGAGAGAGACTTATGAAAGATATTAGAGAGAGATTAGATTTACTTGCAGAGCTTCTACCATGTCCGCCGGCTTCTTCTGAATGTGCTTCTAGCTAAGGTTGATTTGGTAAAAATAAAAGGAATTACAAAAGACAAGACATCCATTTTGCGACTTGATCAAGTAATTATTTATTTTAACTTCATCCATGATCACTCCACGGGGGAAATTCATGGCCTTAGCCCGTCTTCACCCGTCGACGACCAGGTTCAACTTTCCGTCTCCACCCGTCGACGACCAGACTCAAACTCCTTACTAACTTCTAACTATCACCTCTCACTCTTCCTTTCTCCCCTTCGCCACGCCAACATTCTAACCATCCAATCAAATCTATCCATGCGTATTAGCTGAATCAGCATTTAAACTTTTCTGCTGGTCATAATTTCTTTCTAACAAAGCACTCAATCTAAAAAAATGGTAGATACGTCATAACCATAGCCATAGACAAGTTAGTCAAAATAACCTCATTGTTCTACTGTATTCTATTTTCTACGCTACAAACACAATTTGACATTGAGTTTTCTCATTGATATATTTCCTGCTATATTTTAAAGCAACATATTTAATTTTCAATAAAATCTCTTTCTAGTCCCAGGTATTCACTCAACTATCACGAGCTTTTAGGATAGGCAATCAGCGTTTTCTTATTGCCCCGCAAAATTACCCATGTTCAATCCCAGATATAAACATTTCATAAGTTTTTCTTAATGGTTCCAAAAATGCAAGACCAGAGATGCTAACATTTTGGATATGACAAAGACAAAGTCGCTAAGCTTTTCCTTCCGGTTAAATGTAATGACAAAAGAAAAAACAAATGCCGAGATTGCTAAGATCTAGATTAAAGAACGAATATTTTGTCGTATAACTTTTATTATTGTAAACTAGCAAGAATATAAACCCTTTAGGACAAATATTTAAGTTTTAATGTAATAGAATTTAAAAAAAATTAGACAAACAAACAAAACTAAATACAAACGTATATAAAAAGATTACACTCATCTTAATTTTATTTTAATTGATTTCCATATAAAACTTATAAATAGAATTACATTTAATACGTTTGAGAATAAAACAATAATATTAGAAATCAATATCACCAAGTAATTATCTATTAATCAGTCTTGGTTTGGCAGTCGTTTCTGATGGAGCTATCGATTGACACTACTGCCAAGCGGGAAGTTCACGCAGTTATTCGGTTTTTGAATGCAAAAGCATTAAACCGATTGATAATTCATCACCATTTAAGTGCATGGCGAGTCTTGCATGGATGTTAGAAACGTCAGCAAGTGGTTTTGGGAGTTTGCAACGACATCGAAGTTCAACGCTTCCTCAACGCCATTGCAGTGACCTGGTATGAAACGGGCATATAAAAACTGACAAAGTGTCTACAAAAAGGCATGAACCTAAATGGTGATGGTGTAGGAAAATAATAGATAGATTTTTAAACTTTAGAATGATGTAATTTTCATTGATGATAAATGTTAGAGTTACGTTAGGGTTATATGTGGGTTCGAAGCGCGTGGTGTAATGGTTAAAGTCATGGGAAATGGACTCGTCGCCCCGAGTTCAAATCCTGGACGTGGTAATTGCATTTCACTTAGCGCTAATACCCTTGGGAAAGGTATGAATCCTACTCTCCCTCCAGCTATGGATAAATAGCAGGGCAGACTGGGCTCTTTAACCATGGCTAGGTAACCAGTCTAGGAGAAGGAAAACTCTGAATTAAAACCTGTTAAACCCCGCTTATGAAATTGACCTTGTGTCGTATCCTGCTCGTGCGGAGGAGTTGGTAAATATATATATGTGGTTTCGAAGGGTGTGATAGATCCTGGAAGGATTTAATAACGAAGAGCTTGTTATATGTGTTTTTATTCAATAAATGTTTCTGTGATTTCTAGATATTTTGGAGACCTTATCTTTGGGATTATCCTCGTATTAAAAATAGTAAACCATTCTTTGATAGTTGTGTATCTTTAGAGTTTCGAAGACTATGACTATTACAGTTGTAAGTTTGTCATTTCTGTTTTTATGGTGATAATATTATTATCAAACTGATTGTTTATTATGAAAAATATGGATTATCTCCTCAACATTTGTGGACCCTATAACTACGAGAGCTTCCAGAAGAATATGTTTAAGCAGTTGGCTAAACTTGCACAAAGGTGTCAAAATTAGGGTGACCCAGAAAAAACAGAACCCAAATTATTTATTTATTTTCCCATTAAACTAACCTTAAACCCTAACCTCTAAGCCTAAGCCTAAGCCTAAACCCTAACCCTTGAACCCCATAGTTAAAATTAACAGTTTTATTAAAAAAATTGTGGGTTCTGTTTTTTCTGGGTCACCCTAATTTTGAAACCTTTGTGCAAGATCAGCCAAGCTGTTTTGTACGGACAATATGTAAATTAAAAAAAAAATCTATTTGCCTAGTTTTTCTTTTCTTACGACTCATACAGGGAGTCGATAAATTTTCAGAGTTTTCAAAGGTATCTCAGTTCTCTGAACAAGCTTCAGGTTATTTGACTGTGAATTTTTACCTTAGTCTACCAGACAGATGTTCGTGGAATATGAAACGAAGTCTAATGTATATATTTTTTAATTTCTCAACTGGAATTGATACTTTTAATAAAAATGAAACTCTAAGGAAAATATAACTTAATACGTTAATTCATTTACAATTTAAAAAAATATATTAATTCATTTATAAATTAAAAAAAAATTAAATGACACTACACAACAACTTTAAACCTATATAACATCAATTTAATGCTATCCTTTAATTTTTTAATTTCCTAATCACTGGAATAAAGTTTGCATCTCAAACCCTTTTTCATGACGCCAAAGAGATTATAGTCTGAAGGCGCTAAATCTGGTGAGTATGGAAGATGCGGTAAAGTTGTCCACCTGAATGAGGTGATTTTCTCTCTTGTCCTGATGCTAGTGGATGGTTTTGTTTTGTTTACATGTGTTTTTCAGTTTCTTGGTTTTTTTTATTTTCAATTTTTTCCCACCCCCTCCATCGCCAATCATCAATATTGGGAAATTTTTAAGTAGGATACATGCATAGAGCGAATGAGGTATTTTGGTGGAAGGGAGCTGCGCAAGGAGAGAATGCAAGAATTTTATTTTTATTTTTGAATGAATCGGTCGGTGAGTGAGCCTAGCTAGATAGATCTGTGTAGTGATATGACCAGTTTTATCACCTCTCCCCCAAAACCAAACTTCCGGCTACATGCCGAGTTGTGTGCACATGCGCTGTACCTCATTTCCGAATAAATAAAAAGTTTGTTTGGAGTGAGTGCACGTATGTGTTCACTTCAAATAATCTGATGCTAGTGGATGGTTGAGCATTGTCATACAGAAGGAGGAGATTGTCGATTGGCAAGTTGGGTCTTACTCATCGGATTCTTGCTCTGGCTCCATTAAGGTCTCAATATAGGCCTTTTGTTAAAACATATTCTTATAGTGGTCAATATTCTTACAAAGGTAATAAGTTCAAATTTACTTATTAAATACTTTTCTTTGAGGTGATTGGTTGGTGAGGTTTAGATTTCTCGTCGCAAGGATCGTTTGAGGTGCTGGGGACCCTCGTGATTGTTTGTCAGATAGCCCACTAAAGAGGTCTGTCCGTAACTCTGCTGTAGTCGAGCTAGTGAGGTGCTCCTCTGCATCTTAGGGCTCTCTGCTTCCGGCTGCTCCTACTTCTGAGTGATCTCGAGTTTATCGGGTCCACAATGTTAGGGGGGATAACCCATATTTTTCATAATATCCATGATCATATCCGGCAATAAGGCAGAGCACAGGTAGAAGTGGCTTCATACTTTTCTTAATGGTATGAGTGTTAAGGGAACATAGGCAGTATTAGATGAAATTCAAATTGGATCCCCAGTTTTCTGTTTCCCAAGAATCAACTATGAATAAAAATATACAGTTTTTAGACAGAATTTCTTCATTCCAAATATTTCGATTTTTTCTTTCATTTTTGTTTTTGGACTCCATTACACGTTCATTAATTTCCCCGCCTTCTTGAGATAATTGCCTCTGGCGGGAATATCAGTTTTGCAAATGATGATGCAGTCACCAGGTATTCGGGATTCAAAACATATGTAAAAAAAATAATCTGGAAAGATCCAGTGTCGACAAAAATTCACCCGAAATGGCTGAAGGATTAAACAATCGAAACGTAGAAGGAACGTTAAAGACACAAGTTTGAATAAAATTTCAGATCATCAAAAACTTAGGATATCATCTTATTTCATTGCAATATATTCTATTATTCACATCTATTTAGCTTTACACTCAGTGAGGATCAAACTCACTACAGTAGTATTTACCCACAAGAATAGCTTGTTAAACATTCATTATTGAGACTAGTAGAAAACTAAAAAAACTCCCCCGGGCGATGTAAAAATAGATTTTTGAAACATATTGCCTGATGGATGGGAGTTAAAAATTCAATGTCAGCGAGTTTGTACCTTAAGTAAGTAAAATCATCAAATTCATCAAAGGATGAAAAAATAAAACAATTTGAAATGTAAACTTTGAATATGTATTAAAATAAAACAAACTATATATAGATATATAATACCAGTCATGTATTTTTTAAAACTTGTTTTAAAAAACAATGAGGACTGTCTAATGTTGCATGTTCAAATTTTGAGTGTATTTATTCTATGTTATGACGATTTTGGGTAATGTGACGTAGGCAGTGACGTAATTTTTGTTACAGACAAAAACCGTAAGCGAATCTCCATTATTAATAGATATATTTCCTACCAAAATGGAAAAATTGGCTCAGGTGGCAGGCACTCCGTAGCGGGCTATTCATGTCTGAAGTAACGCTTGCATAACAGCATGAAACCAAGAGGCCCAAGAGAATACAACTTCAACAAAACTGCGGCACACCATCAAAATCTTCTGGACCGGCCTTCACATGTGACATTTGTGGTCGAAACTGTTTTTTTTTTAAATGCCTTCACAGCCACAGAAGACGTCGCGCTAGAACGTAACTTCTGGGCACGAGAGATCTATGGCCTTCCGAGTGTGCAATGCCGATGAATATTACCGACAATTACTAGAGCACAAAGACGCAGAAAAAGGATCACTCATTGAGAATCAAACTCCCTAACAGTTGCCAGTGAGATAAGCGTAATCCGTATACATTTTGATAAACTGACCGAAACACATGTGTAAGTGATATCGATTAAAGTGATATCGATTAAATTCATTTTTTATCCATCTACATTTCTTTTCTTTACTCATTTTTCCTCATATTGTCGGATTCAATTCCTATTCCTTTTTTACACACACACACACACACACACACACACACACACACATATATATAATATATATATATATATATATATATAGTTGTAAAGATTTCACTCTACCACGTTTTCGATGTTTAAGGTACCCCTTCTTGAGGAGAACTTAAAACTATAGGTAGCTACATTTTATATATACTTATCTGGTTTGGAATTATTTTTATTACACTTTCTGTCTTTTAATAAGTTTGTATAAATGTTAGTCTCCACAATAAAAGTGCTTTATATATAAATTGTTCAGTTCTGGCTAGTTTATATTTCTTATTTTGCAGCATATCTCAAAATACTTTAGAAAGGTTTTCCAACTGGAGTCTGTTCAATCGACAACAGTAATCCCTTTCGTCGTCAGCAAACTTCTCAACCAACTGAGCTCGTTCCTTTCCCTTCCTTCTTGGACACCCAAAACACAGTAGTCGCCGAATTTCACCTCTGTCGCAGACACTTACTATATTGCTGACTGCCCGTGTCAGCGACCGTACTGGGGTTTCCCCAAAAGGATCTTCAGGGTTAAATCCACTGGATTAATCAAGATATTGATTAATTGCGTGTAATCGACTGCAATTAATCAATATCTTGATTAATTCAGTGGATTTAACCCTGAAGATTCTTATGGTGAAACTCCAGTAAGTTATTACTTGTACCTGTATTACAATATATATATATATATAATATATATATATATATATATATATATATATCAGTCATGTGTTTCGAAGTTTACTTCTCATCAGTGCGGCTCGACTTTTTAACAGCTACCTCTAGCCGGGATCGAAACCCGACAGATTTTTCGTCTGCCAAGTCCCTTACCCTCGCGCCAACAGCAGCTGTCAGTCTGGAGTGAACGATTAATTTATACATCCCTACGCGGAATGTTTTTACAATCACCAGAAATCTCAAGACTGTAAACAGACGGTATATATATATATATATATATATATATATATATATATATATATATATATATATATATATATATATATATATATATAAACGCTTTTGACTTTATATCTTCGCTAACCTAACTTGTGTATGTGTTTGTCTGGTGATGCTGGCTTTTTTTTTTTAAAGAAGCCAGTTGAAATAAATTAATTTGGAATATATTTGTATACAAGGGTTTTGTAATTTGCTTGAAGCATTGTGTCAATATTGGTTTGTTGGTTGTTTTTGAAGGCTATCACAATGCAAGTGTAAATAAAAAAGAAACTAACTATGGTGTTGTTTGTTAACCTGTGATTTATTCTCAATTCTTAATATTTAGGGATAAAAAAAATCCTTCTACAGAAGATTACTAGAACTGAAGTTGTTGCTAGTGGCTGTTCATTTGGTTCTGTTTCATGCCTTCCAAATTCTGTGTGTGTGGAGGGGGTGCTTGTTTGTGTGTGTGTAAGCGTGTGTGCGCGTTTATGTTTCTGTTCATTTGCTTTTTTTTTACACACACACACACACACACACACACACACATATATATATATATATATATATATATATATATATATATATAACATCGATCTAACCAGAGTTCTGCAAACAGAAGGAATTCGTCTACCATCTACATGAAGCTACCTGATCCTGGGGAATCGCAATGTTTTTTGTCCCCTGATTATGACTTTCTTGCATTCTATGTCGTAGTTCTTCTTCCTGTGGTAATCTTCTGATGAGACTCCTGTTAAAAAAAGGACTTCTTGTGAAGTATGTATCCGCTTATGATTGCTATTCTCAAATTTTGTACCCACAAAAAACTGTTTATATAATTTTTTTAGACATTACCAAATATATATCCCATGTGGAATATTCTGGAGGTGCCAAATGCATCGGTTACTTTGACCCTCAATCTCAATCATCGCTTCTAACAGGTCCTCAATGGCATCGAGTGTCCGCACAGAACTGATGAATGTAAGTTTTCGCTGGTTGGCCAACACTGGTGTGTCCTTGTGTAGGAGTCCATAGGTAAACGTCGCTTATGAGTTCGTCCTTACTTCTCCAACTGTTAACTGATTTATTCTCAATTTTTAATATTTCGGGATAAAAATCCCTTCTACAGAAGATTACTAGAACTGAAGTTGTTGCTAGTGGCTGTTCATTTGTTCTGTCTCATGTTTTCAAAATTCTGTGTGTGTGTGGGGGATGCTTGTTTATGTGTGTGTTTATGTGTGTGTAAGTGTGTGTGTGTGTGTGTGTGTGTGTGTGTGTGTGTGCGTTTATGTTTGTGTGTCTGTTCATTTGTTTTTTATTTGTTGTTAATTATTATTCCTGATATATTTGTATACATTTTAGTTTCTAAGTCTAGACATTTTTTCTTTAAAGCCAAAGATTTTTTTTCTGTTAATCTACGTGTCTCCTTCATACAAGTAATTTGTAATTCCATCTGTTATCTATCTTCAACTCCCTCCTCCTTTTTTCTTTATTCATTTTGTCTAAATCTTATTTGTGTGAATCTATTTAGTTGTAGTTGGTATTTTTCTATATGTTAAGGGAGTGGGTTCATCTTAATAATACATTTATGAATCATGGATTTTGTGGAGACTAACATTTATACAAACTTATTAAAAGACAGAAAGTGTAATAAAAATAATTCCAAACCAGATAAGTATATATAAAATGTAGCTACCTATAGTTTTAAGTTCTCCTCAAGAAGGTGTACCTTAAACATCGAAAACGTGGTAGAGTGAAATCTTTACAACTATATATATATATATATATATATATATATATATATATATTGTAAGGGTAAGAGGCTTGCGTGTCGTTTCGACATACGGGTTTCGAATCACACACGAGGCGATCTTCGTATCTATAGCTCTGCTGATGAGACCTAATAGGTCGAAATGTACATTCAGAGATTGATTTTTCTCGATTTGTTTAGCCTTACATTTAAGTAGTTAAATCCCGCCTAATTAATCATTAATGAATTAACTTTCAAAAAATTAGGTTTGACTTCAATTAAGCACATATTCTCCCAAATATTGTCGGCTGAAAATAGCCATATTTGTTTACGTTTATATATATATATATATATATATATATATATATATATAGGAACACACTAAAACTCACACAACTAAACTGAACTTAACCAAACACACACATGTATACATGCATACACACAAAAAATATATAATGCAACATATAGATACGCATATATGGGTATATATATATGTACAAACTAAGTAATGTAAAAGACACACACCAACCTTATTTTTAATAAAGTTAAATTTAATTCTTAGTTAAAAATTCAACTCTTAGGTATGTATATATATACATATACACACCAAATACAACCATATACATAGGCACCCACGCGAACACGCATACGCACACACGCACGCGCACGTAAAAAGTAAACATAGACACATATACATAAACACACACATACACACACCCAAAAAGTAGGAATTTAAGTAGAAAAACACAGAAATTCTCTAGAACAAAAAACAAATTACAAACACACACCTGACATATCAAATGAACATCTGATGAACTATATCAGAAAAAACTCTAATAAAAGAGTTATAAAAGCTCAGTTAATGAATTTATTACCAAGCCACACAGAAAACAAAAACCCATGTTTAAAAGACTAATGTTAAAAATGAAATTCCTTTATACTCCACTCCCACCAAACAGGAAGTGGGAAGTTAAATACTCATGTATATATATATATATACACGCATGTAAGAATTCATTTTCATATTATTGATCAAAGCCCGAAGAAGATACCAGAAGATCTGAAACACGTGTTGCATATGTAAGATAAAAAGAATTTTTTTTCTGAAAACATAATACATTTTGCGGACCTTCTTTTTCATAAGATATATATATATATATATATATATATATATATATATATTTTACGCATTGTATTGCCTTCGAATTTTATTATTTTATAACATACTTAACAATGCTTCAAGCAAATTACCAATTACTTTTATATATATATATATATATATATATATATATATATATATATATAAACGATGAACAAAAGCGAAAAGCAAACAGGTATGTCTTAATAATTGCACACACACACACACACACACACATACACACACAAATCCACACACACAAACATAAAGGGCCGGGTTAGCTCAGTCGGTAGAGCGTTCGGCTAGAAACCACAAGGTCCCTAGTTCGATACCGGTCCTCGCCAACTCAGCGTATGAGTAGCACAGGGATCTCTGCGGTAAAGTAAGGAGCTGATGGTAGGTGTGGCGCTCCACCTCAGATGCTAAAAAACAATCTCCTTGGTCTAGCGCTATTGAAAAGGAGATATACACCCTCGCTGATTCGCTGACACCGACTTTAGGCCACCCCGACGACTTTACTTACTTATATATATGTATATATATATGAGAAGAAAATATTTTAAAAATGTAACAAACACAGGATGTTATGATCAGGGGAAACAATTTTATGTGTCAATACTTAAGCATTTCGGTATATTTGTACCATCTTCAGGACACTGTTAAGTAATGTTTATGTGAGGGACAAAATGAAAGATGTTAAGTGTATAGTGAATGTGTGAATATGATGTTATTAACCGTTCATTTTTATATGCGCGTTTGTTTACGAAAGCCAATGACGTGATCATTGCATGTGCAAAAATGGAAGGTGAAGATCATATGATGACGCGTGCATATATATATATATATTATATATATATATATATATATATATATATATATACAATAAACAAAAGTGACAAGCAAACAGGAATATGCCTTTGTAATTGCACAAACACACACGAATCACACACACACACACGCACACCACACTCATATATATATATATATATATATATATATATATATATATATATATATATATATATATATAATTCTTTACCAACTTTCGCTCGTTTAGTACAAGCGAAGTAAATACCTTAGGTAGCAATATCCTGAAGAACTTCCGGTTGCCTCCTTTTGTTTTCTCCTTTAAAAATGCCTTAAGGCTCCTTTTTGCAAAATTACTTCATTTAGGCTTT
The DNA here is from genome assembly GCA_023376005.1 of Doryteuthis pealeii. Taxonomy (NCBI): domain Eukaryota; kingdom Metazoa; phylum Mollusca; class Cephalopoda; order Myopsida; family Loliginidae; genus Doryteuthis; species Doryteuthis pealeii. The sequence goes on along the minus strand of CM042157.1, from coordinate 90,023,342 downwards.
AGTATTTCTCTAGTCCCAACTTGGAGAGAAAGGAAATCTTGAAGACTGACCTCATTTGTTGGACTTGTTGTGCACTGCAATAAAATCACAAGGTTTTTCTTTTCACCGCCACTTACACTTACCTGGCAAATGTTCAAAATGCCTAAAAGGTAAAAACTGATTATCTCTTTTTGGACACCCCAAACTTTCTAAACTAAACCCGCTTCTAAGACGAACGTGTCATTGATTTCTGTAGTTTTTTCAGAATATGTAAGAATTTCTTTCTTTTGGAAGAAGATCCAAGAAGTTGGTTCAATAAGTTGATACCACTGACAAATATTGTATCTCTATGGAGAATATTTCGAGGAGTTCTGTTGCACCCAATGCACTGGTTTATTGGTCAATCGGTGGCCGAAAATGGAGATTCAAGATTCAGGGGGTCACGATAAATTATGGTGTCGAAAATGACCCCCATAAACCATGTGTCAGATCAGTGTGAATAATTTAAGCTACTTCTTTTTTATATTAACTTCTGATAATTTAACATCTATTAATAATGGAGATTCGCTTCCGGTTTTTTATAACAAAAACTACGTCACTCCTCACGTCACATTACCCAAAATCCTCATCACATAGAATAAATACACTCAAAATTTGAACATGCAACATTAGACAGTCCTCATTGTTTTTTAAAACAAGTTTTAATAAATACATGACTGGTATTATATATCTATATATAGTTTGTTTTATTTTAATACATATTTAAAGTTTACATTTCAAATTGTTTTATTTTTTAATCCTTTAATGAATTTGATGATTTTACTTACTTAGGTTACAAACTCGCTGACATTGAATTTTCAACTCCCAGCCCTCAGGCAATATGTTTCAAAAATCTATTTTTACATCGCCCGGGGGACGTTTTTTAATTTTCTACTAGTCTCAATAATGGAAAATGTGTTAAAAGGTATCTTTAAAAAATTGAATACCCAACACGAATGAATAAAACAAAAATCTCTACGGCATAAAACAACCCAAGGGTGGACATGCCGTAAAGTTCAGACAACCAACCAACCAACCAACCAACCAACCCACTCTTCTGCACGAGCAGGATTCGACACAAGGTCATTTTTGAATTTTCCTTTTCCTAGACTAGTTGTCTTACCAAGTTTAAATTGCCCAGTTTGCCCTACTATTTACCCATAACTGGAGAGTGAATATTTGTATTGACGCCTTTTACAAGTGTATTAGCGCTATGTAGAATGGTAACAGCCTCGTCCAGGAATTGAACTCGGGTCACCTTATCCATTTCCTAGGACGATAACTATTTTACAGCAGCGCCTCTTAATGTTTTTAAATGTAACTGTTGAAGTGAGTTAGCGTACTGTTGGTTTGAGCAACAAGCTAAGCACAACTGAACCAGTGTCAAGACAACTGGTACTTATGGGAATCCAGAATAGTCCACTCATGCATTTGGGTGATTCCATTCCTTGAGTCCTGATTGGCTGCTTGGTTTCAATGATGTTCTGAGGCTTCATAAATAACCTGGCATTTTGCAGTAGTATTGCCGCAAAACAGATTCGTATTAAGTTACGACTGCTTGCTGCCATGTCTAACCAATTTGACGGTAATCACTAATGTGATTATTCTACAGTAACTTAAAAAGTAAATCGATAAATTTTAATGTATCTTTTTAGTTTTGGTTGTTTAATCAGGTATTTCTTGTTTAAATCATTGAATCTGTTTCGAATATCTATGTGGAAACGTACACTAAGCATGACCCCCCCCAATGCTGTTAAAACTGACCTTACATCCTTTCGACAGGGCTTACACTGACTGTTATTACTTTATGGGAAAAAGGATATATGTTACGTTATGGGCTTTTTCACAGCACTATCAGGACTTGTACTAGTCGTATATACGAGTCGACACGTTGGCTTGTTGGTTACACAGATCTAGTAGTCCTTCAAAGTCCACGAAAGAACCCTTCCTCTTTTCTTTAGTTTATGGTCAGGGAAGTTTATCAACTTACAAGACAAGTGGTTCTTCGTTGCGGTCAATTAACTTTTTTTTTTTTTTTAATCTCCACGGGTATCTTTGGGCAGGGAATCTCATTTCAAATTTTAACATCTCCCGTAGTATTTTTCCGTAGTAACGAAGATGACGATGGAATTGCTTTTCATAAATTATTCACACCAAGTTATTGTTGAGAGAGAGAGAGAGAGAGAGAGAGAGAGAGAGAGAGAGAGAGAGAGAGAGAGAGAGAGAGAGTCGGTTTCTTAAACTTCGTTCCAACGGTCAGTACCAATTATCAGGCTTCACACTTCAGCGACACCAGGACCCCAGTCATTCTATGACTAACCTCAGTAAAGCCCACCATCTTCGGCAAATTCCGTAACCCGACTGACTTTGGCAAAACTCGACTATCCCCGGCAAACTCCGTAGCCCAACTCCCCCAAAAGAGGTTCCCTCATTATATAGAAAAAACTTTCTAGAACATCATGGAACCTTTAGAATGTTCTGTTCTACCAAATTGCACGTGTCAATTAAGAGGTCAACGGGTCAACCATTCTTTCTTCTGACAAACCGATCAAAATAAATTTTAACAGCAAAATCCTAGACTTCCTGGCTATCGAACCCAGTCACAGATGATAATGAGAATTCCATTATCTTCTTGCTCGACCGAATGTTTATATTTATTTTCGCGCCGATTCTTCAAAGGACCACCCAGTACGGTCTGAGAATCATGCTACATCCATTAAGCTTTCTTTCTATTTGACACAAGGCCACAAATATGGTGTTCCGAGTAAGGCGCGCCAATTATGCTACACTGTATCCTCTGCTGAGGATTAAGCCCCCCCCCCCTAAATAGATGTTCTGAGTGGACTGTATCAAATCCTGAGGTTCTGATTCTGGAAATCTGGGGAATATGGAGTACAACTTCATTGCTATTAATCCTTAACCCAGTCTGACCCGGAGTGAAAATACCTGTTTGGGTTTTATCTTTGAGTCAAAAATTGTTTAAAAAACAAAATTGTTTAAAAATTAGGACCATATGACCTTTAGGCACCCCTTTTGCTTTGCTGATTCATAAGGACATTTTTTTCATTTACACCGTCAACATCCGGTTGTTTGTTAACAGACGATTTTTAGAGTTAAAAAAAATCATAACCCCAACCCCTAACCCTAATCCTTTACAAACAACTGGATGTTGTCGGTGTAAATGAAAAAAAAAAGTACTTATGATTCAGCAAAGCGAAAGGGGTGCCTAAAGATCATATGGTCCAAAAAATATTTGTATTTGATAGGAATATGAGCAAAAACAAAACAAAACAAAAATATCCGGTTGTTTGTTAACAAACGATTTTTAGAGTTTTAAAAAATTATAAAACTAACCCCTAACCCTAACCCCTAACCCCAATCCTTAACAAACAACCGGATGTTGTCGGTGTAAATGAACAAAATGTACTTATGAATCAACAAAGAAAAGGGGTGCCTAAAGATCATATGGTTAAAAAATTATTTGCATTTGATAGGAATATGAGCAAAAACAAAACAAAAATATCTTAAACCACACAATACATATGAACGTACAATGCACGGGATTCCATAACCCTAGGCGAATTGGCATGCCGTTAAAATCAATCAGTCATATAGTCACCATTTCTAAACATTGAATATCTCATTTTTAATCTCTGGAAGAAATACCAAGTGTGGTACTTTTAAAATAATGTTTATGACATTTAAAATGGTTGTGTATTCCTTCCAGTTCCACTTCTCAGTACAAAAAGAAAAGAAAAAAATCAGATAAGTATATTTTCACCCTTTTTCCTTGAAATTTCGTTCTGGATTTAATTCTGGAATGACGAGCGGATAGAAGCGGGAAAACTGTCGATTCAAAATGGCCGACGATTTCTTTGTTTTTTTTTTCTTTTCATTTGTTTCTTGTTGACTTGTTGCTGCTTCATTTAATAACATATTATTCGAAATGTATTGAACACCAATGACTGATTATCTTCTGCACGTGATAGATATTTTAAAAGCTTTAGCTAAAGTTAAATCAATACTGATTACATTGTTTGTTTAACTGAGGGCGAAAGTAAAATCAAATAAACGTTTTCGTTTGCCGTAATATTCGGAAGCCATACTCGCTATGAACACAGTGAAGCGGCAAAAATATAACTGTGTGGAGAAGTGGAAAGGGTTTATAAAAGAGAAGAATTAAGTATCTAGGAAAATAAAAGCTGAATAAGTTGTGTCATCATAAAAGTGATATGACTACTACCACCGCCACAATTACATCTACTACTACTACTACTACTACTACTACTACTACTACTACTACTACGATTACAATGATATGCAAATTAAATGTTATAAACGCAATCTGGAAGGTGTAATGTGAATTAGAAAAAATATGATCCTTTGAAATTTAAATGAATCCCCAATTCTAGAAATATTACAATATTGACAATATTTCGATTTATAAAAAATCATCATCAGAGCATAATGATAATTAGGTCCGTTTTTAGATGTAAATGTTTTTAATCCGGACTCATCGAGAGAGAAGCAGAAAATGATTCGATATGTCCAGATTAAAAACATTTACATCTAAAAACTGACCTAATTATCATTATGCTCTGATGATGATTTTTTATAAATCGAAATATTGTTCAATATTAGCAATGAAAATGATATAGAAATATATTCATCTTAACTACATTGTATGTTTTCATACCCTTTTATCTATACATATACCGTCGGATTCATTTCCTTACTCTTAACACATGTACATATATATTAGGTTGTTACAAAAATAATGGCCGATTGAAGTACTCAGTTTTGAAATGTCATTTTAACATAGAATTTCATCTCCACTGCGGAATTTCTGGAACCACCTTCGTACAGTCCGATCACTTGTAGATTTATCTCCCCATGCTTTGTTGATATTGGTAGCAGTTATTGTGCCCAAGCTGGAACTCATGCAACATAAGAAGGCGAAGGTCATGTTTAGGCATGCTCATCTTTGAAGGCCCCTATTTTTCAAAAATACTTTCTATCTGAAAATAAATTAAATTTCATTTTTGAGCACACATTAATTATTATATATGCAAAAATTCACCTGAAATAAACAACAAATTCTATGTTAAAATGACATTTCAAAACCGAGCACTTCAATCGGCCATTATTTTTGTAACAACCTAATATACATATATATTTGTAAAAAATGGAAATTGGAAATGAATCCGACAAATATGAGGAAGAATGAATAAAGAAAAGAAAGAAATAGAATGGATAATAAAAGATGAATTTAATCAATATCACTTGCACATGTGTTTCACACAGATGAACTGACCGAAACACATGTGTAAGTAATATTGATTAAATTCATCTTTTATTATCCATTCTATTTCTTTCTTTTCTTTATTCATTCTTCCTCAATATATATATATATATAGAGAGAGAGAGAGAGAGAGAAAGAGAGAGAGGAGAGAGGGGGAGGGAGAGAGAGAAAGAGAGAGAGAGGGAGAGAGAGAAGAAAGAAAGATAAATAGATAGATAGATAGAGAGAGAGAGAGAGAGAGAGAGAGAGAGAGAGAGGGGAGAAGATAGATAGATAGATAGAGAGAGAGAGAGAGAGAGAGAGAGAGAGAGAGAGAGAGAGAGAGAGAGAGAGAGAGAGACACCAGCTAATAGTAAATCTAAATTAGATATAATAAACCCGACTTTGGAAAAAAAACAACCCAAAACATACTGTTTCAAAAGAACGTATATAAATATTTCCCTTTCACTTTCACTGTGTGTGTTTCTCTCTTTTTTCCTTTCTTTCTTTCTTTTGATTTAGATCTTTTCATATCTCGATACGTTCTTTAAAGTCGCCTAATACTTCTTTCATCTCTCAAAGTCTCCACACATTTGACCGAAGGTGTTCAAGCGGTCTTTCTCTTTGGGCCGACAATTCATTTGTCCAATTGTGTCTGTTGCTTCATTGATGTATCTGGTCATTTACCATCTTCTATAAACTGATATCTATTGCTTTGATCGATCTATCTATCTATCTATCTATCTTTGTACGGCTCATATTTATCAATGGATCCATTGTTATACACGGTGTCAATAAAATCCGTGTGAACTTTAAAGAATTCAAAAGTGCACACAGACTTTGTAGACACCATATATATATATATATATATATATATATATATATATATATATCTTATTATAATGGAGATTCTGTACTTTTCTGTCTGTAACCGAAACTATATTACTACTCATATCATTATTCCCTTAGTTATTGACATCATATTTTCCATGATTGTATTTTTATTTAAACCTCAATTATTAATAAAATTGTTTTACATTATTAATACTGTTAACTATGTCTACATACTGACAACATGCAATTATATTTATATATACAACAAAATAGTGGTTTACAGTGTGAACGGGAAGGCTAATTTGCATATTGATATCAAAAATGTGATTTTATTAAATATGTGCTTAGTATTATTGATTTCTAACTGTTTGGTTTTATTTTAATGAATATAATCAAAAATCTCTTCAATGAATCTTAAATTGACAAGAAAAAAGAACTGTCATTTTATTCTTTACTTCCTCTTTTAACTAAATACTTAAATTAGAAAAAATAACAATGAAAGACGAGAGTGATGGAAGAGTAAGTTTCAGTCGTTCTATTTTTTTATTATACTCCCCCTGTTTCAAATCTTTTTATCTGTATTCTTATTTAGCCTTTCTAATTTAATATAATATTTTATTATATTAAAACTTAAATACTTGCACCCGGAGGGTGCATATATTTGCTAGTATATATATATATATATATATATATATATATATATATATATATATATATGAGGTAAGGTAAAAGGAAAAGTGGACAAAAATAATGACTCAAACAAGTAGAAGTAGGAGAGAAATCTTTCGTTCCGCTTTACGCGAGAAACTTCATTAGTCTAACTTTTGACTACTTCTACTTGTTTGAGTCATTATTTTTTTTTTTTACCTTACCTCATACTGTCGGATTTTACTCCAACCCTCCTATCTTCATATATATATATATATATATATATATGATGGATAAAAAAGGCTTAGAAATGTTGGCGGTCATAAATTTATTTCAACTATATTTAATACATAGAATAAATCCTATTTATTAACGATGTTTCTATATAAATCTCAGTTAGATTTGCCTCAAAACTATCCATGTTATTAGTACGTTTAAAATCCTGCAATGTGTCTTATTTATTACTAAGAAATAACGGTTTACATAATTTATGGTGTGGTTAATTTGCATACTGGTTTTAACAAAAATATATACTGGTTTGATAAATAATTACTTGTACAATAATTACTTATACAATAATAACACTAACTGTTATTAAAATCAATCTTATGAAGGATTTTATATAGAAACCAATTAAAATATAATCAAAATAAGTGTAATCTTTTTATATGTGTTCTTATTTAACTTCGTTAGTCTTTCTAATTCAATATATTTTATTACATTAAAACTTGAATACTTACGCCAGGAGGGTGCATATTTCTGCTTGTTGAAACAATGACCCGTCATATTTGCAAGAGATGACTACAGATGCTAGAGTTTTACAGAAAAGAATTGATTGCAAAGCTGAACTCAATCTGAACAAGATAGATTTGGTTTGGTTTATTTTGTTTTACGGCATATCAACCTCAGTGGGTCATTTAATGCCGATAAAGTTTTGAAATAAATCAATTCTTAATGGATAAGACAATTTTTTTTATAAATACATGTTTTTCTATTTAACCCATAGATGGGACCCTAACAGGTACTACCACTCCGGGTCAGAGTGGACCAGGGAGCAATGGTGGTGAAGGGGTGCTCCACATTCCCCAAACCTCCAAAACTGGAACCTCACCATCAGATATAGTTTAACGTCATTCCCAGGACATGTAGACCCTCAGCCACCGCCTTCTAGCACCCATATGATAAAAAAGGGGTTGGGGCTTGCCATAAGGGCAATAGGGTTGGGAAAATCATATAGGTGCTAGGGCTTGACGTGACTAGCTGATTGATCGAAGGGGGTCTCTCCGACCGCTTGTCTAGCCCAAGATAGGGCCAAAGTGGAGTATTGCATGTCATGAACTGCTCATCCTCCTGGGCTCTATCCTTAAGCATCACGGGTCGCCACCCACGGCCAACAGGTGGCCCCATTGGGGGAGTCATACCCCTCTGCAGAGGTGCAGTCGGTGCATTCTAACGCCCCAGCCGACAAGGCGGGGACAAGATAGAGTTAACGACAAGAATGTGTTGAAAGCCTTATTTCAAGTTTTAAACTTTTGATTTTGTTTAATCTTTTTTTTTTTTTTTGCTGAGTCGATTTTGTGACGTTGAAAACTCGAAACAGGTCAATAGCTTCGTTTCATATTGATAGGGAATTTTTTTTAGTTTTGTGTTCAACTTTAAGAGGTGTTCGCTTATCTTGTTGCGATTGCTGTAAAGCTGAGTGGGTAAAAATTATAGAATAGCGCCTCTTTATCGACCCTCAATTCTTGACGTTAAGTGTGTAATGGACTCAAGCAAGAACACATCTCGAGCCGACAACTACAAACCGGTGGTTGTGTTTTGGCGTGCGAGGGGGGGGCGGCTAAATATGTTTGGCGGGGGGGGCGAATATGTTTGGCGTGGGGGGAAGAGGGGGCGAAATTGAAGACACAAATGGACGAGATTAAACGAAGTCATATAAATTCTCCATTCGTTAAATCTTTCAAATTATTTCAGAATAAAGAAGTGAATGAAACGAATTTTAAGCCCCCCCCCCTTCGTTTTAAAAAAAAAAATTCATTTTCCCTGTTGTAGGGAGGGCGAGGGGATGGAAATTGATGAGGAACATAAGGATAACCCTTTATTGTTGAATTTACTTTTCATTAAGCAAGCAAACATTCGCTTTCTTCATCCTCATTTTTCTTTTCTTTCTCTTTTTTTTTTTCTTTTTTTTTTTAGCTTTCATTCTATAATAAAGTTTTTGTTTTGCTATCGTTTCTGATTTCTTTCTTTTCAAATTATTTTGTTTTCTTTTCACTATCATCTTTCTTTCTTTCTTTTTCTTTTTTTCTTCTTCTTCTTCTTTCTTTCTTTCTTTTTCTATTTTTCTTTCTTTCTTTCTTTCTTTCTTTCCTTCATTCTTTCTTTCTTCTTTCTTTCTTTCCTTCCTTCTTTCTTTCCTTCCTTTCTTTTCTTTCTTTCCTTCTTTCTTTCTTTCCTTCTTTCTTTTTCTTTCTTTCTTTCTTTCTTCTTTCTTTCTTTCCTTCTTTCCTACTTTCTTTCTTTCTTCTTCTTTCCTTTCTTTCTTTCTTTCTTTCTTTCTTTCTTTCTTTCCTTTTCCTTTTTCTTTCTTTCTTTTTTCCTACTTTCTTTTCTTTCTTTCTTTCTTTCTTTCTTTCTTTCTTTCATTCGTTCGTTCGTTAGTTCGTTATTTAATCTTTCTTTCTTTCCTTTAACTCTCTACCCCTTTCTTTATCTGTTTACTCTTATTTCATTTTCTTTCTTTCTTTCTTTCTTTCTTTCTTTCTTTCTTTCTTTCTTTTTCTTTCTTTCTTTCTTTCCCTTCATTCCTTTCTTTTTATCTTTTGTTATTTAATCTTTCTTTCTTTCTTTTTAAACTTTCTACTTCTTTCTTTATCTGTTTGCTTTTCCCCCAAATTTCTTTCTTTTTCTTTCTTTCATTTTTTGAGGCGATGGTTCCCGTGGCGTAGTGACTAACATGCTGGGCTGCGACATCGTAGTAAGTGAGTTCGAACTCCAGTCACGTTATTACGTTCATTTTCAGACGAATATTCTTGGGAAACATGGAAACCTCCTCATCCTCCATCTATAGGTTAAATAGTACCCCTACTATTCTTCTACAATGATGACTTTATCATTAAATAACCCACAAAGGTTGATATGACATTAAAGATACAAAGCCTTGTTTTATTTCTATAATCATCTCTCGGTTTTCCTTTTGTCATGATTCGGGTGTCATGGAATTATTTACCATTTACTTAGAATAAGTTTCCACCATTATCATGATTCACCTGGTCACCGGGTAAATAGAAACCTTTACCTTAATTCAATTCTGAAGAATAAAATAAAAGATAAAATCAAATAAAAGTTTTAGTAAAGCAATTTTAAAGAGAAAAGAATTTCTCAAATGATTTTGCTAAAAGCTAAAATCTTGCTGTAAATTCACTTCCAATTCTCTGATAATTGGCATGCTTATAAGGATAATTAATGGAATTCTAAGTGGTAAGGCCGGTCCCCACACACTGGCGAGATGATGATGATGATGATGAATGAATTTAGTTTGGGCAAAAATGTCACCCAAAAAAACATTGAGAAACAACAACAACAACTGTTGAGGTTTTGGGGATATAGTTATTTACTAAGCTGAGCTTAGATGCGACACAAGGCCAGAAGTGTGGGGCACCCAGTGAGGATCGAACTCACTAACAATGGTCTGCTAATCTAGCTTGCTAACCATTACACCACGTGAGGTGTCCAAGGTTTTTGGGATATAGTTATTTACTAAGCTGAGCTTAGATATGGCACAAGGTCAGAAGTATGGGGCACCCAATGAGAATCGAACTCACTAACAATGGTCTGCTAATCTACCTTGCTAACCATTACACCACGTGAGGTGCCCAGGTTTTGGGATATAGTTATTTACTAAGCTTAGCTTAGATGTGGCACAAGGCCAGAAGTGTGGGGCCCCAATGAGAATCGAACTCACTAACAATGGTCTGCTAATCTACCTTGCTAACCATTACACCACGAGAGGTGCCCCAGGTTTTTGGGATATAGTTATTTACTAAGCTTTGCTTAGATATGGCACAAGGCCAGAAGTGTGGGGCTCCCAATGAGAATCGAACTCACTAACAATGGTTTGCGAAGCGAGCTTGCTAACCATTACACCACGAGAGGTGCCCCAGGTTTTTGGGATATAGTTATTTACCAAGCTTAGCTTAGATGTGGCACAAGGCCATAAGTATGGGGCGCCCAATGAGAATCGAACTCATTAACAATGGTATGCTAATCTAGCTTGCTAACCATTACACCACATGAGGTGCCCAGGTTTTTGGGATATAAGGCGTGTGTTAAAAGCCCACTTTTATTTATAGACTCGTCGAGAACTATGTGATCAACCTCTTGGTCAATCACTGGCAGTACTCTGCTGCTGAGACAATACTTAATGTGAGCATACTGAGCATACTGGCCATAATTACTTTGAACCTTCATGGACGACGGACCTCATAGGATTATATCACTGGACCTTTGACACTACGTAGGATTCCATAACTCAAGACTTATTCACTTACCAAAGGATTCTATAACTCAGGACTTACTTACTTTAAGTCCTTTTCAACTGGCCAAGGATGACGTTCAATCACTCCTCCTCCTCCTCCTCCTCCTCCTTCTCAATAACAACAACAACAACAACAAATTGATTTATTTAGATAAGATTGAAGGTCTACGTATTGGCACGATGGAGGAAATCTTACAGAGAAGTGGGGGTGGGGAGGGAATACAATTCGGTGTGTGTGTGTGGGGGGGTCTACATGGTATTTTCCTCGTACCCCACTTGTACAAGGTCAGGCAAATAGGCCCTATTAACGTGGGACCACCCACAAACCGAAGCTCATGGGTGGCGGGTGAAAAATTGCGTCGATCCCGTCGGCAATCCCCCCTCAAGGGGGCGCCTCAGGCGCTGGGCAACAAACATAGCCCTGCCCCTTTAAATCGAGGGGAGGATGGCCCCCTGGGATCGACGCCGTTAATTATAGCAATCCCCACCCGTTGGGCGGGGCTGCATGTGAAGTTTACCGATCATTTTTCTTCTCGGTAAATTATTAGATTTTTCGGAAATTTTCGAAATTTCATTTATAACAATTAAAAAAAAAAAAACTAGGTAATTTATGAGGAAATGCGTCCCGGTCTCCTGCCTCAAAAATTGCTACCCGGTGACTATTAAAATAAAGACCCAGCTGAGTCTATTCAAAACTATCCATCTTCATATCTATCTATCTATCTATCTATCTATCTCAATTTATTCATATTTATCTATATTACTTTAAATACTAAGATATTTTTTATTCATGTTTGTTTAATGTCTTTGTCTTGTTTTTAGTTTAAATAAACAAGAATTACGACAACAAAAAAAGAAGCGACCCCCCCAATACATTTACTTGTCGAAAATATCTATCTATCTCCATTTGTTCATATCTATTTATATTATTTTGTTTGTTTATCTATCTATCTCAGTCTATTCAAAACTATATTTCCATCTTCATATCTAAACAAGAATTACGACAAATTACGATAAATAAACAAGAATTACGACGAGCTGGGGTTGTTATTTTGATAGTCACCGGGTTGCAATTTTTGAGGCAGGAGACCGGGACGCACTTCCTCATAAATTACCAAAACCTACCTACAACTATGTTGCAATGAAAGCTAAATACTTAAATACGAGGGTGATTCAAAAGTTTTGCAATATTTGGGTCAAGTGAGAAACAACGTTTTTGTGAAGGTCTTGAAGGTGACGAACTACACAAAACTGTGAAATGCCGAGCTTGCCCGATACTCTTCTAGTGTTACCAGATTCGCCTCTATGGCTTGGAGAACGGCATATGAATCCACAGTTTTAGGTTACCTGATCGAACTGAGATACTCATTTTTGAGAATTCCTGCCTACTTCAGAGACAGCCAAAACAAGTGAGAAAATGAACAGCCCCAGCGAAATTTCTTCAACCATCAACTTAATGAAAGTTTCATATTTTAACTCATCACCGGTAACTTCGACTTTCAAATATTTGAAAATAAACGAACAGATGGTTTATTTAATTTATATTATATCTAACAAAACACATTTTCCGCCCTGTCGGCTGGGGCGTTAGAATGCACCGACTGCACCTCTGCAGAGGGGTAAGACTCTCCCAATGGGGCCACCTGTTGGCCGTGGGTGGCGACCCGTGATGCTTAAGGATAGAGCCCAGGTGGATAAGCAGTTCATGACATACAATACTCCACTTTGGCTCTATCTTGGGCTAGACGGGCGGTTGGAGAGGCCCCCTCCGATCAATCGGCTGGTCACGTCAAGCCCTAGCACCTATATGATTTTCCCAACCCTATTGTCCTTATGGCAAGCCCCAACCCCTTTTTATCATATGGGTGCTAGAAGGCGGTGGCTGCGGGTCTACATGTGTTGGGAATGACGTTAAACTCTATCGGATGGTGAGGTTCCAGTTTTGGAGGTTTGGGGAATGTGGAGTGCCCCTTCATCACCATTGCTCCCTGGTCCACTCTGACCCGGAGTGGTAGTACATGTTAGGGTCCCATCTATGGGTTAAATAGAAAAATGTATTTATAAAAAAATTGTATTATCCATTAAGAATTGATTTATTTCAAAACTTTATCGGCATTAAATGACCCACTGAGGTTGATATGCCGTAAAACAAAACAAACCAAACAAACCAAAACAAATTTTACAAATTTTGTGATACTATTTCTGAACAGCATCCTTTTATCTAAATAAACATAAAAAATATTTTGTAAATAAAAACTGTATTCTTATTTAAATAAACATAATTACATTTCTCTTCTGATTAAGTAAAAACTATTTTTTCGTTTTTTTTCCCATTTATTGTAAGTGTTGAAAAATAATCATAAACTTCTGATTAAAAAGTATTTATTAAAAAAAGATTTTGCTATTGAATTTTAATTTGATTACGAGTACCAACCATCTATTTATTTAATTCATCGCAAGTTCAACATACTTGCATATTTCTGTACTGTGATAAACAGCGTCATCACTTTTCGCATAACAAATGTTTATGGTTGCTTCTACTGACTTATAGACTAGTTCATACACGTAAGGCATAAGTTCTCGAATTAGATTGTGTTACAAATTTTATCTGTGCGGTTTTCAAATCCCACCCGGAGTGAAGCAATTCACCAACTACCACAATATCTTTAGCCACAGTGGATATCTACCGGTAACTTGAACTGCATCAGTCACGTGATATACTTGCCGCAAACGAACACGTATCAAAATATTACAAAACTTTTGACTCACCTTAGTAGTAAGAAATAAAATGAGACCGAGATTTAGTTTAGCCTACGTTCCATCACCGGCTCTTTTCAGACAGGCATCAAACTTGTTCTCATCTTCTTAGAAACAAATTTATTGCGATTCTGGAAATTCCAACATCGAGACCACATTACACCGTTGCAATAAAATGGGGTATATTATCGGAAATCTGATAGAGAATTACCTTCCCCTGCCGCTAGAGGGCGAATCGCCAATACGATGTTGGCGCCAAAACCAAACCCCTTCACTTGTCTGGAGATTGTCAAACTGAGGAGTCACGTCAAATAAGCGCTCCCACACCTTGTCAATAAAAAGGCCTACACTTGTCTGGAGATTGTCAACCTGAGGAGTCACGTCAAATAAGCGCTCCCACACTTGCCAATAAAAAGGGCTACACTTGTCTGGAGATTGTCAAACTGAGGAGTCACGTCAAATAAGCGCTCCCACACCTTGCCAATAAAAAGGGCTACACTTGTCTGGAGATTGTCAAACTGAGGAGTCACGTCAAATAAGCGCTCCCACACCTTGCCAATAAAAAGGCCTACACTTGTCTGGAGATTGTCAAACTGAGGAGTCACGTCAAAAAGCGCTCCCACACCTTGCCCATAAAAAGGGCTACACTTGTCTGGAGATTGTCAACCTGAGGAGTCACGTCAAATAAGCGCTCCCACACCTTGCCAATAAAAAGGGCTACACTTGTCTGGAGATTGTCAAACTGAGGAGTCACGTCAAATAAGCGCTCCCACACCTTGCCAATAAAAAGGGCTACACTTGTCTGGAGATTGTCAACTGAGGAGTCACGTCAAATAAGCGCTCCACACCTTGCCAATAAAAAGGGCTACACTTGTCTGGAGATTGTCAAACTGAGGAGTCACGTCAAATAAGCGCTCCCACACCTTGCCAATAAAAAGGCTACACTTGTCTGGAGATTGTCAAACTGAGGAGTCACGTCAAATAAGCGCTCCCACACCTTGCCAATAAAAAGGGCTACACTTGTCTGGAGATTGTCAAACTGAGGAGTCACGTCAAATAAGCGCTCCCACACCTTGCCAATAAAAAGGCCTACACTTGTCTGGAGATTGTCAACCTGAGGAGTCACGTCAAATAAGCGCTCCCACACCTTGCCAATAAAAAGGGCTACACTTGTCTGGAGATTGTCAAACTGAGGAGTCACGTCAAATAAGCGCTCCCACACCTTGCCAATAAAAAGGGCTACACTTGTCTGGAGATTGTCAAACTGAGGAGTCACGTCAAATAAGCGCTCCCACACCTTGCCAATAAAAAGGCCTACACTTGTCTGGAGATTGTCAAACTGAGGAGTCACGTCAAATAAGCGCTCCCACCACCTTGCCAATAAAAAGGGCTACACTTGTCTGGAGATTGTCAAACTGAGGAGTCACGTCAAATAAGCGCTCCCACACCTTGCCAATAAAAAGGGCTACACTTGTCTGGAGATTGTCAAACTGAGGAGTCACGTCAAATAAGCGCTCCCACACCTTGCCAATAAAAAGGCCTACACTTGTCTGGAGATTGTCAAACTGAGGAGTCACGTCAAATAAGCGCTCCCACACCTTGCCAATAAAAAGGCCTACACTTGTCTGGAGATTGTCAAACTGAGGAGTCACGTCAAATAAGCGCTCCCACCACCTTGCCAATAAAAAGGGCTACACTTGTCTGGAGATTGTCAAACTGAGGAGTCACGTCAAATAAGCGCTCACCTTGCCATAAAAAGGGCTTGTCTGGAGATTGTCAACTGAGGAGTCACGTCAAATAAGCGCTCCACACCTTGCCAATAAAAAGGGCTACACTTGTCTGGAGATTGTCAAACTGAGGAGTCACGTCAAATAAGCGCTCCCACACCTTGCCAATAAAAAGGGCTACACTTGTCTGGAGATTGTCAAACTGAGGAGTCACGTCAAATAAGCGCTCCCACACCTTGCCAATAAAAAGGCCTACACTTGTCTGGAGATTGTCAAACTGAGGAGTCACGTCAAATAAGCGCTCCCACACCTTGCCAATAAAAAGGCTACACTTGTCTGGAGATTGTCAACTGAGGAGTCACGTCAAATAAGCGCTCCCACACCTTGCCAATAAAAAGGCCTACACTTGTCTGGAGATTGTCAAACTGAGGAGTCACGTCAAATAAGCGCTCCCACACCTTGCCATAAAAAGGCCTACACTTGTCTGGAGATTGTCAACTGAGGAGTCACGTCAAATAAGCGCTCCCACACCTTGCCAATAAAAAGGCTACACTTGTCTGGAGATTGTCAACTGAGGAGTCACGTCAAATAAGCGCTCCCCACACCTTGCCAATAAAAAGGCCTACACTTGTCTGGAGATTGTCAAACCTGAGGAGTCACGTCAAATAAGCGCTCCCACACCTTGCCAATAAAAAGGCCTACACTTGTCTGGAGATTGTCAACCTGAGGAGTCACGTCAAATAAGCGCTCCCACACCTTGCCAATAAAAAGGCCTACACTTGTCTGGAGATTGTCAACCTGAGGAGTCACGTCAAATAAGCGCTCCCACTACCTTGCCATAAAAACAGCAAACTTTCTAAGGCATTGTAACAGCAAACTTTCTAAGGCTGTCACAATAGCAAAATAACAGAAGGCTGAGGAATGAGAACCGACCAGACGAAGCGTTTTAACAACATTCCAAAACCAGCGAATAGACCACCTTTCTAGCGCACTTTACCAAGAACTTTTTATTGCACCTCTCAGATAAGTCCTGTAGTAAATGCCATTAAAATTTGCAACAATTTCTCTACTTTTGATAATGTATGTGTCTGTAATTTATATTCTTGTTTGTTTCTTTCTTTCGTCCGAATAATAACCACAACTACGGAGAATAAGAGCTCCAACGAATCCCCGTAAATACTCTTAATATGGTTATGGGTCGCTCTGACACCTTTTACGATATAAATTACTTAGTTTCTCTGAATATTTGAGATGAGGCTTGAAGATTAGTATTATCTGCGTTATTCGGACTATTGTCCCCATCTTCATTGTTATTTGTACAGCGTTTCGACCGATATGCCCTCCGGCCTTCTTCAGGTATTTCTTGTCGGACTCGGGAACCTTCTCGGACTAAGTAGACCTAGCATAGAAATGAATACAATATGGGAACCCATAATTAAGAAGGCCAGATCAGATTGAAAAAAAACCCAAAAAACAAAACAAAAAAACACAATATGAGTCTAGGTAAAAAATCATACATAAGTAAAATAGGTAGATATTCTAGCCAAATCAAGACATTAGGTTTATAAGTTCCCAAAATTCACACTCAATTGTCCAATTGGACACATGGCATAGTGGATAAGGTAGTTAGGTTAAGACAGTTATCTCTAAATCCCGAGTTCAATCCTGAGTAGAGGCAGTTAGAATAATAATTAACACAACTCCTACCCCAGCTATGGTTAGCGGAATGAGAACAGGATACCCCCGTGGACTAAATAATGGGTTAGGTTCAAAATTCCGTGATGGCTCCCGATTACGACAAGAAGGTTCCCGAGTCCGAAAAACGCAGATAATAAATTACTTAGATTCAGCAATGTTTGTCTCGGTTCAGGGTTTTACATTAAACAGGATCTTCTGTTATATTTGATTTTGAGGCAAATCAACACTAATATTTGTTATTTCCGCTTTTCCGTTTGGTCATTAATTGTTTCTGGTGGCCATTAAGAGATTTTAATGAGTACCATATTCGCTAGTTCATATTGTAGGAATTTCAATAAGGCTCTAATACAACTCAGCTAATCTATAGAGCAATACGCTTGTTCCTTAATCTTCCGACCGTTATCATCTTACATCCTCTGGTTAAAAATGAGACCGTCCAAATAGTCCAACATGAAATGCAAAAATGTAAATCCACCGAATTATAATTTCTTATAAGTGTCGTCACCTCAGCTAAATAATGGACCATTCTGTTTATATCATAAAGAAAGAGAGGGAAAAGGACACGCTACACAGAAAAATATAATGAAAAAAAAAAGAAAGAGAGTAGGGGTAAGATAGAGAGAAGGGGTGAGCGCCCGGAAGTTATAACGCTAATATGTTTCAATCGAACTCAATAAACAGATGAAAAGAAGGAAAGAAAGAAAAAAGTAAGAGAGAGTGTTAGATCAAGATTATTATACTTTTTATATATTGAACTATTTTGCAATAGCTCTTAAGTAAACATATCAAACGTTATAATAATTAGATTATCATACTGTATTATAACTAGTAATTAGTATTGCCATACGCACACACAGACATAAATGCAAACAAGGCATTGACGCGAGCATCTATTCATATTTATAATTTTACTTTTCTTATTCATTTGTAATTCAGACTAGCATTCTCATACTACACACCACACACACACACACACACACACACACACACCACACACACACACACATAACAAGCACCCCCCCAAAAAAAAAATAAATTTGGAAGACAAGACGGTAATTTATGAGGAAGTGCGTCCCGGTCTCCCGCCTAAAAAACGCTACCCGGTGACTATCAAAATAACAACTCCAGCTCGTCGTAATTCTTGTTTATTTATCGTAATTTGTGGTAATTCTTGTTTAGATATGAAGATGGATATATAATTTTGGATAGACTGAGATAGATAGATAGATAAACAAACAAAATAATATAGATAGATACGAACAAATGGAGATAGATAGATATTTTCGACAAGTAAAAGTATTTGGGGGGGGGTCGCTTCTTTTTTTGTCGTAATTCTTGTTTATTTAAACTAAAAACAAGACATTAAACAAACATGAATAAAAAAAATCTTAGTATTTAAAGTAATATAGATAAATATGAACAAATTGAGATTGATAGATAGATGGATAGTTTTGAATAGACTCAGCTGGGTCGTTATTTTAATAGTCACCGGGCAGCAACTCTTGAGGCAGGAGACCGGGACGCACTTCCTCATAAACTACCGACAAGACAGAACAAATGAACAGCCACTAGCAACAACTTCAGTTCTAATGATCTTCTGTTGAAGGGATTTTTATTCCGAAATATTAAGAATTAAGAATAAATCACAGGTTAACGAACAGCACCACTGTTACCTTCTTT
The DNA here is from genome assembly GCA_023376005.1 of Doryteuthis pealeii. Taxonomy (NCBI): domain Eukaryota; kingdom Metazoa; phylum Mollusca; class Cephalopoda; order Myopsida; family Loliginidae; genus Doryteuthis; species Doryteuthis pealeii. The sequence continues at coordinate 90,004,162 of CM042157.1, read as the reverse complement.
TTTCTTTACACTTGCATTGTGATAGCCTTCAAAACCAACCAACAATTCTCATATTTGTTGTTTTCAACACATTTGATCAGTCGATGTATTCTCCGGCCTTCTTCAGCTGTTTATGACATTTACTAGTAATTTAATGCCACACATAATTTCTTGCTGTTCTATTGGAACAATTAATTTTCCCGAGAGTCAAAGAATCTATCTATCTATCTATCTATCTATCTGTCTGTCGTCATTCTAGAAGATATTGACTTAATTGCAATATTCCTATAAAAACCCATTGTGTATTAATATGTATACAATACCTAAATACATATGTACACTTAAGGAGTGTTCAAAAGGTATCGAGGTGGAAGCTGTATTTATCCAGACAGAATTGAACAATAAATTTAACATTTTCCAAATAGTGTCTTTGTCATTTAAAACCTTTCAGCGACATTTCCATAGTTCGAATAAAAAACCTCTAAAACACATCTTTAAACACATCTTGGGAAGATGGGCTGTCGTATATCTTTTACATTTTCGATACTTTTTTCTACATTATTCTTAAGAAGTTAAGGACTCATGTTATATAAGTTAATTAATAAATGCTTTCTTGTAGTGAGTGTTTTTCTATACAATTACTATAAATGACCAAATACATAAAATTACAAAGTTCATTTGATTTCCATATATCAAAGAAAAACGGTTTGATATTCACAGAAGTTCTGAGAGTTTTTATTTGATTTTATGACTTTGAAATTATTTTGCACCCAAGAAAAAAAAGGCGGGTTAAATTTAATTTCCGTCTTTAGAAAATATTTTTTCATTGATGATTCGTTGGAAAGTATCAAAGAGCAAACATGCTGATTCGATTCTGTCAGCATTTCTCAATATATATATATATATATATATATATATATATATTTTGCCCTCAACCAAAAATATAAATAATAATAATAATAATAATAATAATGATAATAATATATATATATATATATATATATATATATATATATATATATATATATATTATATATATATATATTGTTACGTGCACGTTTCATTGCTGATTCGTTGGAAAGTATCAAAGAGCAAACATGCTTATTCGATTCTGTCAGCATTTCTCAATATATATATATATATATTTTGCCCTCAAGCAAAAATATAAATAATAATAATAATAATAATATATATATATAAATATACATACATATATATATATATACACACACACACACACAAATATATATATATATATACATATATATATATATATATATATATTGTTACGTGCACGTTTAATTGATGATTCGTTGGAAAGTATCAAAGTGCAAACATGCTTATTCGATTCTGTCAGCATTTCGCATATATATATATATATATATATATATATATATATATATATATATATATATATTGTTACGTGCACCAACACGTTGGGTACGACAAGAATGCTAGCGCAACAATAATATTAATAAAAAATAAAAACAAGAGATTCCGAGTGTAAAAAAAAAGATATAAATGAATAAACATAAGGGACAGGGAATTCTCCTTCCCATCTTCGATAAGTGTGTGACAGAGTGATACAGAACACATATGCCAGGCAAAAGAAGACAACCAGACAAGAACTCGCTGATAGAAACAAGTTTATTTACAGAAAATACAGACAATAGAAGAATAGGCAAAGGCAAACAACAACAAAAGAAAATATATAGAGAATAGGGGATATTGAATAGGTATCTACTTTATCATATATGTGTAAACGAGCGATCGAACATTTAACACTTAGTCAATCTTAAAAAGACATATACAAAACAAAAGAGAGAGAGTCAACTCACTGTGATATCATGGATTATGTGAAAGAAAGATTATAGTTTTGAGATTGGTCCAAACAAATATAAAGTTCAAAATAGTCCCAGCGGCATAAATGTTTTCACAATTGTTTTTCTTTTCTTTTCTTTAATCAGATATTCCACGTTTCACGATAAGGTGATCTTCTCTTCAGCTATGGTTGAAAATATGTGATTGTTGGTCGTACTATGTTCTCCGAATGTCCAAGGTTCGTTTCGTCGCCTCGTCTTTAGCGACGTCAAAATGTGTGAGATCAAGGCAGACACGCCCGTTCATGATAGCAGAATTTCCCGAACTGTGTAGAATCTTCTTTTTCTTGGCGGGAATTTGAGGGTCGGTCGCCATAGCAACAAGTTAGGCTGTTGTCACCTTTAAGGCGCGAAACTCTGCGGTCGTGGATACTTTTACAATTTTGATTGTAGGTCGCTGATAAAGGGTCAACTATAGATACATATTTCCTTCTGCCGTTTCCGCTATTGGAATGGAGAAGGTTAAAATCATCGTTCATCAGTGGAGTACTATTAACTTTCGCCGACGCTAATTTTCTTTTACAAAACAAAGTGAATGATCTTTTCGCTCGCGCATACATTATATCTAGAATTTTAAAAAAAATTACGGGTAATTTAACATTATTGACATACTTATTACCTTCTTTACATGACATTATTTCTTTAAACCATGACGTTATTTCTTTAAACCATAATACCCTCTTAAGATTACGGTCAGTCTAGAACTATTAATATATAAAAAAAAAAAAAAATAAATAAATAAATAAAGCACTATGCCTTTTGTAATCTAAATATTTAATTTATAATATTTAATCTATTTGAAATTTAAAAAAAATACTCATAAAACATAGAACTATTAATATAAAAAGAACAAAACAAAAAAAAACAACACTATGCCTTTTGTAATTTAAATATTTAATTTAAAATATTTAATCTATTTGAAATTTAAAAAGAAAATACTCATAATACATAGTTTTCTTAAATTTTGCATCAATCCTAATATATAATTATTATATAATATTTAATCTATTTAAAATTTAAAATAAAAAATACTCATAAAACATATTTTTCTTAAATTTTCCTTCAATCCTCCTAATATATAATTAAAGATAATCTTTTATTTACTTATTTACTGGTCCATCTAATTAAATTAATACATTTTATTTTATTTTACAACTGAAAAAAAATTAGAAAAAAAAGAAGAAAATAAAAGCTAAGTATATGAATTCTTCTATGTGACCGTTTTTATTTTGAATTCAACAGAGCTACTTTGTTGCATTATTCACCGGAAGGTAACCAGACAATATTGGATACATATATATACATTAAAATTCAAACATTCATTCTCAACAGCTATTCCAAAAATAAGAAATTACAGTTATTCGCCCATTTCATTCATAACATAAAGAAAACAGAAAGGAGGAGAAAGAAAAAAGAGAAGAAGAGGACAAAAAATAAAGAAAAAAAAAATAACCTCACAAAAAAGACTGAAGCACGTTCATTTCTGATAACCTTCTCTGATCGGAATTGATTAAAATAAAACAAGTTCTTCTTCAGCAAAACCACCCAAGATTATATTCGCCCCTTCGACTGTGACAGAAGAATACACCGACTGCACATTTGCAGGGGGCTATGGCCCCCTCAACAGGGCCATCTATCTGGTCATGGGTGGCGACCTGTGATGTTTAAGGATGGAACTCTGGGGAATGAGCAGTCTATGACACGCAACACTACACTTTGGGCCTTACTTAGGCTTGACGGGCAGTCGGAGAGACCACCGAACAATCAGCTGCTCACGTCAAGCCCTAGCATCTATATGATTGTCCAAAACCTATTGCCCTTATGGCAAACGCTCAACCCTTTTTTCATATATCTGGAGCGCGGAGAATATGGAGTACCCCTTCATCACCATTACTCCAAGGTTCACCCTGTCACTGATCTGTAGTACCTGTTAGGGTACCATCTATGGGTTAAATAGAAAAAATGAGTTTAAAAAATTGAGTACTATCAAGAATGAATAAAATAAAACGTTTTCGGCATAAAATAACCTAACAAGGGTTAACATGCCGTAAAATCCAACCAACTAAGATTATATACTACTCAAACGATCCAAAATAAATTCCAGAAACTTGATGGAATCGAACTGATGCCACACCCATAATATAATAACAGAAAGAAAGAAAAAAGAGAGTAGGGGAAAAATAGAGTGAGGGGGTGAACGCTCGGAAGCAATAACGCTAATCTGTTTCAATAGAAGATAATGAAAAGATGAACAAAAGGAAAGAAAGAAAAAAGAGTAGAGAGATTTATATCAAATTATTATACTTTTTACATATTGAACTATTTCACAATAGTTCTTAAGCAAACATGTCAAAGATTGTAATAATCAAATTGTCATACTGCGGTATATCATCATGTCCTGCTAATAATAATAATAATAATAATAATAATATGTAGCAAACTAGCACAACGGGAATACAAATCTAGACACGACTGGGTTGGGAAGGTGATCCACTGGGAATTATGCAAAAAATTAAATTTTGACCATGCAAAAAAATGGTATATGCATAAACCAGAATCTGTTCTTGAGAACGAAACGTATAACATTCTCTGGGACTTTGAAATAAAAACAGATCACCTTATCCCAGCAAGAAGACCAGACCTAGTGTTGATAAATAAAAAAGAAAGAACTTGTCAACTGGTGGATTTTGCAGTGCCAGCAGATCACAGGGTGAAGCTAAAGGAAAATGAAAAAATGGACAAATATCTGGACCTTGCCAGAGAACTAAAAAAGTTATGGAATATGAAAGTGAAGGTGATACCAATTGTTGTTGGTGCACTTGGAACAGTCCCAAAAGGATTGGAAAAGGGTCTGGGATGTTTAGAAATCAGAGGAAGGATTGAAACCATTCAGAACACTGCACTGCTGCAATCTGCCAGAATACTCAGAAGAGTCCTGGAGACCTGAGGAGACTTGCTGTCACTCAGACTCCAGTGAAAGACCATCAGCTAATGCTGATGTGAAAACTCAAAAGGAGCAAATAATAATCTATTGATAATGGAGATTCGGTATCTATATTTCTGTAACCGAAATTACGTCCCAATACCGAAAATCGTTAATACCTAGAATAAAGAACAAGCCTGTATCATATATCTTTTTATTTATCTTTTTTTAAAATATTCAATATTAATAATAATAAAAGAAATGAAAAGCTGTTATTTATAATTCAACATTTGAATGTTTTTCACGGATTATTACTTGTTCTGATCCATGGATCACTTCCTGCAATCGCCACGCTTAACCAAACAAGTGGAAGTGGAAACTTCAGTGAAGGAGTTTTTTTTGTTGTTGTCTCGAAAAACAACTGGTTTTAGCGACTGATCAAAGAACTCGCTTCCGGATATGCTACACGATTGCCTCTACTTTAAAAAAACTATTCCAATCTAATCATCATCATCATCATCATCATCATCATCAAGTCGTGTCGAAATGGATTCCTTTGATTCCCCCTCTCTCTCAATCTCTCACACCATCCGCCCCCTATCTGGCATCTATTTTGGTAAGTCGTCTAGACGGCACCTAGTGTCCGTTCGGAGCTACTGAATTTAAGTTTTTGCAGGTGGACCAACACTGGTGTGTCAATACGTGGTATAGTCCTTTGGAGAACGTTAGTTTAAATTTAGTTAATAAACATATATAGTTATATGTGGCATTCTGCGAGGATTGAACTCCCTACTAAAAAAAGTCATGATTCGCGTGACCAGCTTGTTAACCCTCACAGTGTAACGGGGCGAAACTCATGCATATGCACGTCTAAGGGTGAGCATGCGCAGAGTCACACACGCACGTACACGTACACACACACACACACACACACACACATACAGAAACACACACACACATATGTATATATATATACACACACCACACACACATATATATATATATATATATATATATATATATATAATACACACACACACATACACACACAACCACACACATAATATATATATATATATATATATATATATATACACACACAATTAAAAAGATGATGCTAATAAATAGGAAAAGAAAATTAATAATATTGTTGCAGCAGCTGCACAGAATTTATAAATTATTCAGAAGTTCCATTAAGATGGCGGGACCATATGACCTTAAGGCACCCCTTTTTGATCTCGATTAAGAAAGGACATGTTTTCATTTACACCGTCAATATCCGGTTGTTTTAACAGACGATTTTTTAGATTTAAAAAAAATTATAAAACTAACCCCTAACCCTAACCCCTAACAAACAACCGGATATTGACGGTATAAATAAAAAACATGTCCTTTCTTAATCGAGATCAAAAAGGGGTGCCTAAAGGTCATATGGTCCAGATGGCGTTCAAAAATATAATTCATGCCAGGTCAATATCCCGATCGTTTGAATTTCGCCCTCTCCTCAATGGATAATGGCGACAAACAGAAATGAAGAAAAACTTATGACAGGTTAGGCGAGACGAAAACAACGTATTGTTTTGAATTCATTATTCTCTTTCCATTCAATCGGAAGAGTTTAATTAATTTCCCGCTGGATTTCTTCTCGGCCAATTTAATGACTATTCATTTATTTGAAAAGATAATTAAAGAAAACAACAAAAAATAACAAAAACAAAAAAATCAGATTTCTCAAAAAATAAAGATGAAATATTACTATCGTCATCGTAGTATCATCATAAACTTTCACCACCATTACCACCAACAACTTTTGATAGTCATCGACTGATAGGGTGAAAAAAAACCCAACTAAATATGTGACCCTTTTTTTTTTTTTACTAGAATGAT